>CM034156.1:388369834-388969834 GCA_019776745.2 Taxus chinensis
ATGGAGCTCAGCCTCTGTCCTTCACCTTCCTGATCCACTTGCAGCAATGTCTCCCTTTGGTTCTACGCTTTTATGTGAATTTAATAGAAAATACCTCTATCACAAAAGCTCCAAATCAGATAAATGATCACACAATTGTGATCATCTTGAAATTATGAGAAAATTTCATATATAACTTGAGATTTGGAAGTGAGCACAAATGCCCCAAAATTGCACTTTTCCAAAACTACCTCCTTATTCCCTTGACACAGACTTGACACTTCTCCATTACAAATACAAGTGAGATTTATTTATAGCACTTATAAGAGGGTGGTAGGTTGGTAAGGCCTCTTATCTTTTTAGATGAGGTTCTGGGTTCAAATCCCCCTTCCATAGATTTAGGAACCCAATTTAGCCATTGACCTCACATTTGGTGGGAAAGGGATAGGATAAACCTTTAAATAGATTTTTGTCCACAAAATCCTCCTTATCCCATGGGATTAGGCTTATTCCCATGGAATGGATTAAATAAAATATTATTATTATTATTTTAAATCTAAATCCACTAAAATTCTGTCAAGTGTCACGCCCATAATATGCTATTTGTCCACGTCAGAGTGTGCCATGTCATCATTTGACCACAACTTTGACTATGCATATCTTTCACATACGAACTCAGATTTGGTCCATTCAAAATGTGTCAAAAATATTGTGAAGAGATCTATACCATGGAACCAATATTTAAAAAATTACAATACCATCAAATTTTCCTTTTCACCAATTGTCATGTGTCACCTTGCCATTGGTCCACTTGTTGACATGTTGACCAAAGTTGACTTCCCTGTTGATTGAACTTTGACTGGACATAACTTGAGCTTAGAGTGTCTATTTTTTACGTTCTTATAGTCATCGAAAAGATATCTAAAGGATATACTACAATGACATGGTTTAGGGAAGTTTAGTAAAATTTTGACACTAAAAATCATCTCCTGATCAGGTATTTATGCTCAAAATGTTGAGAGAATGATTTTCCCGTTCAATATGCATACTTTCCCTAAGAGAACATCATTTGATTAAAAAGAAAATCAATAAAAATATTTGATTTCTAGCCTCATAGTCTCATGTTATTGAATATTATTGGGATGGTTTTGATGATGAGCTTGAATTAAAAAAAAAGGTTATTTGGGATGACTCTATAAAAAATTCATATTTTTCAGCTATATCAAGTACTAGAAGGTATGATAGATGATGGATTAGATTTTCTTGACCCTAAATTTATAAATTAAATTCAGCACTCTCATCTTCTTATCATTGATTAGTCATAAAAAGAAAAGGATAATATTGATGATCTCACTACATCTATTCTCTTGAGAACCAAAAAGTGGTTCATGAAAAAGTTGATAGAATTCAATGCTTCTGAGAAAACTATTGTTTCCCAACATTTACCTTCTTCCTCAACCCGACAATAACCAAGTATAAAATTTTATGTGTGGTCTCCAAGGGCTGATCCTGAAATTGAATAGGTTGAAGTTAGTGAAGAATAAGATGAGGAAGAAGAATAAAATTATATTTAAATTCCTACAAAGATCATAGTTGAAGGGAGTGGTTCAAGACATGAATTGACTATAAGACTAACCCTTACTTCTCCATTGGTATCTACTAACAAATTTACCTTTGTGGAAATCATCCATGCACTCATGAATTCTCCTCCACTCCTCACTCTCAGTCTACATGATGAAATTTCATTGATAGAGGATGTATTTGGTACCTCTTTTTGATGGGTTCAACCAATGGTTGAGAAAAATAGAAAAGATCAATCTAAAATAATTATTCCTAATTATGATGTTATAGCTTCTTTCCTTGATACCCCTACTCATAAGAAAGATAGAGTGAATTATCACCTTGTGATTGACTCTTCAGAAAAATATTTTTTTAAAATTGAAATGACAATAGTTAAAGAAAATGAACATTAGATCACTGCAACATATTATGAACTTGCAATGATATCACAAAGACAATCTACCCTTAAAGGAGTTAAAAGAGATGTGTATAACTTGAGAGATATAGTTTTTAAGGTTATTGAGAGAGTGGAAAAAGATAAGAAGACACGAGAACAATTGGAAGGGTAAGTTTAAAGCCTCTTAGCTTATATCAATTAATTTATCTTTCTAGATCCCACTCCTATTGCATCTCTCACATATTTCATCTCCGTGACTAATGTTGATATTAAGGCCATCTTAAAAGTCCATAAGCACAATCTATGAGGTAAATTTATTGAATTCTGGGTTGAGAAATTATTGATAAATGAATTAAAATTCATTGATGAGGGATGAAAAATATATGAGAATATAGTGGCTTCCTAAAAATTTAATGGATTTTAGAATTGAAGACATTGAAAAAGAGGCCAAATTGTGGGATGATGTGATTCAAGATTTGAGGATCATGGCAGTAATTAATGAAAAAATCATCATGTCTGAAAATACTTTTAATATTCAAAGGATAAAATTTATCAAAATTTGTCCTATAGTGTGGAATGGAGGCTCAAGATTCTAGAATAAGCTTAAACATATATGTAAAATTTCATTTAGAAAGGTGAATCTTTAAAGTCCAAAGTATTATTTGGTTTTAAATCTCTTCATTGTGATATTTCTTAAGATGATTCCTCTAAAAGGAATACAATGGATGAAATCAAAGATTAGTTTGATAATTTAATTAAATATGAATTATTCAAAGTAAATGAATTCGATCAAGATAAAATGGATGAGCTCTATGAATAAAAAAATGAGGTGGTAGAAGCGTTAAAGAATTTTCATTGATTTCGTTTAATACATTCTAAGATGGAGAATCATTTTTGAATTTGGATGAATAACTTGGAAAATGCCATGATCCCAAAAGAATAAGATATTTCCACTATAGCAACAAAGTTCAAGATGCACGTTCTCAAGCTCAAAGTCCCAACTTCTTCTCTTCCTTCTCAAAAATGTATCAAAAATCTAATTGTTTTTTTTTTTGTGTTGTAACTTTTGTTTTTTCATTTTGACTTTTGAAAAATTTAAAAGTCACTTAAGTGAATTAATTAAGTAAAAGTGTAATTGTTAAATAAAAATTAGTTATTTTAAGGTAGGTATAACCCATTTTGTCTATAAAAGGGTATCTCCTCTTTTGTAAAGAGGGGTTGGTTGATCTTTGAAAAAATAATTGAAATATTGAATTCAAAAGAGAGTTTTCTCATTTTTCTCCTTATTTACTTTCCATTTTTTGTGTTGAAATTCCATGTAAAAAAATTTGAAATTTTACGTTCACTCTTATATTTTGCAATTTACCAAACTTTGTGTCAATATTTATTTTCTAGGAAACAAGTTATGTTATATAATATTGTAAGCTCTTTAAGTTATTGATATACATAAGTAAGTTGAGACCTATTTCTAATTTTTTGAAAGTGTTGTCACCTCCCTTCCATTTTCCCAAAATCTGATTCCTAAATGCTAACACTTAGATCTCTATTTTCTAAACTTCCTTCGACACATCTGCCTAAGACAATCAAAACCCAAAATCAAGATAGTGGTAGTGTATTTATTGTAATATATATATATATAGTTTTAAATAAGGAAACCTACCTAAAAAGATAAGGGACTTCTTGTTCCCTGATTTTTTGAGAATTTTCCGTAGTGAAAAATTTCCCACCAATTTTTTTTTGGCACCCACGATGGGGCACACTCATACTTAACAAGTATTACCCACATTTATATGAATATTTCCATAAATAAAAATCTTGTTATTAAACAAAAAATTAATTTAATTTAAACATCAGAAGAAGACATCACTTCAAACCGTAGGCTTAATGTATGGGTGAATTGTACTAGTGCAGACCAATATCATAGAGTTGTTGTAGTTATTAATTGTGAAGAGCAGTAGGTTGATATTGCATGCAAAAATGAATAGAGAAACAAAACAAAGTTAACAATGGTTTGAATAAATTAATTAATGTTGAATAAAGAAGATTCAACCAAGAAAGTAGAGCACACATATTTAAAGATTCATGTTTTGAATCCCAAAAAATTCACTCCTTCAAGTTATGTCCAAAAAAGAAAGGAAGAAATAGAAGATATGTAAGTAATTCACTAAGAAATTAGATGCCAAGATATCATATTCATGTAAATATGAGAAAAGCCTTAAATCTATCTAGAACTCTTATTCCTTTACAAGCTATATTTCCTAAAATTGGTTCAAAAGTCCCATGGGGACAAAACATTAGGCCTATGGATTTTTCCCAACCCCTTCACAACTTACCAAATGGAAGAAAAAATAATTTCCTTAAATTTAGAGGTGATGGGAAGGTTCATCCTGATATACACCTTACAACATTCTATGTTGCATGTGGAGTGCCAGGAGTTGCGATAAAGATGTCTCAATCTGATTTTTTGTCAAGATCCTACAAGATAACTCAGTTGAATGGTTTTATCACCTCCCAACTAGTAGTATCACTGACTAGGAAACTAGTTTAGTTCCCCGTATCACTATGCCTGATTGGTGAGGGTGAAGAAAATTCCATGGATTGGTTTCTTTTGAAAAGCATTCCATTTTTTTTAGGAAGAGGACTTATGGTACAAGTTATTTGACTCAGGATCAAATTTCATTGATAAAATGGCATATCCCACACTTAGTATTGGTGTTGGTTGGTCTTCCCTACCATGATTTGAATCAGGCTTTGGCTATAAGGTGGAGTATGACTGTTGAGGAGCCTATAAATCTTGGTGTTTATCTCACCACCTAGCTCAATCATTGAGTATGTAACTCAGGGATGTGGTTGTTGAGAAATCCTTCGTAAGAAAATTGGTAAGTTCCTTTTTAGGAACATCATGTTGAGTTGTGTGTCACCTGTGGGAGCACATACTTAACTTGTGATAAAATTTATTCATGTTTTCAGAAATTTAACAATAAGAATAACATGGTATTTAAATATATATATATATATATATATATATATATAGACACACACACACACACACATTTATGCAAATAAATTTTAATTTAAATCCAAATGAGGAAGAAAGAAATAATAATAAAATTAAAAAAATAAAAATAAAAGCCCATAGGGATGAATTAAGGAAAAGGATTGGTTTTAGGGTTTTCTTGTCTTTAGTTTATTGAGGTGGAGATGGAAAATTTTAGGAAAATGTACTTGGAAAGGGAAGTCAAACTCCACAACCTTGTACACCATATTTATTTCCTGCACTAAAAAATGGGAGCTTTTAAAAAGGTTTAGATGCACAAGAAAACATATTTGAGAGGGGATTTTAGTTAGATGTTACAATTGCTATCTCTAGTAAAATAAAGCACCACTATGGATGTAAAATGTGGAAGCATTCATAGGGTGTGTGGACAGTTCAAAAAAACACCTTAGAGAGACATGGTCTCATGGAATATACTCGACCATGTAAGCTTAATTTTTTCTTTTTTTAGCAGGTAACACAAGTTTAGTGGTTGAGTGTGTTGACCATATGTTGTCATTGATGTCAAAAGAGTGATGATTTCATTTATCTTTGAAGTATCATTGATTTCAAAATGAGATAAAAACATGAAGGTTGATTGGTAGTGTCATGTCATGTTGAGTGTCTTGTTGAGATTGCTTGGTCTTGATGGTGTTGCATGGATTCTTGAGTCAGTTTGATGGCTTGGAGAGGTGATGAAGTGTTTTGGTTAATTTTTTGAGGTGTCATGAAGTGTGATGAAGGTTCTTTCAGGTTGTAAAGAGTGGAAAATTGACGAGAAGTTCAATTTTGGTGAAGTAAACATGTTCAAGTGGCCTAATTAGGAGGCCTAGTTAGCAGAATAAGGTATGTCATGATGGTTCATTTTGTGTAGTAGATGGATATGAATGGTGATATCATGAGGAGCATGATTATGAGGTGTTCATACACTCATAAGTGTCTTAGAATGTTGGTTCATAGGTTAGACATGGTTTTTAGGTTTGTTCCTAGACCTAGTTCTTGAGAAATCATTTCCTAATGAAGTAGAGTCATATTTTATGTGTGTATTTGAGAATATTTGAGTATTGGATATATGTTATTAGGATGATATGGAGGTTTTTTCTAAGTTTCAGGTCCTAATGTTGAATATTTTGTAAGATATGTGATTTTTTTTCCTTTACCAAGTTCTTAAAGGTGAGAATTTGAGGTCGATATGGAATTTCAGATGCTCCTTGGCATGTGGGAAGTATGAATGGGAGGTTAATATCTTAAAGGAATTTTTTTTATGTACCTAATAAGGATATCTAAGAATTATTTTATAAAATAAGGCCTAGACTTTTATGACCAATTGTTAAGAAGGTAAACTACTTTTAAACCCTCATAAAACCCTAGGTCAAAATTGATGGAGAAGATATTGTTGGTTATGGCCCAGAATGGATTGATTGTTAAATTTTAATTATTGGAGGTTTTATAGGACTCCTCAAAATTTATCCATGTGTAATTTAGGTTTCTTGACTGTATATGAACCCCACTTAAAAAATAAAGCTTGTGAAGAATTTGATATTTCTCTCAAGTTTTTCATTGGACCAGGTGAATATATTTAATATGGAGAAATTATGGGAGATATAATTCATTTTTGGAGAGGTTTCAAAACAATTTTGATCCCTTAGGAGGTATGTGCTAGTCCATTTTGCAAGTCTGGTTTTGGGGCAATTTTGGGTAGTTTTAGGTGACTTGGTTGCAAAGGTGTTTTGGCAATGCTTCAGTCTAATTTTTGGTTTCATAATAATTTTTTGATGACCCAGACGTCATGAAATTTCCATTTATATATCAAAATTTCATGGATGATGTGATTTGATAAGTTTTTGAGCTTGATTTCTGAAGACTAGTTTTGGGGCATGTTGATTTTCCTTGTTCTCAAGTGGATTCATGATAAAAGATGATGGTTCAGAGTTATAGAAGCTTATTGGAGGTTACTTAAAGGATTATAAAACATGTCTAATTTTTCATTGAATTTTGGTGAAGGAATTATTTTCCCAGGTGACTTGGTTTTGGCGAGTGGGCTGATTTAGTGCTTTAGAGCTTCTTGTGTCCTAATGGAGGTTTTGAGTTGGTTCATGTAATTTATGACCTATATGGTATTATGTATTCTTCTATAATTATTTTTAAAAATATTTTATGATCTTATTTTCCATATTATGGCTGACCTACTTATATTAGGATCATAAGTCATGTATAAAATCAAGTTATAAGGCTCACTTAAGCTAGTTGAGTAAGTAAGGAAAAGTGCGAGCTAGAGGGGTGCTTCTAAAGGTGAAAGATGTATTTGTGACCATTAAGATATGGATTCTAGTGTTCTGATTTGTACATATTTGGATATGTTCTTTTGGATGCATGCTTGATGGTTAAGATGAGTTGAACGGTTAATGGATTAAATTGCTTAAGTGAAGGAATTTTTTTATTAATCGCTAATTCACCCCCTCTTAGTTATTTTTCTTCCAATAATTGGTATCAGAGTAGGGTTTCTAAATCAAGCTTAACAACTTGAGGTCATTCGTGAAACACATAATGGATCAGCTATGGAGATTTGTGATCAAATTTCTAAAGGAGCAGGTAGAATTCTTGAAAAAAATCATGTTCAAAGGAGATATGAAGGTTGTTAAAATATTTAGGAATAAGCTAGAGGATGAACAAGACAAAGAGGAAAAATTCACTTGGTATAGTATAGTTATGAAGATTGAAGAAGAAGCCTTGATTTTTCAAATTACCTTTCATACTCAGAATGAAGACATGATTTAGTACATTGATAGTGGATGTTTAGGTCACAAAACATGAAATAAAATAAAATTCATCTTATTGAAGGAGAATTTAGCAAGATCAATAAGGGTTGGTGACAATACATCTGCTAAAATAGTTGGCAAAGGTTCCTTAAGCTTAGATAATGGAAAGACCTTGAAAAAAACGTGTTGTATGTAGAATGGTTGAAACATGATTTTATTAGTATGATTTAGATGTGTAGTCAAGGGAACATATTGACATTTCATAGCAAAGAATGTGACATAAGAAAGTTCAAGACATGAGAGTTGGTTGCTAAGGCTAAAAGGACTGAAAACAACATGTACATTTTGAATGAGATCAAGAAGGAAAGTTGCTTCATGAGAAAGGGTGATGAAGGATGGCTATGGCATAAAAGGATGGGAAATCTAAATTTTGACAATTTGGTCAAGATCAGTGTCGATAAGTGTGTAAAGAACATGAACACGTTGCTTATTGATGACTACACAAGAATGACTTGGGTGGCCTTCTTGAAAGAAAAAGTCGTAGGCTCTTGACAAGGTTCAAAGGATTCAAAGCACTAGTTGAGAATGAGAAGAATTTGAAGATAAAATATAAGGTTTGATAAAGTATGTGAGTTTTTATCTAATGCATTTGATGATTATTGTGAAGAACATGGCATTAGAAGACAATTCTCAACTGTTATGACACCCCAGTAAAATGGGGTGATTGAAAGGAAAAACAAGACTATCTAAGAGATGAAAAGAACTATGTTGAATGAATTAAAACTACCTAATAGTTTTTGGAGATATGAAACGGAAAGAACAATTGACTATATAGATTAAATAGAGGTCAAATCATGGTTAATAGCAATCATACTCCCTATGAGCTATGGAAAGGAATATCTGCAAATGTAGAACACTTTAGGGTATTTGGAAGTAAATGCATTTTATCAAGAGAGATGAAGAAGATCTATTCAAATTTTGACTCAAGAGCTTATGAAGGGATATTTTTAGGTTATTCAAGTGTAAGCTTAGCTTATATGTGCTACAACAAGAGACTACAAAAAATAATACAAAGCACAAATGTCAATGTTGATGAGACATGCTCAAGAAGGACAAAGGATGTTACACAGGATATATGAAATCAAACAATAAGGAAGAATTTATAGTAATTAGATGAAGAAGAAGAGGAGGATGAGGAGAGACATGATACACAATTTCCTTCAAGAAAAATTCAAAAGGATCACCCTAAAACTTACATTCTTGGAAAATAAGGAAGATGGTGTGCAAACAAGAAGAAGCCTAGAAAGTAAATTGAATCATGGGAATACTTCTCTATTATCTAAATTTGAACGTAAAATCATTCAAGAGGATAGTAGATGTTATTTTTGTGTGAGTTATATGAATTAATAATTAGATCAAATAGAGAAAAATGAGACTTGGGAGCTAGTTCCTAAGCCCAAAAACAAAAATGCCATTAGCACTAAATGGGTGTTTAGAAAAAAATTGAATGAAAATGGATAAGTCACTAGAAACAAAGCTATATTAGTGTGAAAAGGATATGTAGAGGTAGAGGGAGTAGATTTTAAGGATAAATTTTCTCCTATAGTAAGAATGGAGGCCATAAGACTGTTCTTGGCATATGCATGTTTTAAGGGATTGAAAGTATAACAAATGGATGTAAATTCAACTTTCTTGAATGCAAATTTGGAAGAGGAAGTTTATATAGATAAACATGAAGGTTTTCTATTTAAATAAGATCAAGACTATTTTTTCAAACTAAAAAAGGCTCTATATGGTCTAAAATAGGCCCTTAGGGCTGGTATGCCAGATTAGATAGATATCTATTAGACCAAGGTTTCAAAAGAGGAGAAGCAAATAACAATATTTACATAAAAAAAGGAGACCATCAAATGATAGTAGTGGTATATGTAGATGATATTATATTTGGAGGAAACAATGAAGACATGACCAAGGAATTTGTCTAATGTAATGAAGAAGGATTTTGAGATGTCTATGTTAGGAGAGCTGTCATTATTTCTTGGTTTGCAGATTAGTCAATTAGAAAAAGGCATTTTCATTTCACAATCAAAGTATATAAAATAAATGTTAAATTTTTTTGGAATGGAGGACAGTAGGCATGTTAGTACACCTATGGCTATAGGGTGTAAGATTAGCAAAGAATCCATGAATCACCAAAAGTGGATTAGACAATATATAGGTATATGATTGGAATCTTGTTATACTCCACTACTTCTAGGTCCGATATTATGAAAAGAGTATGAATTGTAGGGAGATTTCAATTTTATCCAATAGATAGTCACTTGTAAGCAGTCAAGAGGATGTTTAGATATATCAAATGGACTATGGAGTATGGTTTATGGTGTCCAAGAAGAAAAGGTTTTGATTTGACCACCTATATTGATATTGACTGGGAAGGAAGTCAAGATGATAGGAAAAATACTAGTGGTGGAGATTTCTTTCTAGGAGACTACCTAGTGTCATGGTCAAGAAAGAAGCAAGGGTTAGTAGCTTTGTCTACTTGTGAAGTTGAGTATGTTGCAGTTGTTTCATGTTGTACTCAAGTGCTCTAGATGAAACAAACCCTAAAAGACTACAAGGTAATGTATGACAATCTTATTCCTATCTTTTGTGATAACACAAGTGCAATAAGTGTGTCAAATAATCCTATCATGCATTCAAGGAAAAAACACATTCCTATCAAGTATCATTTTCTAAGAGAGAAAGTGAATGAACAAAGTGTCAAGCTTGAATATGTATCAACAAAAAATCAAATTGCTGATATTTTGACCAAACCACTACCAAAGGAATATTTTGAACATCTTAGATGTGAATTGGGTGTGATTCTTGTAGCCTGTAGTCATTAATGGGTCAAGGAGTCAGGGGGAGCTAAGAAATTCATCTTTTAGCTCCAAGTGTAATAGGAAAATAGGTTAGAAGTTAGTCTTGAATTAAGTATGCATGGACATATCATGCTTCATATGGTCAATAAAGTTACAATAGAGGAGTGTTATCATCTAATAATACTTAGTGAAGATCAAGTAAGTTTGGAAAAGAATGTTGTTATCATCATAAGATCTACATTGTGTTGAGTATATGTTATCTTTGTATCAAGCACATATCAGTAGAAGGTGTGAGTGCATTATGATAGGGAGAGCTTGTTAAAATTCTTGGTTAAATGCTCCAAAGTAAGAGGGAGATTGAAAGTAGAATTTTCAGTCAAGAAGGTGAGTGAAGACCATTTTTAATTCATAGATGTGCTCTTGAAGGCATGATACAACTAAAAAGGACAGTCAAGAAGTCTATAAATTTGATTATGATATTAATAGGTCAGAATTTTAGGCAAGGCACTGTCAGATAATGGGTGTGCTCAAGCTATCAACATAAAAATGTTAGTATACTTAGGTATATCAAGAAGTATAACAGACATTGAAGGCATGGATCTGTGTATGGAGATATGTAACAAGTTTTAAGGACAAATGCAAGGTTTGGAGTCATGGCATTACATTACTAGGTAAGGTGCAAGAAAAGGGTTAGAGTATCAGGGTGCTTGAGATGTTTTTTATTATTTAAATAAGCTCAAGAGATGAATGATTTGTCCCAGGGGGATTTAGTTAGTCGTAAACAAGGTATGTTAATGCTCAGTTAAGTGATCAATTTATTGTTTTTTTTGTCTAAGTTTGTTGAGCACAATCAAAGAAGGCTTCCATAGCTCTGTTTTGAGAAGTTTGATATCATTTGCATCAAGAGGGAAAGATAAGTTGATAGCTAAGTTTCATAAGCATGTGTGAAGTTTCAAGAAGGTGGTGGAGTCTGGTAAGTATGCATAAGTTATTATTCGAGGTATCAAGTGATGATGTAGCATATGGTAGTCAGTATTGTGAAGTTTGTGCTATGATTCTAGGCTTATGAAATCATGAAAAATTCTATTAGGACACTATATTTTAGAGATTCTAATGCTTCTTGAGGTCAGTATCAGAGTGATGAAGGATGAATATCATGATAAGAGTAGCTCAAATCAAGGATTGTATGCTATACTCAGAGAAATAAAGTGAGCATGATGGGTAGAATTTTTTTTAGGTATTAACATTGAAAGTCTTGTTTGGTCCTTTTTTGAAGAAAGTTATGATTTTGAAAGACATGTTGAAGTTTACAAGAGTATATTTGTATGAGTCATGAAGGAGTTATTACCAAAGGAAGTTGTTAGGAATCTTGATTTTTTTTCCATAAAGGTAAGTTTGGTCTCATAGTTTACTTCTTGGTATTATAAATGTGATTAATATTGTGATGGGGTCTTGGATTGAGAGGGATCTTAGTAAATTGATTTATCAACTCCATAAGTAGGTATACAGTGCTAAGAAGCTATGTTGATCATGAACATAGGAAAGCATGTTGTTTCTTATATTGAAAACATTTGCACATCTTCATTGAGAATTATTGAAGAAATTTCACCAGTTTTATGGAGATAAAGTTTGTGGTCTAGATGTCTTTGAAGTATCAATAAATTAGGAGGTGTTGGAAAGTTGGAAGTAGTGCCAAGGAGGAAAAAAGAGTGTTGAAGATGAGGATATAAGTTGCTACAAGAGATGTTGATAAGATGAAATATAGAATTGTAGGCATGAAGTCATGATAGTGGTACCAAGAACTCAGGTGAAGTTAGTCTGATGTGTCCTTAACTCAAGAGAGTAAGTAAGTTGGTACACATGTTATGAAACTTGAAGAAGTTGGTGATAGTGCTAGTTGTGTTGCTTTGGATCTTAAAAGGTAACACAATGAATAAAATTGTAGTTACGATGTGTCATTAAAAGTATTATTTAGACTTGAAGGTATGTCAGTTACTCATTTCCCTAGTAGTCATGTCTGAGATGCCTAGAATTTAGGGGGAGTTATGAGTTTGTGTTGCAAGAAGATGTAATTAAATATGAAAGTTGTGATAGTGTTGTTGATATAAGGTAAGCATGATTGTTTCCTATTTGATAAAGTTTGAGCATTGTTTTTGATAATTTTGGAATCAGTTGTGTGTTAAGAAGGGCATGGTCAAAGTCTAAGATTTTTTTTGAAGGCATGCTTTTTATAAGGGGAAAGTTGTTGTTTATTGCTATAAAGGGTAAAAATAGAGAGGAAGAAGGTAAAATGGACCTTTCTTGATTTTGTTTATGTTTCCAACCAAAAGGTAAGCATAATATGATGAGAGAAGAAGTGGAATGAGGTGTTGAAAGTATGTTTCTTTGTCATTAATGTCAAAATGGGGAGAATGAGATGATGGCATGTGTGTACCTTAGGGGGAGTTTGAGATTTGTGTGTTTTTCCATCAATGAGTTTTCCATAAATATAAAAGGGGGAGATTTTTGGAAGTATGTTTTCATTGATGTTAAAATAGTGACAATGTCATTGATGTCTGAAGTATCATTAATTTCAAAAAGAGAGAGAAACATGAAGGTTGATTGGTAGTGTCATGTGATGTTGATATTACTTGGTCTTGATGGTGTTGGATAGGTTCTTAAGTCAGTTTGATGGCTTGGAGAGGTGATGAAGTGTTTTGGTGTTTTTTAGGTGTCATGATTTTGATGAAGGTTCTTATAGGATGTCAAGGGTGGAATAGTGATGAGAAGATCCATTTTAGTGAATAAAGCATGCTCAAGTGGCCTAATTAGGAGACCTAGTCAATAGAATGAGGTATGACATGATGGTTCATGATGTGTAGTAGCTATATTTTCATGGTGAGAACATGGGGAATATGAGTATGATGTATTGAGACACTCACAAGTGTCTTAGAATGCTGGTTTAGAGGTTAAACGTGGTTTTTAGGTTAGTTCCTATGCCCTATTCTTGAGAAAACATCCCTTAATGAAGTAGAGTCATCGTTTCTGAATGTATTTGAGAAAATGTGAGTATTGGAGATGTGTAAGTAGGATGATATGGAGGTGTGGTCTAAGTTTCAATACCTAATGTTGAATATTTTATAAGATATGTGATTTTTCCCTTACCAAATTCCCAAAGGTGGGAATTTGAGGTCGATATGGAATTTTTGATGCTCGTTGGAACGTGAGAAGTATGTATGGGAGGGGAATATCTTCAATTAATTTTGGGGATGAACATAATAATGATATCTAAGCCTTAGTTCAAAAAATAAATCCAAAACGTTTATGAACAATGGTTAAAAAGGTAAACTACTTTTAAACTCTCCTAAAACCCTAGGTCAAAAGTGATGGAGAAGATATTGTTGGTTTTTGGTTATGGAACAAAATGGATTTATGTTTCAAGTTTAATTAGTTAAGGTTTTAGAGGACTCAATATTTCTCTAGGTACAAGTTAGGTGTCTTGACTATATGTGGACCCCACTCAAAAAGGAAAATTTCTGAAGAATTTATATTGATATCAGGTTTTGCATTGGAATAGGAAAATAAATTGATTATGGAAGAATTATGGGAGCTATAATTCATGTGTGGATAGGTTTCAGAACAATTTTGAGCCCTTATGAGGTCTGCGCAAGTCCATTTTGTAAGACTGGTTTTGGGGTAGTTTTGGGCAATTTTAGATGACCTGGTTGCAGAGATGTTTTGGTGGTGATTCAATATAATTTTTGGTTTTGTAAGAATTTTCTTATGACCCTAAGGTCATGATATTTCCATTTATATATCACACTTTCTTGTAAGAGGTGATTAGACAAGGTTTTGAGCTGATTTTTAAAGACTAGTTTTGGGGCATGCTGGGTGTCCTTGTTCTCAAGTCGATTCATGATGAGAGATGCTGGTGCAGAGTTGTAGAAGCTTGCTGGAGGTTGAATTAATTCTTATAAAAAATTCTAAGTGGTCCTTGAATTTTTGTGAAGGAATTATTTTCCCAAGTGATTTGGTTTTGGCGAGTGGGTTGATTTAGTGCTTTAGGACTTTTTGTGTCCTAATGGAGGTTTTGAGTTATCATGTAATTTCCAACCTATATGGTCTTATTCATATTTTTATCATTATTTTTTAAAAAAATTATGATTTTATTTACCCTATTATGTCTGACCTATTTTTATTAGGATCATAAGTCATATATAAGCAAGGTATAAGGATCATTTGCGATAGTTGAGTGAGGAAAAGTGAGAGCTAGAGGGGTAATTTTAAATATGAAATAGATCATTGTGACCATAAAAAATATGGAAGAGAGTGTGTGGATAGGTTCCAGAGTGTGTGAATCTACTAGAGAAGAAGCTTGGTGAAGAATCCCATAAACAAGTTGACCTAGAAAGTAGATTTGAAGGAGGAAGGAAAGTGAGCTTCATTGTGTCATCATCAGTTATTGGTGCAAGGTGAAAAATATATTCGGTGGGTTTTTTTTGTGTTGAGTCATCTAGGGGGTTAGTTCCTCCTTATAGGGTTGGTTCTCCTTATTGAATTAGCACTCAACCAAATTTGATTCATTACTCTAACATAACTATGTTTCAGTGGGTTTTCTTCCCCTTGAGGGCTTCCCACTTATATCTAGTGTTCATATGTTCTTGTGTTCTCATTTATAAATATTTGGTTATGTTCTTGTGGATACATGGTTAGTGGTTAATTTAAGTTGAATGGTTAATGGATTAAATTGATTAAGTGAATGAAAAGTTTTAATAATTACTAATTCACCCCCATATCAGTGATTGTGCTTCCAACAGAGGGTTGTCAACACTTGGATGACTTGAGTGCCTGTTTTTTTTCATTCCCAAAATTAGACCTTCCTGAATATGCATGTTATCTTGAGGAAACTATTAAATTTTTTCATCAATGTGTCAATCAAGAATGATGTGGCTATATGGATGTGTTTGTTTGGTTCTCAGAGGAAAACAAAGGTGATTGTGTGGATGTATTTACTTGGTGCTTGAAGAACACATAAAAATATGCATTCACTTTTGTACAACAACTAGGTTAGAATATTTCACATGGCATTACCTATAATCTCTACAAGACCATTGTTTATTTTTGGAATGATGAAATTAATTTTCTTCTCTCACAATTTTTTTCTTGCAACACTCATGGAGATGAACTTGGGTACAGTGGGTAATCAATACATAGTTGAAAGTTATTAATGAATCCAATTGTTGTTTGGAAGCATTGAAAATGCACGTGAATTATTTGTTCAAATGTGTCAAAGATGTGTGTATTAATATACCATAATGGTTGTGAGAGAGGAAAAAATTGGGGGGATGTAAAGGCCTTGAAAAAACACTTAAGAAAATGCAATTATTACGTGAGATGTACAACTCCACAACTCTTGTTTGCCGGGTTGTTTTAGGCATGGATTCATTCTTTCTCTCTAATTTGATTTTTAATTTTCAAATAATTTATAATATTTTAAATTTTAAATATGAAATTAAGACTGTTATTGATGTTTTATTATCAAATAATATTATAAACTACATATTTTTTTTTTCACATTATGTTAAATCTAGTGTTGTAAATAAATGCCTTAGACAAAGTGTCAAAACACTAGGCCTTGAACTTAATAAAAATAAACATGTAATATGTTCACCATTGATCATGTCTCATGATAGTCAAAATATATTGTTAAAAGTGCTTTATAACTCAAATTATTATTTTTAGACAACCCTTAAGTTGTGTCAAACACCTATCAAAACGAACATGCAAGAAGCGTCTATACAACCCATTCCCAATTTTAAACCATTATAACCTCTCCCTTGCCATATGGTGACATAATTTTGGTATAGAAAGATCATAAAAATGCTTGATGTTCATGTTTGTGAAGTGGGTTTCCATACTACTTAAGAAAAGTGGTTGCGGGGAGTAACAACTTGTTACGACCAAACCCTCTCAGAATCACCTCAAATTTTGTGCCTATGGGTCCTGGAGATAAAATATATCACTAAAAAACTATTAATTTATATACAGAGAATGGTGTAGCATTTTTTATTTGACCTATTTTCTCTGAAAAATCACAGTCTTGCATCCATATCGAAGCCAATTTGGCTCAACTTTCTGGTGGGAAAACCACCAAATTCAGCCAATTGGCTCTAGAAATTTATTTCTAGTTTGAGCTTCACTCACCAATTTTGGACCTCATCAGTTTCTTGTGATTCTATGCATAGTAGAGAATATGGTAGAAAAAATAAACATCCCATTTGGAGGTCTTGTAACATTTTTTTAGGCCCATTACGGGCCACTTGGGTTAGTTTGTGTGCGACCCGTATTGACCCTCCAAATTTTATTTGATGGGTTAAAACTAGTGTGATTCTTGGAATCATGTATGATGAATATAAGAAAAATTTCCAATATAATTAAATAAGATGGTTAATGAAAAGTTAGAATAATGTATTTTGGTACATTTACCTATACCCCTATAGTAACAAAGGGAAACCATGTTAGAGGTTGTAAAAATTTTAATACTCTGAATTTTATTTAGAATTTTAATTTTATGTATCAAAATAATTTGTGTCATATCTTACCCTCTTTAAGCATGGAAATATATTGGTTTACTTGTGTAAAATAAAATTAGTGTTTTCGCTTGCTAATCTCTCTCAAAATCCTAAAAAGTTGTCCTGGGTTGAACAATATGGAAGATAATTTTTTTTTTTTAATCTTTCTCTAACTTTGAATTGATCTTGTGAGTTTTGGTATCATTTTAGACAGGAGGTGTGGGTCCATGTCATTGTTTTCACTGACCATGTTTTTATAATTAGACAGGTTGCAGGTAGTGTGGCGGGATTAAAATGATTGTTTAAAATCTAAGTTTAAAGTTTTCTATAACTTGAAAAAATTGTAATATTGATGGAAAAAGAAATGTATTTTATTTAAGAAATTGTACCTATTGTATGAATTGAAAGAATACAAATTAGTTTATATCATGTTTGTATTGTATTCGATAGGAAGTTGTAAATGAATCTCTTAAACATATTAATATTGTATCTGACAAGGATATTTGGTACCAATATCATTGAAAAATGATATATGATTTGACTATGAATAATAATTTTGTCTTGTGAAAGTATTTAATGTTGAAAATTATTAGTTGTAAACCTGCAAAGTATTATAAATTGTAAATGGTTAGATAGAATTTAGTGAATCTTTCAAATGTGGTAAATAAGTTCTTAATATGTAGCTTTATGTTTGAATGGAAAATGATTAATGTTTAAATGAAATGAATTCAATGAATAATTTTGATGAAGAATTTCTTAATATTACCCTTTCTTCGTTTATTTCTTTGGTGAACCAAAAGTAAGGAAAAAAACCTCTAAACCCATAGGAGGGACCCTTGCAAACTTAAAATATTGTTAGGATATTGAACATATAAGTTAGAAATTGATAGGAGGAAAATTCTCACAACCAATTAATGAAGCATGTTGGTATGGAACTTTGGAAAATATAGTGCCATTGAGAGCTTGTATAGTTATCAAGCTAGAACAATTTCCTTGTGGGTTAAGAGCTTGTGGGGATCAAGTCACTCGTGATCTCTATCTTGTAGAACCACTTTTTCCTTTATATGTGAGAAGGAGTGGTTGTTTAGAAATACTATTGTAGTCCCTCTAAACTTTTGGACCTAACAAATTGTTACCCTTGGGGAAACGAGAGCTCGCTTACTATATTTTCCCTACTCTAGTGTTGTGCTCCTCTTGAGATTGTTAGAGTAGGTATTTACCTTGGCTCATGTTCACCTAGGTACATTATTTACCTTTATTGTATTTATCCTCACTCACTTATGTGTGTGGATATTTCTTTTATCTTATTTAGATATTAGGAGATATTATCTAGTTGTTAGGTATAGTTCTTTCCTTGATCTATAATACTGATAATTTCTTTTCTTGATCTATGGAGATATCCTAAATATATGGTCTTGATTAGTTCTTTGATGACTAGTTATTTCCTTGATTTATGGCTTGATCTACGACCTTGATTGGTTCTTAGATTATTATTCCTTACCTATATAAGCAAGGACCATTCTCATTGTATTTCATTGAGTTCCATAATAATATATGATATTTCTACTCATTTGTTTGCAAAGGTTTATGTAAAGTTATTCTGGAAAATTACTTTCATCTTATTGATCACGGTGTTTGATTATCATCTGTGTTCTTGGCTTGGTATGATTTGGTTATCATTCATTTTAGAAATAGAATATAGTACCTCATGTGTTCTTTATCCTATGAATAAAAAGTGAATATCGTTAGTCTATAAAAATATGTTATGAGATGAGAATCTCTTAATTATTTCAGCGTGGACCCCATAAAATTTAGTACACCTCTTAAGTGAAAATAAAAATAAACTACACATAGGACATATAAAGAGACTACTTGTGGGAAAGATCAATAACCTATAACTATTTAAGAATTTGGTATTTAAGATGTGACCCAATATGATGTAAAGCTTGAGTTCTGCCCCTTTGATGTAATGTAAAGTGAAATTTGAGACCATCTCTTAAAATTAGCGTTGATACCTCGTTATGTGGTAAAATATAAAAAATGGTCATATGTGTGTACATAAATTTGAAATCATGGAATACTAGCTTCAAACGAGTGGTATGGGATTTATATACGTGTTAGTGTAAAATTACAACACTCTCTAAATGCTTGTAAGAAAGTTGTCTGGGTAATCAATGCAATTTGCTAACATGGGATTGTCTCAAGGTGTGGGATCTTGTAATTGAAACAAACCTCCAGAGAAGGTTGGTTCTTCTACATATTCCTAATGCTACACTACTTCTAGAAAGGGAAATGTAATAATTCTAACACTAATCCTAGAATTTCCAAGGGACTAGGGAAGGGAGAGATGCATAAAATGAAAGTCCTAAACTAAGGGGTGATAACACTAAGAACAAGGAAAATGGTGAGATCCTAAGTGAGTGAAAATGGAGAGAAAATAGAGTGGGAAAGGGCAGACAAAAGTGCCATAGTCCGAAACAATATTTACATCCCCATCCTCGTAGGGCACAAAAAATTTGGGTCCTGTAAAGAACAAAGTATGCACAATATACCTGCAAATGTAATATAAGGCAAAGAAAACTATACAACTCGAGCTAGGGTGAGAAAATCCACACAAAACTGATTTTATTTCTTAAAATGATGCATAATCCATTACAATATAGGAATAAGGTAATAATCCTTTATAAAATGCCCAAATTTGAGGCCTACAACTCACAAAAATACTAGAACAATTTTGACAAAGTTCCTTTACATTACAAAATGTCTCCTCTCAAAATGAGGTGAATTTTACAATATATAGAGAAAGAAACCTTGGAATTGCTTCACTAACTAACAATCTTCATTAAAAAGGTATGAGAAGCCATACAAATTAGTACTTTTCCTGCACAAGAAGCCATGGGTGCCATACCTCGTTAAACTAGTAGTTGAGCTACTATGTACTGCATTCATTAATGCCTGGCCTGTCAATGATATTACTATAGTCAGAAAGTTGCATAACATTTCCTCCTGAATGGTAGGATTTTTCCATGTGTTGGATGGTAGCATGCTTTTCTATCAGTTGACCATATCCATGTTGCATTCTTGTTGTCATCCAGTAACATTATTCCTTGCTACCAGTCGGTAACATACCTTTTGTTGCTGACTAGCTACATTTGTGTTGTCAGTTGACAACATTTTTGCTATCAGTTGGTAGCATTTTTTATGTTGTCACTTAGTTGCAATTGAGTTATCTTCCTGCTATTATTCTGCTGCTGGCTTACTATCAGCCGGTAGCATTTTTTGATGCTACCTACCGGTAGCATAAAAATTCTATTAGATGACAACATTTTTTATGCTACCAGCCAGTAGCATACAAATGATACCCGTTAACAACATTTTTGTTTTTGTTCTGTTGTCATTTTGTTGATGTTATACTATTGGTTTGTTGTAAAGTTATTTTATGTTATTCAATTTTATGGTCATCTTCACGTCACATGCATGAATCCATAATTTTGAATGGGTTATCTGAATTTTCAAAGGGTGCAGATTTGGGATAACAGCTTGCAACCTTCAGGGGACATCTTTATGCTAGATGAAGAGACCAGTTGCCTTGAAGCATCCATTAGGCATGGAGTCAATATGCAAACTAAAACTGATCAAACATTGAAAATTTCACCCCTGAACTTCTCCAAATTATTACATGGAATTGATTCTAATATAAAACTTTATGAGCTGGTATTGATTGTTCCCATCATAAAAACTTGCCTAAAAATGGAAATTGCAAGAGCAACAAGAGGTGCAACTATGTACAAACATGAAAAACATCCATGTAGAGAGTGCACAAGAACTTATCATAAAATTAATTCCTAAAATACAACAGAGCAATGTGCTAAAAGCATTTGGAGAAAATATAAATTCTAAACTAATATGTGTTTCACCAATAAGTTTTATGCTTTCTAGGATGAAACAAATAGAAGGTAAATGGTTAAGGAGGAATACCTATGAGACAAAGGTGAAGGGTAGAATGTACGCGTTAATGAATTTTTATCCAAGCTGATCATCAAGAGCTTCCCTTTGGCTAGGGGGAATGACCTATAAGAAACACAACAAGACCATAAGATAGAATTAATAATATAGGTTAGTAGATTGCCTAGAAAATGCTAGATCCGAGAAGTAAGGTGCTTCCTAGGATGATGTCAATCCACTTTCAAATAAAAATTAATGCATCAAGTATCATGAAGTAAATAAATCCTATTTCAGTTATATGATTTAGGTATCTCACATAAATACAATAAGTAAATCTAACCTAACATGAAAAGTTATGATTAGATCCAAATGTTTGATAGGTTTTTCTAGGTTTTACAGGTCTAATAAAGGGTCTGAGATTGATTGGGTTAGGTTTGGGTTGATTGGAAGACTTGTTGTTTAAAAGGTATAAAATGACACAAAGATTGATATTAATCTAATTACTGATGTCGGTATAGGGATAAAACTGACGACGATAGGGTAAACTGACATCGGTAGGGGAAATTGAATTTTTTTTAATAAAAATAGTTTTTTGGATTCTTGGTGATTGCATAGAGAGTGAAGATGGTGTGGTTAAGTTTGTAATATAACTCAGAAAACTCAGGAATACAGAGGGAGAGGTCAAAAAGGGAAAAAAATCTTAAACTGGCTGGGTTAGTGGATGGAGATATCCAAATAACAATAGAAAATGAAAATAATGAAGGAGGAAAGATATTTACAATAAAGTAAACATAAATGTTTAAGATCACGTTACTTACTTGCTACTATGAAGATCTCATGGCTGGATGGAGGTTGGTAATTGATTTATGAAGTGATAGCTGGTTCAGTATTGTGACAATATGACTTGTGAGTTCCTATGAATGCTCCAATGATATGGAAGGGAATCCTTGGCCTATGCTTCTCTCTGGTGGCATGTAGACATTACGTGGATGAAGCAATAGCTCTAAGATCCTCACTTGATTGCAATAGCACTATCCAAAATCAAAATGACCAACCTCTGTAAATTGTTGTAAAACTATATATAAAGGAACCAGATGGTAGTTTAGGTGACCGACATCGGCCGAGGATAAACCAACGTTGGTTAGGGTGAAATAGTCCTATTTACCAAAAACAGGCAGATCTTCCGAAATTTGGCATGCTTTCTATGTTGGGTCCACTTAGGAAAGTAGAGTTCACGTGAGAGAAGGCAGGAATATCTTATAAGAAGTCTAGTTAGGTTTAGGAAGAATTATTAGTTAGTTAGGTCAAGTATTGACTCAACACTGGGAGTGATGACTTAGTACTGAGAATGATGAATTAGTCATTGTGAGTTAAATGCCCCTAAAATGGGTCCAGGGTGAGGTTTCATGATGAGGTGGATGTGTGAGGATGAAATTAACTTAATTAAAATAATTAAATTAATTGATAATGTGAGGATGAAGATTAACATGGGGTGAAGGGGTCATGCTTAGTTAAATGTGTTATGTTAATTAATTGAAGGGGACCAAGGGGAGTGTGACCCAAATTTGGTTTCTACATTTGGCCCTTTTTTGTGTAGCTTTTATTGATAAGTGATGCCAACAAAAACAATAATTTGGTGCTTCAGGTATGAGTGAAGGTTAGGTTACTCCAAGTGTGGGTGGAGGTGATCCTCCTTAAACTAGGAACTGATGAGGTGTTAAATAGAGTTGGTGAGTGGTTAGATAAATGGGTAAGTGATGAAATTGAGGGTAATTTGGTTATAGGTATGGGTGATTTTGGTCAGGTAATAGGTAGTGGCAGTCTAACAGACACACACATATAGATTATGATAAGGTACCAGGTTGAAGATATTGTAAAATCTACGTCGTCAAAGGTTGAACGGTTGATCCAAACAAGGTTGAAGTGGTTCAAGTATCCAAGGTATATGATATGGTCCTAAAACACCATTAGGACATGGTTAGGAATAGGAAATAGATTTTGTTCCAGGGCACCAAAGTTATGGTCATGATAAACAACACGACATTAGGCAAGGTAAGGTCATTAGGTGGAACAACACGAGTATCACATCATAAGGTATAGCGAGTATACAAATTTAAGTGTCACAATGTGCAAGGTTGGGTTGGTTGATTTAGGTAAGGCCATAGGTAAGGCCATGGTAGGGGAAAAAACATACCCCAACTAATTTTGAGGTTAGGTGATAGGCAATAAGGTCATGAAGGTGAGGTATAAGGTCAGGGTTAACTTTTGGTTAGGCAGAAAAAGGTTTCAGGAAAGAAGAGTTAGTGTTATATGGTGCAATGAGGTAAAAAAGGCTAACTGACTATAGTCATGGCCAACCAATGTCGGTAAAGAGAAAATGAATGTAGTGCACTAGAGCACATGACCAATGTCGGTTTAGGGAAATTGATGTTAGCATGTCAGATTTGGGATAAAAATGTAAGATCTATGAATTACAGATTCATTTATGCTTTTCCATTTGTGAAAATGATAAGCATGGAGTTGTTTTCATACCATTAACAAGAGTGACCATGATTGGGCTAGATTCTAGGCTGATTTGGAGAGAGATGAGTGGTTGGAGAGGTGTGGAGGTAGACCTATGAGATATTTTGGCACGATTTGATTGGTGGAGAGCCAAGGGTTTGGTTTAGACATGGTGGTAGTAGGAGGAGGTGTAGGAGGACCACCAGATCAGAGACCAGAGATCCCAATGAGGTGACGTTGACATGTAGATGTAGGATTCAATCCTTTTTGGTTGTTTTTTTATTGAATTTTTCAGAAAAAATGAAAGAAAATGGGGGGGGGATTAAAAATTCAAAATGTTGTTAAAAACATAAGAATTTGGGTATGGGGTGGGTGTAATGTAGATTAACTAGGTTGTAAAATGGAAATGGGTGGGGTTAGGTGGTTTTTGGTAGGTTTTCGGTTTGTTTTTAAATTTTTAGAAAATTAGGGATGTGGGAGTTTGGCTTTAGAGCCGAACAGAGATCTGTGTCAGTTAGGTCGCGGATGATGTTATTTTGGCATGCCGACATCAGTGGGAAAATAGTTGAATGACATCATTTTAGGGTGACTGGTATCAGTTAATGTGACCGACGTTGGTTACTGTGAAAAGTGACTTAGTTAGAATATGTTAAGTTGAGAAGGCCAAAATGGGGTAAAAAATGAAATTGGAGGGTAGATAGCTAGTGAATAAGGGAAACATAGAGGGATGAGGGAGAGAATTAGGTGGGTGAGGGTAAACATAGGTAAACATAGGTGGTTAATAGAGGAAGATTAGGTCATAGTGATGGAATGGGTATGGGGACTTGGTAAGCTAAATTACAAGAAATGATAGGCCAGGGAAGTAGTTAGGAAATAAATAGACAGGGTAATTAGGTTATAAAGAAATGGGAAAAGTAGTTTATTCCTTGACATTATTGAGTGGTATGGATGTAATAATGACATCAGTTAACGATGCGGGACCGTGTCCGACCATTATTAGGGTAGATATGTCCCAATGTTCCTAAGGACGAGTGGAACATATGCGAGATGCCAGATTGGTGGGCATTAGGCACTACATGTGGATCTGATGGGATCATAGTCTCATGGTCACGCTCATCAATAGATGGGATGTAGTGACCAAAACATTTCATCTACCCACCGATTAGATGACCATCATGCTGGAGGATGTATACATGATCCTGCAGCTGCCTATTGTTGGTGAGCTAGTATTATCAGCATCAACAGATGGATCCTTTGAGGAAATGATTGAGGTATTTGGGAAGATGGCGAGTGACCTGAAAAAGCATAATTCTAATCTTGTTTATGTGGCTTTGTATGTTGCACACCCTTAAGAGACACTATTAGAAATGTTGATGATGATGGCAGTGGGGTGTTATGCACTTCCTGATTTAGAGGGTGGTTAGTTTCCCAGAGGGATGATGGGAGTATTATGAGATATGATCGAGGATTAGGTATAATTTATGTGGGAAAATACATATTTAGTGTATCTATACAAGGAGTTTTGGGTCTACCAGAGGATGTGATGCTATGACATCTGTTGTACATTCCTACTGCACTGCTAGGCATATGATCATATTGTGGTAATGCAATCACAAGGACTACTAGTATCAGATTGGTGTCATAGGGGATAAAGGATAGGTTATAGGATGTGGGTAGCTGTAGGTGGTCATCCTCAAGTAGAGGAGGCATCTCATGATGTAGTATACTAAAGGTGGGAGATGGAGGGCCTATATGTTGAGGAGCTACAAGAGTTACCGTTAGTGAGGTGACTACAAGGTAGACATGCTAGTGAGCACGAGATGATCCTTATAGACAGATTCCAATGTTAGTTTGGATTACAACAAGATGTGTCATATCCCTTCCCATAGTACCACATGAATGATGTGGAGAGACCTTTGTCTCAACACTAGCCCACAGACCCCACAGGACATGAGGAGGTACTAGTGGATATGAGATTGGACAATGCAGGGACCACTATGGTATACAAACAGTGGTGGGAAGTAGAGTTACAAGAAACACCACCACATATTGGTCATCCAAACTTAGCCATAGTGATGGTTCAAAGGGATACCCTACAGGGAAAAGTGACCGCGCTAGGATTTTAGTTAACAGCGGAAGAGGCACATATAGTTACTTTGATAGAACAAGTGACTACATTACAGGGTCAGTGGACTACTGCCCAGATACAGGAGAAGGTATAAGTATAGGCTCTTGCAAGGGATGGTGTATAGGTAGTAGTTCTACAGGTGTAGATTACTTGTTTATAGGGATGGTTGGAAGTTGCGTAGGCACAGGTTTGGCCTTATAGGCCTTGATAGCTACATAGGCATCGAGACAAGGTCTTGTAGTACATGCAATGACACCAGGACATGGCTCTCTATTGGTAGGGTAGAGTTCACAGGTGGAAGTTAGGCCAATGGAACCACCCTAGATGATATCTATGGAGAGGTTTAGGGATGCCCTGAATGCGGCCCGCTATTACCATGACCATCTAACCATTGCAGGTATTGATGTTCCCTCATATGCCAAGCACATGGCTCAACAGGTAGCTAGTGAGAGGACCAGATCCAAGACTCACATCTTAGGTAGTACAAGGGGTCATTGGCACCAGAGACAGGGTTAGGGTGAGGTTACCAGTTCTTATAGACTGGGCCCAGGAGGAGGAGATGGGTGAGATTGGAGAGGAGGGCATCAGGTGGGGTTGATTGATCATGACACTTAGTAATTGTATGATGATTTTTGATTTATATATACCGGTCCACGTGCCAAAGATTTTGTAATATTATATATGAGAGTTTTTGAGACACTTTGATTATTTATCTGAGTGTATATATGTATTTATGCATAGACATTCCCATTTATATAGTTGATGATTATTATTGGATGGATGATGTACTCTTTTTAATTTCCGTTATTATTGTGTATCATGAGAACTAGGTGAGTTAGGCATGATTGAGTCAAGGTATTTAAGGCATGATGGAGTCAGGTATAGGCATGGTAGAGTCAGTTATAGTCATGGTGGAGTCAGGTATAGTTATGGTTTGGTTAGGTATATGTATGGTGGAGTCATGTATAGGCATGGTAGATTCTAGGTAAAGGCATGGTGGAGTTAGGTATATGCATAGTGGAGTTAGCTATAGGCATGGTGGAGTTAGGTATAGGCATGGTGGAATCTAATTAATTTCAAAGTTACTAATCTTATGGAAATAATGTATTGTATGTATGTCATGGTTAAATTTCCAAGTAATTAATATCATGGAAATATGAAATGATTTAAAGAGAATATGGTCGTGATGATAAAATGGCAGGTATGTATGTTTTTATGAGATATTAATTTTCAAGTTTTTGTGTAAATGGAAACTAACTAGGGTAGAATGTGAATGTAAAGGGGGAAAATTGGTTAGGGGTAAAAAAGGCTGAGCTAACCTCCTAGGGCCCCATGCCCTCAGAGTACTACCTATATAGCCCTGGTGAAAAGGGGTCTCAGGCCAATGTAGTTCCCCCATAAGCTAGGGAATAATATGATAAAGGAGATGAATAGGTCGATAGGTTTTAGGCATGATTGAGTCAAGGTCATTTAGGCATGGATGAGTTTAGATCATTTAGGCATGGTTTAGTGTAGATTGAATAGGTGTGGGTGATTTTGGTAGAAGAGGAATTACTATAATGTAGGTGTCAAAGGTTTGGTCCAGTGTAGCATAATCAATAAGTAAGAAAAGAGGTGAATGGTAAGAGGAGACAAAAAATCCACCTAATTGGTAAGAACCATGATGAGCTTATCATACCAAGATTGACTTATGAATGTAAGAACCTAAAGCCGTTGTATGATTGATTGTTATAAAGGTGAATGAAGTCACATGATCATGAAATTTCATATTTGTGTCACATCCCTTGAGTAGGTAGAAGATTAGAAAATAAATACGGTGAGGTGAAAGGAGTTGTTTTAGCATAACCTTGGTGTGAGATAACATGCCTCTTCTACAAGATACCCAAGACTAGGATAGGAAATTCCATGATGAAAAAGTTATATTTTTATTTTTTCCTTTTTTGTATAGACTGATCAATTTGGGGAAGTCTGTGTGGGATGAATAGAATATCTCCTTGAGGTCTTTGTGAAGGTGATCGATGTGGGAAGCTTCAAAAAAAATTATTTTATTTTTGCACAAATAATTTTCTTTTTGGATAGACTATGTATAGTATGGCTAGCTTTGTATAAATGTCCTTCGAGGGAGAAATCTATTTAGAGTAGAAAGATAGAAAGATAGATGTATTTTTTTAGGGAGTCATCTATTTTATAGAATTTTGACTCAAGGAGTTTGAATTTGAAAATCCCGTATATTACTTTTGAATTGTTTTTTGGACTTTTAGGTCATGGAAAAGACTATAGAGAAGTATAGGCTTCTTTTATGAAGACAAAACCATAGCACACAGGGGTTAGCTATGAAAGAGAGGTTTTAAGTGATGAACGACCATGGGATTCCATCCTGAAAAAGATGAAAAGTATCCATGAGAATCATGCCATGAGTAGAGTTGTGGTACTCATATTGAAGATAAGGCTGAAAGGTGATGGGTAATCACATGATTCTTGTTTATTTGTTGATCCTTAAAATAGGTAAGTGGAAGGTGAATGTTGCTCAAGGGACAAGTGTTTAATAGAAATAAGGTGATATAGGACTTGATTCAATGATAGAATGGTCTAAGATGCAAGGCATTGAGGGGCTTAGGTTCAGGTTTACCTTCAAGTGAAGATAAATGATAAGCACCCGATCCATAGGCATGAGTAATAATATAGGGTCCAAGCCAATTAGGGGTGAAATTGCCCCATTTACTTTTCTCTACTTTTGTTAAATGTTGATTTTCCTTCAGGAGGAGATCATTGACCTAGAAGGTTTATTCTTGGACATATTTATCGTAGGAATATTTGATACATTTTTGGTAGATTTGGAGGTGATCGAGAGCATTTAAACGACACTCGTCTAATAACTCAAATTGTGCCAAACGGTCCTGGAAAAAATCATCATCATTGAGCATATCTTTGAGTGAGATATGAAGAGATGGAATTTGGAACTTCGAGAGGCAAGAAAACCTCTATACTGTAGACCAAAGAGAAAGGTGTGGCAGTAGTTGAGGTGTGAATACTAGTGTGATAAGCCCATAAGGCAAAAGGAATGTGCGTGTGCCAATCCTTACCACTATCGTTAACCAATTTCATAAGAATTTTATTTAGGGTTTTGTTAATTGATCCATCTTGGCCATTTGTTTGAGGATAATAAGGTGAATAAAAATTGAGTTGAATGTCCAAGGTATCATAGAGTTTCCGTAGGGTTTTGTTTTTGATTTTTTTTTTGTTATCCAGATGAGGTGGTGAGGAACACCAAAGTGACAAATGATGTGATGGTTGATGAATTCACATATTTTCTTGAATTTTTTATAAATAATAGGTACATATTCCACCCATTTAGTGTAATATTTGGTAGCAGTAATAATCCATTGATGATGTTGGGAAGAATGAGGGTTGATCTCTTTGACAAGATCCAAACCCCATTGAGAGAAAGGCCAAAGGTCTCGTGTGACCTATAAGGCATGACTAGGGGTGTGATGAAGATTAGCATGTTGCTAAAACTTCACACAATGCTTGACATAGTCACAAAATCATGGTTTAGGGTTGGCCAGTAATAACCAAGGTGAAGGATGTGCTTAGCGACAGCTAAGCCATTGAAGTGACCCCCACAAATCCCATCATGAACTTCCTTAATGGTGTATGGAATTTAAGAACTTGTAAAGCATCGTAATAGGATACCGTCAAAAACACATTTATATAGAAGACCACCCATGATGACATAGTGAGAGACACTTTTGAAAAAGGTTCATTGTCCATTGTGAGTAAGATTTGGAGGAAGAATTGAAAGGAAAAGGTAGTCAACAAACTATTAATACCAAAGTTCACGTGGGTCAGATTCAATGTTTCCTACAAGGTTGACATCTTAGACTAGATAAGAAGGTGATTGCAACCTTTGTACTATGAAAAAAAAAATTGAGTTAGAGGATGAAGTAGGGATTTGAGAAGTAAGATAGGCCACAGTGTCTGAAAATGTATTAGTGGAATGTAGGGTGGTTTGAAGTTCATAATGGTCAAAGGTAGTCAAAAAAATGTCAACATGATGTTTATACTTTTGAAGTATCTCGTTACAACAATGGTATATACCATTAACTTGGTTCACAACCAGTTGAGAGTTACCAAAGATATTAATTGATTTAACATCTAAGGTTATGTCAGTTTGAAGACCTAACACAAGTGCTTCATATTCGGTGATATTATTAGTACAATCAAAATCTAGTTTGAAAGATAATGACATAGGCTCACCATCAAGAGGAATGAGGATTGGCACCACCCCACATTGAAATTTGGAACCATCAAAGAATAAGGTCATCTAGTAAATGGTATCATCCAAGGAGAGGGTAGTGATGGATTCATCAGGGAAGTTGAAATTAGAAGATTGGTTTCTGGAGAGAGGTGCATCTGCGAGTTGGTCAGCAATGGTTTGTCCTTTGACATATTTTTGATGGATGAATTTGAGATCTAGGTCTACAAGAAGCATGAGCCAATGTGCAACATGTTGATGTTGGTAGGGCTTAGCATACATGTAATGTAAGGGGTCAGTATTGGTGACAACAAAGGTTTTTTGGTTGAGTAGGTAATGGTGAAGTTTAGTGGTGAAAAAAACTAAGGCTAAGCATAGTTTTTTAGTGTGAGTATATCTAGTTTCATAGTCTAAAAGCATATGAACTTATATAATAAACCATTTCTCCCTATGTTTCTTCTCATGATGAGCAAGCATGGCACCTAGGGAATGATCAGCAGAAGAAATGTAAAGGTAAAATAGTTGTTCATCCTTAGATGGAATGAGAAAAGGTGGTTGGAGGAGGTATTGTTTTAAGGTGTCAAAGGATTTGTGGCATTCATCATCCAGCTGAAGAAGACATCCTTTTTGAGAAGATGATGAAATGGATAGAAGTACTTAGAAAGCTGAGAAATAAAGTGACGAATAGATTACAACTTTCCTTGTAAACTATGAAGTTGATGAAGGTTAGTAGGTGGAGGAATCTTGAGAATAGCCTTGATTTTAGTGGGATCAAATTCAATGCCATGCAAAGAAATGATAAAACCAAGGAGCTTTTTAGAGAGAACAACAAAGACACACTTCTTAGGTTGAAGGTGAACACAATATTTGATGAGACAATCAAAGAAAAACTTAAGGATGACAAGGTGTTCGACCCGATGTTTAGATTTGGCAAGAAGATCGTCAATGTAATCTTCCAATATGTTATGCATGATGTCATGAAAGATATAAGTCATATCCCAATGATATGTAGCACCAACATTTTTAAGGCCAAAGGGCATGACATGATAGCAGAAGGTCCCCCAAGGAGTGATGAAGGTGGTTTTGTGTTGATATTTCAGGGTGAGTAATATTTGGTTATAACCTGAGAAACCGTCCATGAGTGATAGCATCTCATGGCCGGTGGTGAGATCAACTAGTTGGTCAATACTAGGTAGAGGAAAGTTGTATTTGGGGTAAGCTAAGTTAAGGTCATAGAAATCCATGCAAATGTAGAGTCCCCCTGTCACTTTTGTGACAGGAATGATGTTAGAGATCCATTGGGGATAATCAATGGGTAGGATGAAGGAAACTAAAAGAAGGCATTGGAGTTCTTCTTTGACAAGAAGGGAAATGTGAGGATGCATTTTTTGTAGCTTCTGTTTCACGGGTTTGGCATCAAGAATGGTTATGATATTGTGGACCACAATGTTTGGGTCAATACTCCAGGCATATCAGCGTAGGACCAAGAAAAATTGTTGCTATGATCCCAGAGGAAAGAAGTGAAAGCTTCTTGTTTAGTAGCATCTAAATATTGGCCTATTTTTAGAATGTGTGGGTCGTCCTGAGTGTGAATGTTGATTTCAATGGTCAATTCATTCAAAATGGTTTGTGTCTCAGAAGGTAACAACTTGATGAATATAAGAATATTCTACACCAAGGTAGGTGAGAATAGACTCATCGTCCTGACATTGAATGACATTAATAGAAGGTGTATTCGTCAATCATGTCAGGATACAGGAAGGGAAGAGAAGAGGGAGCCTCACCATCACATTGATAAGTTAGAGGTCCCAGGCAAACAATGTTCATGAATTTATTTTTTAGGAGGAATGGATTATGGATCCATAGACTCTATAGGTGAAGGTGGTGAAGTAGGTGAATGGGGTGGGGAATGTTTATCATCCTCAATGAGTTTGACTCGAGCCTTCTTGGAAGGTGGTTCAGAAAATCCAATACCACTACAGTATTTATGCTTACGAATGGTGCAAGGAATGACAGTATGGTGGCCTTGTTCATAGAAACCAAAGTGAAAGCCCTTCCAAAAACAATGATGGAGGAAGGTGTGGGAGAAACAAAATTTGGTGAGAGATTGAAGGTCGGAGAAAAATGGTCAAGTTTGGGAAGGTGGCTCAGAAAATTAGGTAGAAGCATCAAGTCCCCCATATGTTAAGTTGGTGTGAAGGTGGGGAGGACCGTAGGGGAAAACCTCACCTATGTGGTGATCATAGCCGGGGATGTTGGTGAAGGTTACCATACTCTTGAGGAGTAAGGAATGTGTCAATGTTATAAAGGTGGTACTCCCCCAGAGTGAGGCATTGAAAAACACCTTCTAAGGGATCAGTAGTGAGTATGTGAGTAGCAAGAATGGATGAATCACTGGACAACTGGGAAGAAGAAGCATTGGATGTTTGAGAAGTAGATGGGTTGGCTGATGGGTCAGATACAGAAGCTATGGGAATAGAAGAGTTAGTTGTGGAAGATGCAACGACAGTAGCAATGGATGAGGCAACGACTAAAGAAGAAGTGGTAGCACTGGTAGATACCTTAACTGGTATAAGGACATCATTGGGTTGATACAACATGCTACAGGTCTTGAAAGGTGAAGGATTGGTTGGAATGGTATAGTTGTTCCCTTCATGTTTAAATTTTAACTAGTGGTGTAAGGTTGAAGGAACACAACCCATGGCGTGGATCCAAGGTTGGAAAAGCAACATGTTGTACTGGAATTACCCCTTTAAGACATAGAATAATTTAGGAATGGTATGTGGGCCTACACGAATGTGGAGAATGATGGTTCCAAGGGTGGAAGTCATGGAATCATTAAATGAACACAACATAACTGGGTTATTATTCATACAATTTGTAGGGATACGTATTTGGTTGTACCCATGGGAGGAAATGATGTTAATACTAGAACCTTCATCGATCATAACGCATCGAACACGTATATTATTAACATAGATGGAAATATATAGGGCAGGGTCAAGATCATCTGATTGGAGAGGTACAATCTCATTGTTAGAAAAAATGAGAGTGGCTATTTGATGAGTGGTAGTGGGATTAGAGGAAGGGGATGAAGTGGTGAGAGTGGAAACATGGCTAGGAGTGATTATGTATGCAACAGGTGTAGGGTCGTTATGTAAGACCTTAATACATTGCAGGACCTCAATGAGGGCTTGATGATGAGACTTAAAGGTTTGGATGAGGTCGTACAAAGGAATTTTGAGAGGAGACTAGTGCAATTTTTAAAGCATTGTATGATGGGAAAAACTTGTCAGAAATATGGTATGTGGGTCCATGAATGGTGATTTTAGGTACAGGTATAGATGGAATATTGGGTAAAAGAGTAGCGGATGAACTGGTTGTTTTCTCCTTTCCTTTTTCCTTCTAGGATCGATTGTAAATTTGAACCATATTGATCTGTGGTAAAGGAGAAATTTGTCATGATATGTGTAATGACAAGACGGGAAAAATATGGTGAGGGAATATATTGGTTTTGTGAAAAACATACATCACATTGGAATTTATAAAGAGGTTTGGCTAGATCTCTTATGTGGACCATATTGATCTCAAATGTTGGAGGAGGATAAAAGGGTTGTGGAGGGGGAGATGAAGGTTACTGAATATGTAAGGGATGAGGATGTGTGGTGATAGGTGTAGGTGGAAGAGGGTCCTCATCTAAAAGATCATCATCGTCAAAGTTTTCTTCGAGAGGACATAGTTAGAGAAGAATAGTCTTAAGAGCCTTACAATTTTCCACATCATGCCCTAATACACGATGGTAAGTGCAATTTTTGGTATCATCAAACCCTTTTGGTTTAGGTTTGAGTGGGTCATAAGGTCTAAGCGGTGGCAATGTGATGACAAAGGTGTCCAAAAGGTTAGATACGATGTTATCGTAAGACCCTGCTAATGGATCACAATGTGAAGTAAGTGTGGGTTTGGATGGAAGTGTGGGTGAATTTTGGTGGGAGAGGTGTCACTGGAGGTGGAATCAGAGATAGAGTAAATTTGACCACTTGTTTGGTAGATAGTACAGTTTTAGGTTTGGATTGCACCTTCTTGGGTAAAGATGTAGTAGGTGAACTAGTTGTTGAAGGTGGTATAGGTTTAACTACCTCTTTGGAAGGTAGTGGGTTCTTGGGCTTTGGTTGCACCTTCTTGGGTAAAGGTGTAGAAAAAGTGTGTGATGTAGAAGGGAAGGAAGATGGTGGAAGGGGATGGGTTAGCTAAGGTGATAATGGAGGTGCGGTGAAGGTTGTGGTAAGAGACAATGTGGAAGGTACTACTTGAGGGGAATATAATGGCATGGGTAATGATCAGGATAATGGAAATGGTGTAGGTATAGGAGGTAGAAAGGATGTAGGTGATGTTGAAGGCATGAGTTGTGTAGGTAATTTGGGTGTAACAGAGGATCATGAGGAGGTGGGTTGCCCATGTGTGATTTTGGTTTACTATGGGTAGGAGGTTGTTGGCTAAGGTTGATGGGTGGGGACCTATGATAGATGGAAGTGGTAATGGTGAAAGAGGGGTAGTGGGAGAAGGTGGTGTATACGACCTAAGGGGTTAAGTCTTTTTCTTAGGTGGGGGAATAATCTTTGCAATGAATAATGAGGACATGGATAAATTTAGTTTGATAGGAGGATGGAATAGACTTGATGTCGGCATGAATCCTAATGTGGTAAATGGGTCTAGACGTGAAGGAAGGTATAGGTGCAGGTAAGGTTTAGGCATAGGAAAAAGTTTTGGTTGTTGGTAAAGGGTTTAGGTGTGGGAAAGGGTGATGAAGAAGGGGCTCACTACAACTGGCATGGGCATGGTGGGTTTGGTTGTTTGAAACACCTTTGGATATATCATGGAAGTATCAGCAAACAACATCTGCATTTGAGTTGAGACAGGTAGTCGAAGACATCCCCAAAGCATGGAATTGTCAACATAATCCAAGTGGTAGGCCAAACGTGAGAATGACACCGATGTAGGGGGGATGATGTTGATTTGGTAGTAATCCTTGTAAAGAATGTCTATGAGATAGGGAAATGGTTGGTTTCAGACTCTGTGGGTAAAAGAGACAAGAGAAAATCAACAAGATCCTTGAAAGCCAATGGAGAATTGTCACCAATAGGAAGGAACATTGCTAATGTATCCCCTGTGATTAGGGGAGATGGAAATTTGGGTGAGGTAGGTTCATCTTTTGGTGAAGAATAGGGTAAGCATGACTCTCTTATGGGTAGAAGAGTAAGTACTGTAGGTTGTTCATTAGGTTGAGAGGTGATTCGGGAAACTACATCAGTAGCTATGGTGGACTCCTCCGTGGGTGAAAGAGAAGATAAGGGAGACTCCTTTGTGGGTAAAGGAGTAGATGAAACAAGTCCCTCCATGGATGAAGGAGCTCGTGTAAGAATCTCCTCGATAGATGGAGTAGGAGGAAATTGAGTAGGAAGAGCTAGTATGATGTCAAAAACAACATGAACCTCACAAACATTACTATCATTGGTCGAGGTTTCATCAGTTTGGTTAGATGACAGGGTGTGATTTGGGAATGAATTCTTAAAGATATGAAGGTTTTGATTAGCTAGTACATTAGGATTATCCAAGATGAGATATCCATTATCTAACATTTCTTTAATGATAGTTTTGAAAGTTATACAATTACCATCGCAATTACCTCTAACGCGATGATAATTGTGGTTATAATTTTCTTTGTACCATGTAGGCACAAAACGAGAGGGGTCAAAAGTAGTATGTGGTTTGATGGGTGGAAGAGTGATTGCTCCGGATTTTATAATTTTTTATAAAATTGAAGATTAGGGTTCTCCTATGGGAGTATATTGTTGTTGCTCCCGCTTGAACTGAAAATCCTGAACATGAGAAAGATTGGAAGAAGGATTTTGATTGGTTGGATGGATGAGATGGGCCATCTTTCAAAACTACTCCATTAGAAGATCCTTTTGCTTTAGAATAATTATTTTGTGGTTTGGAAGAAGAAGAGGTATCATTTGATTTAAACACAACATTCTTGTTATGCAATTGTATCTTCTTCTCTTCAATGACATGAATTTCAAGTTTCTAGGCCATGGTGAACACCTTGTCAAATGTGTGGAAGGTTTGAACTTGGAGATTTGGTGAGATGTGTCTAGGACAAGCTTTAGTGAATAAATCTATTAACTCAGTTTGAGGTAGTTGGAATGTGAGTTGATTGATCAAGATCTGCCAACGAGTGATAAAATCTGTGATAGATTCATCTTCATATTGGAGTTTCATGTACAAGTTAGTCATGGTGACCTTCTTAAAAATGTTGATAGAAAAGTGGTCTAGAAAATCCTGAGCTACCTAATTAAATGAAAAAATGGAATTCCTGGGAAGAGCACTATACCAATATAAATTTGGTCCTGTCAAGGAAATTGCTAATGTCTACAAGAGCAAAGCATCATCATGAGTGATCAGATAACACACATGTTTAAAAGACCACAAGTGTTGTTACGAGTCTTATTTACTTTTGAATTAGTTTAATTTAGGCATTTCCCAATGGGTAGGGTAAGGATGAATCGGAATGGATGGGTGAATGGGATCATTACAAATCTCATCATATGTCGGAGAGTTTTATGAGCCAGAGACAAATGATTCTAATGTCTACATCTCATCCATCATCATTTTGATAAGATCATTGGTAGTTTGTGATGACTAGGCACCCCCTGTAGTATAAGGGGGTAGATTAGGTAGCTATGACATGGGAAACATCCCAATATGTGGTAGTTCCGAGTAGGAAAAATTGTGAGGAAGGAACATAATATGGAATAGATGTAGATGGAAAATATCTTGAATAAGCGGTAGATGAAATAGGGGGTTGTTGGTGATAAGTCTAGGTAGGTAGAGTGGATGTAAATAATCTCATAGCAATTGGAGGAAGAGACTTCGAGATGGAGAGGATGATGTTTTGGAAGGGAGTGTGGGATACCGACACCAATTATGGCTGAGATGAAATAGGTATATGAGAGGTGGTGGGTACAGATAGACCTATGCTCAAGGCGGTTGATAAAGGCATGGTTGACATCATAGGAGCGAATGATGTCAAAGGTGTGATAGATGCCATGTGTATCAGATATTGATGATGTAGGGTCAATATAGGAAACCACATGTGGTAAGGTGGAAGAGGGTAAGGCCAAGATAATAGTAGCTGATGTAAAATTGGGTGTGATGGTGGGAGGAATGGACACATGTATGCCATATACAAGCTTCTATAATGAATTTCAGGTATATGAATGAATGAGATAGTACTGTAGAGTGGTGAGGTTATGATCAAGGAGTTTCACAAACTCCTAATCACCATTGGGTATAGAAATTTCTTGATTGGGGTCCATAGGTGATGAGATTGAAGGGGGTGATGGGCTAGGTGGGAGCGACTAGCAGATAACGTGAAACAAAAGAGCGTTATCTTGTTTACGAGTCAAAACCATGTGACTAATGATAGAATAGGTATTTTGAGCTTCGTTGATAATGTAGAAACATAGAATAAATGGAGAAAAATGGGTTTAAAATGTATGATTTGATCATTGTTCTGATTAGAAAATTAGAACACAGAGATCGATGTCAAATGGGGTAACTTATACCGGTATGAGGGTAACCATTGCCGGTCAGATCAGACTAATGTCTGTTGCTGTGAAAATAAGAGATTCAAATATTTGATAATGAAAGGTGAAAATGGGTCAGTCCTGGACTCTGAAGATGATATCAGAGACCCAAAAGTGTGATAAAATGGCAGAATAAGACATGAAAAGAACATAAAGGTGGAGAATACTATTTTGGTAAAAATAACCAAAAATGCATAAAACCGACATCGAAAAGTTAACCGATGGCGGTGAGATGATGTAACCAATGGCGGTCATTGTACCGATATTAGTTACTGTGAAATATGGGAAGAGAAGAACAAATGAAGTTTTGGTGATTTAGATCAAATAAAAGGGCCAACCCAAAGACTAATTATGGATATGAGGAGTCCTAATAAACCTAGAATAAAATCAGAATACACCAATCTTGATGTGGGGTGTAAAAGGATGAGAAATAATGAAGAAACACAACTCACACCTCAAAACAAAATTAGACAAAATCTAACAAACATGAAATTATAAGCTATAGATTTTATGTTGTGGCTTATGCCATTTAGGACTGATTGTAATCAAGATATAATTTTTGGTTAACAAAGGCACCCTATAAAATATGACAACTATGGCTAGTTTTGGGTAAGTTTTGGCATGGGAAATCCTTCTCTAAGATGATGAATAGACAAAGAAACCAGCTAGAGCCCACTTTCAATCCTCTGATCGTGTGATGGTTGACAAATTCTTTTGGGAAAGATGTTGTTTACGAATTGTGTAGTTTTTTTTCAATGATTTGGTATAGAGAGTGTGCAAAATGTGAGCTACTATTCAATTTTTCAACCATCAGCTAGGCATGACTTCCAAAATTTAGGTTGCCCATAATTTAGATGAGCTATAATACAACAAACTCAAAAATGCAAGTGCACAAGTTTTAAAAACCAAATCCAAAAATTATATTCAATGAGAACAAATTATGAAGATGTTAATGGTATGAATTTCACTAAGTGTAATGCAAGAAAAGAAAGAAGACTTATTTTTAATCCTGAAAAACAAGTGTCAATGAGAAAATCATAAGAAAAGAATATTTCTAGAGAACAATCCTAATGTGAACTTGTTTCGAATGAAAATAGACACAATATTTTTTCGTAGGAATGAACAATGAAAAGAACCCCATATGGGTACCACCGGGTGTGCCAAAAATTTTCACCAATAAGTTATACGCTTTCTAGGAAAAAATAGATAGAAGGTAAATGGTTAAGGAGGAATACCTATGAGGCAAAGGTGGAGGGTAGAATGCACGTGTTAATGACTTTTGATCCAAGTTGATCGTGAAGAGATTCCCTTTAGCTAGGGGAATAACCTGTAAGAAACACAACAACACCAAAAGATAGAATTAATAATATAGGTTAATGGACTGCCTAGCAAATGCTAGATCTAGGAAGTGAGGTACTTCCTAGGAGTCTATCAATCCACTTTCAAATACAAATTAATGCAACAAGTATCATGAAATAAATAAATCCTACTATAGTTATATGATTTAGGTATCTTGTGCAAATAAAATAAGTAAATATAACCTAATAGGAAAAGTTATGATTATATCCATAGGTTTGGTAGGTTGTTATGGGTTTTGCAGGTCTAACAGAGGTCTAATAAAGGGTCTGAGATTGATCAGGTTAGGTTTGGGTTGATTTTGGTTGATCGGAAGGCTTGTTGATTAGAAGGTATAAAATGACATAGAGACTGATATCGGTCAAATGACCGATGTCAGTATAGGGGTAAAAATGATGGTGGTACAGTAAACTGATGTTAGTAGAGGTGATTGGAAATAACTTAATAAAAATGGTGTTTGGACTTCTCTGTGATTGTACAGAGAGTGAGGAGGGTGTGGTAAGGTTTGTAATATAACTGAGAATACCTAGAAATACAAAAGGCGAGGTAAAAAAAGGTGAAAGGGATTGAACTGGTTTGGTGAGAAGATGGACATATCCAGATAACAATAGAAACTAAAAATAATAAAGGAGGAAAGAGATCTACAATAAAGTAAGCACAAATGATTAATACCACGTTACTTACTTGTTGCTATGAAGATCTCATGGCTGGATGGAGGCTGATGATTGTTTGGTGAAGTGATAGCTGGTTCACTTCTGCGACATGACTTGTGTTTTCCTATGAATTCTCCAATGATATAGAATGGAATCCTTGTCCTATGCTAATCTCTAGTGGTGTGTAGACGTGTCTTGGATGAAGAAATGGTTTTGAGATCATCTCTTGATTGCAATAGCACTATCCAAAATCAAAATGACCAACTTGGGTAAAGGGTTGTAAAACTCTATATAAAGGAACTGATGGCAGTTTAGGTGACCAACATCGGCCAAGGATAAACCGACATCAGTTAGGGTGAAATAGTCCTATTTATCAAAGCTTGTGAAATGACATGATTTATGGCTTTGAAACTTTCTTTTCTATCATCAGACCATTTGAAAGCCATGTTCTTTTTCAACATCAATGTTTGTAGCTTGAAAAAAGTAGAAAAGTTAGGAACAAACCTCCTAACAAAGTTGATTTTCCCCTAGAATATTTGGAGAGTCTTCTTGTGACTTGGCAATGGAAATACACGAATAGATTCTACCCTCTCTGGATCAATTGTTAACCCCTCTTTAGACATATTGTCGCCAAAGAGTTTTCCTTCATGAGTAAAGAAAATGTACTTCTTCAGATTCAAAGACACTCTGAATCTCTTGCATCTTTGGAACAATTTCCTGAGATGGTAGAGGTGACTCGTTGCGTTCTTGGAAAACACTGTGATATCATCAAGATAAACAAGAACTATCTTATTTAGCAACCCCTTGAATGTCATGTCCATTTCCCTCTAGAATGTATCTCCGACATTTGATAATCCAAATGGCTTCTTCCTATAGGCCTAAGTGATTCATTTGGTGGTGAAAGCTATTTTGAACTGATCCTCTTCCTTCACCATAATTTTATTGTAGCCTGAGTATCCATCTAGGAGAGAGAATATTTTTGAACCAACTACTATCTACAATATTTTATCTATAGAAGGAAGTGGATAATGGTATTTGAGAGAAACCCTGTTCAAGTCTCGAAAGTCCACTCACAACCTGATTTATCTATTTTTATTCCTTACCAGAACCAGATTAACAACCCATGAATAGTGCTTGATTGGAAAGATGATACTTGTCTCAATGATCTTGTTCAATTCTTTCTTCATGAGAGGCTTGATATGAAGGTTGACTGGTCTTTTCTTCTACCTAATAGGTTTAGCTTCTGGATCCAACTCAATGGTGTATTGTGTGAGCTTTGGGTTAAATCCTCTCAAGTCCTCATAGCTCCAAGAAAAAGCATCTCAGAATTCTTGGAAAATTTGTATGAAATCAGACTTCTCTTATTTAGTACTCACCTTACCAATCTGGAGTATTTTACCCTCTCTAACTAAAATGGGCTCTGAATCTTCCCTTTTGACCTGAATATTTTCCTTCTCTTTCTATAATTGGTCATTGGGATTGAAAATTGATTCCAATGTCACCAAGTATTTTAGGAGCTTATTCATCCTTAATTGAACTACCTGATCACCATACTACTGATTTATTTATTTTAGTTCCTAATAGAGAATTCAAATTCTTCTTGTGAAAAATTGATGATTTGTTGATCATTTTCAAACACCTTCTAGCTTGTGTTGTTTCCTGGAATTGCTAGCCTCAAAATCACATTGACATGGGGTTGTGTTTTATGTCTCTTGATACTATAAACCACATCAAATTCTTCCCCGAATGTTGAAAGTCTATCAATAACCTCATTTTTCTTCCTTGGAATGGAATCAATATTAAATGCCTCAAAGACCTCTATGAGGTCCCATACCCAATTTTTATAGCCCTTGAGAAGATCATTTTATTTAACATTCTACCCTTTGACTTAATTGACAATTAACTCACTATCTTTGAATACCTACAAGTTATTGCTACCTCTTTTCCTCACCCAATGAATTCCATGGATCAAATCTTCGTACTCAGTTGTGTAATTTGAGAAAGATAACTAAAAATGGAAAGTTGAGTAATACTTTATACCTTGAGGTGACACAAGCATTGCACCCCATCCAACACCTTGTCTACTTCTTGAACCATAAAAAATTAATTGCTAAAATTCATTATCATATTTTCCATCTGGTTTGGTGGTGCTAGGAAGAGGTTCTTTTTCCTCATGAAAAAAATAAATTCCCAACTCAACCTCTTCCATCTCCATGTATGGATCAAAATCATGCCTTTTATTTACCCATTAATCAAGAGTTAGGTCTGTAATGGTTCCAAAATTGGTATCTACTTCCTGAGTGCATGGGAAATCCTCTTGATCGAAAGATGATAAATTTTCATTGATTGGAGTTGGTACGTGAGGATCAATATGAAAGTTTGAAATATGTTTATACTGTATTATAGCTTTAGCCCCATAATTTTTCCTAAAAAGCATATGTGAAAAACCAATAGATAAGTAGCCTCCAATTTTATCTGTGAAGTCTCTTCACAAACACAATGCAAAGAGTGGTGGCAAGTCAATAACTAACTTGTCTTGCAAGACTATGACATTGGGTCATGCATGAAATGTAAGGCTTAATCCTTTGATTACTCCAACTGTTCCCATCTCTATCCCGTAAAGCTACACTACTCCTTTTGAGATAGGTTCATACTTAATACTTGGCTGATCAACTATCTGTTTAGGCATCATGGAACTACTTGCTCCCAAATAGATCATAAAATGGAGAATAATTCATGTTTTTTACTTTTTTTTTTAACTCCTTGAGTACCTTCTTGTGGAGTTTCATTAGAGGGCACCTTTTCTTGATCCTTGGGTGACTCATTTGAGATAGGAAAGTTAGCTATTACTCCTTGCAAAAGGTCCCTCTATCTGCGAATCTTCAAATATTCCAACATAGAGATGCTTACATTTGTCTTCTTCATGTGGTCAATGATTTTGAATGAATATGGGTTTTATTTCTACTACCCTTTGCTTGACATAACCTTCTCTTGCACATGATCTGCTATAACAAGTATTCTAGGCTAATTTTGTGAGTTTGGGACTAGAATTGAGATATAGACTCCTTGGGTGTGATAGAAGGTTGAGAAATGCCTTTATTTGATGACATTCCTACCTATATATTTATTTTATTAGACCTTGTGTTGGTTGTTACCCCCTAAGAAGGAGACTGATTTATCCCACAGAAGTCCTTAGCTTACTAGTTCACAAGTGTGGTCTCACTTGAAGGTGTCCCTTGAGTAGTTGTTTGCTACTGATTTTCTTCTTGGATTTTTTCTTGAGACACACCAAAAGTTTGTACCATCAAGGAATGGTTTATCATACCATTTAAACATGCTTCCTGATTATGGGGTTGGCCACAAAGGAAACAACATTCATATTCATGTGTGATGTTATTCTGGACTGGAACCAAGGCCTGGGATGTTGAAGGTGTATTAAGATTGTATGACTAAAATGGTCTAGTAGTTGAGGGTTTTCCTTGATTTTTTTATCTTGAATAAAATGTCTATTAGGCTGATATGGAGGTCTATTTGGTTGGTCTTGAGGCTGATAAGGTCTAAAATTTTGGGTCTGCTACCTCTTGAGGGTTACCAATTCATTTCCTAGGTTCTGTAACAATTTCATGACCTCTTGAAGTTCAGTTAAGGTGCTAGAAGAAGAGTTCAAAGATTCATTAGAACTCTAATTTCTAGGAGCAGGAATAGGGGCTAGCTCAGGTGTTTTAATACAACTAGGATTCCCCATTTTTGGAAAAATAGGCATGAGTGGCCTAGGTGCTAGTTTACAAGCTTGAATCAAGTGATTCTTCACTCTAATGGATATGGCATAAGTCTCTGGTAAAGTTATCCCTCCCATATATTATATCATTATAGATATATCAAAATTTAAGGCTTTAAGGAAATAGAGAAATGTACCTTCAACAACTAGTCTCACAGTAATGGGAATCCTATCCCCATCCTTTGAAATCTAAAATTAAAGTCATCCATCTACTCATTTGGAACTCTCTTGATTATAGTTAGCTGGTCTAAAAGGGATATATTTTCTGCCCTTTCCTCGAACTGGTTACAAAGTTATGAGTATAGTTCATTCCAGTTCTGAATTAATCTTTCTTCTAAGCTTCTGAACCACTACAAAACTTTCCCTTTGAGAGAAGAGGCAAGAAGTTTTACAATGTTTTGGATGTGATAAATTGGGGTTGTATGGTTCTCCCCAATGAAATATGGGATGTTTTTCAAGGTTGCCACTGGAATTAAATTATGTGCATTGATATTGAGTAGAATACTCCCTATGAAATTGATAAAGGGATTTGGAAATCCTTGTGGTGTTTGTTGATGTGCCATCCTAATCATCTTGATAACCCTAGTCAATTGAAGAAAGGGCCTACCAGGTGGAGGTGTTGAAAGAGTCTTATTTGGTTGAGATGGATATCTCTAAAATTTTCTTCCTCTCCTTCCTATTTCTAGAGATATCTACAAGTACTCAAATATCCCTTTTTTTCTTGTCCAAGACCTTGTTTGAATCCTTCTCATGAAATAGAACCACCCGTACTACTGAAACCAATTGATTTTTTACTTGGAGTCACCATACATGTTTTTTTAGACCCTTTAAAGGCTAAGATATCATCAAGACACAAACCCAATCTTGATGAAATGGAAGTATTGACTTCTGGTCCCACTGGCTGGGCCAAAACTGTTAGTACAAAATTACAGCACACTATGAATGCTTGCAAGAAATTTGTCTGGGAAATTAGTGCAATTTTCTAACATGGCATTGTCTCAAGGTGTGGAACCCTATAATTGAGACAAACCTCCATAGAATCCTGGTTCCTCTACCTATTTCTAATGCTACACTACTTATAGAAATGGAAATGTAACTATTCTAACACTAATCCTAGAATTTATAAAGGACTAGGGAAGGGAGAGATGCATAAAATGAAAGTTCTAAACTAAGGAGGTGATAACACAAAGAATAAGGAAAATGGAGAGATCCTAAGTGAGTGAAAATGGAGAGAAAATAGAGTGGGAGAGGGTAGAGAAAAGTGCCACAGTCTGAAACAATATTTACATCCTCATCCTCGTGGGGCACAATAATGTTAGGTCCTGCAAAGAACACATTATGAACAATATATATGCAAATGTAATAGAAGGAAAAGAACACAATACAACTCAAGATAGGGTGAAAAAATCCACAAAACACTGATTTTATTTCTTAAAATGATGCAAAATCCATTATAATATAGGAACAAGATAAGAATCCGTCATAAAATGGCCAAATTCAAGGCTTGCAAATCATAAAAATACTATAATTTTTTGATAGAGTTCCTTTACATTACAGAATGTATCCCCTCCAAATGAGATGAATTTTACAATAAATAGAGAAAGAAACCTTGGAATTTCTTCACCAAACAAAAACCTTCACTAAATAGGTATGGGAAGCCATATAATTTGGTAATTTTCCTACATGAGAAGACATGGGTGTCATACCTCATTAAACTGGTAGTTGAGCTACTATGTACTACATTCATTAATGCCTGACCCATCAATGATATTTCTGTAATTTTCTGGTTGCATAAATTTTCCTCCTAGATGGTAGAATTTTTCCATGTGTTGGTTGGTAACATGATTTTATGTCTTTCGGTTACATCTATGCTATGTTCTTGCTGTCAGCTGGTAGCATTATTCCTTTCTACTGGCTAGTAACATACCTTTTGTTGCTGATTGGCTGTGTTTGTGCGATCGATTGGATGCATTTTTTATGTTGTTGGCCGGTTGCAACCGAGTTGTCTTATTTTTGTTGTTCTAATATTGGCTTGTTGTTGTCTGGTAGCACAAAAATGCTACTAGATGGAAACATTTTTGTTGTTGTTTAGCTATTAGTCTACTATTGACCTGCTGTCAACTTACTATAATCTACTTTTATGTTATTAAATTTGACGACTATTTTCACGTCACATACCTGAATCCATAATTTTGAATGGGTTATCTGAATTTGTAGGGGGGTGAAAATTTTGGATAACAATATGTTCTATTAATGGAGAAACTAAATAGCTAAGCTGTATAAGATAATTATAATAAGGAAGGACAATAAATGAAATGAGAAACTTGGATTTGAAAATGAGAACATTTAAATTCCTTTCAAATTAATGTTGTAAAATAAATTAATAAAATTGTAATAAATATGTAACCACATGAAAACTATGTACATTGTGGATAGTGTCCTTTTTTCCTTTCCTCCCACGTGGTTGTACTTGTGTATCATGTATCAATCCTTGGATCAATGTGTTATTATTATGAATTCTGTTTGTCATAATTGTGTGTAGGATGTACCCTTATAATGTTTATATGGTAGGAATTTATGTTAGTGATGTGGAAAATATTGGTCATGGAAATAGAATTACTTCTCCCTTAGTGACGTTGTAGAACTTCAAAGTGACCATATTTTTATAGCATGAAACCTTATAAAAAGGTAATACCTATGTTTTGATAAATTCTTACCTAACCTAACAATGATTTGAAGATATGAACCTACTTTTTTTATTAGGGGAGCATCTTAGCCTCTAGGTTGGAAGGTTACATTAAAAACCCCTTCCTCCTATTGCTCCTAGGTATTTTTATAATTGGTCTAATCATTTGTATTCTTTAAATATTCCACAAAAGTAAATGAAGTAGTTAGATAAGTTGCACTAGTTTTGTAATTTTGTACTGTAATTATGGGTTCTGTAAGTGATATAAGTTATAAGTGTGTGATGCAAATGAACCAATTGGTTTTTGTTTTCCTTTTAATATCATAAATATTTCTAAAAAATAATTTACCATGGTTGTTACACACAATTTTACCTTAGGGGTTTTCTTGATGTGTCAAGGGGGTTAAAATTAGCTCAACCTCAGTATGGTGAGGTTTTTAGGTTACTTGCGAGATGTGATGGATGTTTTTTCACTCCGTGAAGAAATGTATTGGATTTATTTTACCTACAAGTAAGCCTGCAAATCACAAACACTTACACAAAATAGAGTTAGTAAAATAAAGTGGGAAAGCTGCTCGGAAAGTGCCAGATCCTAGAAGTCAAGAGACTCCCTTCTGTGGATGTCAACCTTCTTTTGAAACAATTAAGCTATATGGATGAAAAATTTGAAGTACAATACAATAAATGGAAAATGTGATCAACTGTTATCACTTATTTAGGTGAATACAGACATAGGATGATAATGATGGAAAAACAAGACTAGAATCCAAAGTCAGAATCTAAGTTGGTGTATAATTTCTCAAAGAAATTCAAGCCTATGGAACAAGCTAGATCCTCTTCTTTAGTGAAGTAAGATTTAGGCTTAGATATATAATCCTCTACAAAGAATTTAGTTATTTCTTCCTTAGTATCATAGAGGTGTGTAAGAATAATGTCAGCATCTAGAATGTTGATGTGGGTGTATGTTTCAAACCGGATTTAGATGTGGTGTGGTAGTCTTTTGGTATGTCTAAGCTAGCTTTATAATTTTATTCAGACTGTGTGAGGTAAACTTGGATTGTTTGAACCTTGTAATACACCTCCAAAAATTCTTCTATTTTTTGTGGATGTGAATATGGCCTCGAAATGATCAAAGGGTTCAACATGGTTGTCACATAGTTCTAGATCATGTAGCAAATAATATTTCTCCTAATGTAAAGAATGAAGGATGATGGGTAGTGAATCAATTCTGGTAATAGGATAATCGTCACCTCCTATGGCCATTTTATATCATCATGTTTGATGACATGTTAGAAAATTACAGAAAACAAGCTAATATTGTTAGGCTGATTATATGAAATGTGGGATAGAAAAATAATGTGTAGGAATTGCAGGCAATTTAGGTAATTGCCAATGATTGGTATTAATTCTAATAAGCTACAAAAACAAATATTATGATTGGTTATTCTATGATTCAAATGAATTTTAAATTGTAACAAAATGAAATTTAAATGATTATCAATGTTACCTGACAATAGGAATAGAAACCAATAACAAATTACCTTGGATGATTGATCGAATTGGAAGTTGAATGAATGAGGATGGCTTGATGATAACAACATGCTATATGACGATCATGTTGATTGTTATGATGTAGCATAACAGTAGTAGACCTTTGTTGAAGGTGTTAGATTTCTGAAATGCCTGTGAATGAAGGTAATTTCCTTGTAAAACGTGAAAATCCACCCCAAAAATAGGCTAGCAAACTTATTTATATAGATCACAAACGATCGGGATAATCATCGAAAATTTAGGAAAATTCAATTTAGGGGATCAAATGGAGTGATTTTCCTACTATTTTAGTGTTGATTTGGGAGGATTTTGAAGGAAGTTGGGATGTTAAGTGTGAGAATCTCATACTAAGACTAGGTTAGCTAAGATGAAGATAGTGGTCATTTTTAGAAGGTTTTCAATTTTAAGTTAGTTCTAACTAGTTAAGTGTGGGAAGGTAGTTAGGGATAAGTTAGAGGTAGTTAGGTGTGATTTATAGAAAGTTGCTAAATTAAATAGTTATAACTAGTGAGCGTAGTTAAGTTGACATGGTGAGGTGTGAGGGTTCATTTATTTTAATTTAATTAATCTAATCTAATTAATTAATTAGACTTAGGGATGTGGTGTCATGCACATTAAATTAATTTAATTAAATGGGAAAATTGGGTGACCTAGTGTCATGGAGTGTCATGAGTTACATGTTTTAATCATGAATTGGATTGAGACATTAATAGTGAGGGAGCATAGATTTTCGATGTGTACATTTTCCCCTTTCTGTCTGACATTTTTTTGAAAAATTGTTAGAAAAAAATGATGAGAAGGTTGTGTTGGTAGGGGTTATTCTATTGTAACACAATATAGTGAGCACTAATGTGTTTTTTTTCAAAAGGAATCCCTAGATGAAGAGGGTACAGAGTGGGGTACTGGGGAATTAATTGATAGGGTGGCCAAAGGGCTCAACACTTGTAGATGTCTGACTCTTTACTAGGTAAAAGAAAAATGGGAAAACCAAGTGATGGGGGCAAAAGGACATGTCTCCCATAGATGAATGGTAAATCCCAATGTTGATTTTTTTAATTCAAGATTTCAAGGGCCAACATCTATTGAGAACATGGCATATTTTTAGAGTAATGTGGGCATGATTCCCTAAAGAAGGTGAATCGTTAGTGATTAGTGAAATTGTCAGTGATTGCAGTGTGTGAAAAATGGGGTTACAAATAACCCAAAGGTATATTTATTTTACCTTATTATGAATTTTGGTAAAAGAGACTTGTCAGAGTGATCGTTGAGTGTAAAAAATGTGTTATGAGGTGAAAGGTTGTTAGAATGATGTCCTCTAGCAGGAAGCAAAAACTGGTGATGGCCGAGGTAAGTTTTCAATCCATTTTAATTTTGTTTTTATGATTTTTTTGGTTTTTGTGGGTTTTATGTCATGTTGAGGCATGAAGATTCCCTGATTTGGAGTTGCAAGAATCGTTGGTGATTCATCCAATCGCTAGTGATTGAGGGGAATCACCAACGATTAACCTGTGACAAAAACAATTTTCATGTTGAATGAAAGGGACAAGATTTTATTAAGTGTTTTTGATCTTGGGGAGTGTTTATGGTTGTTATATTGATATTTGGATGTTGGTATTGATGATGTTTCTTTTTTTAGGAGATTTTTGAGACATTATAGATGGTGTTTTAATATTTGCAATGAACATTGGTTTTAAATACTAGTGTGAAAATATTGGTGTTTGTTTTGTGTGTTTACGTTTTGTAGGTGGATGCATAGTTGGCTATCTATGATCACATACCTTTAATGTTTGATGAGGTGTGGGAGGATTTATCTGATGATGATTGTGATTATCTAGAGGTAGTGGGCTTTGGTGGTATGATATTTTACTGATGGGTTCACAGAGGTCATAGTTTGATATTAGCATTGTTGGAGAGGTGGAATCCTTCGAAAAACACTTTCTAGCTTCCTATAGGGAATATGACCATCACTCTTGAGAATGTTCATCAGATTACTAGACTTCCAATTCAAGAACATGACATTTATCATATTATAGAGGATGAGAGGGCAGACACCATGTAAAGTTTATATGGAGGGGATGCTTGGGATATAAGATACTCATATGGGATTTTAATTACCAGACATTATATGAGAATGGGATAGCTGGTTGTCCACGGATGACCATGATGATGAAAGCCATTTCATGTTTTTCCTTACTAGATTCAGGAGGTGGGCGTTTCCCTTAGATGATGATTGGTGTTGTTACGTAGATGATGGAGCAACACACAATATTTGAGTGGGAACCTACTTTGCTAGCATAGACCTTCAGAGAGTTGTGGGCTTGGAGAACCCATAAACATTATGGTATTGACGTTAGATTTCTATTGCAGTGTTGGGAACATGAGCATATTGTGATTTATCATCCATTAGGGTTGCCTTGCGACATTGATGTGAGACATCCTGGTTTTATGAGATGGAGCCAAAATCTAGGTAGGGTGAGGAAAACCATGGGGCCTATTTATTAAAGAGACTTGATATCAAGGTTATAGGTAGGGGACGTGATATGGAGGCCATACTTAGAATTTAATGATTCAAACTTGTTGATTTTATAATAGGATATTTGGATTTAGGGCCGTAGAGCTGGGGAAGATGAGTTGTTGCATTTTAGCCAAGTCAGGAGATAGTTTGGTCTGGTCTAGGGTATACCCGAGGATCTAATAAAATACAGATGAGAGGATGGATATACCAAGACTCCACATGCTATTGTAGTTAGGTCTAAAATTATTAATGAGCAGCTACGGGATATGGGTTCTGATGAGGAGGGATATATTGTTCCACTTGATGATGTTGGGGTGACTCTAGATTTTACTATGTGGTGGACCCGATCATTGAGGAATTTCGAAAGGGATAGGGTAGTAAATAGGGCCACTTAGACAGTCAGACGAGTCAGTGCTCAGGTGGTAAGAGGAACACTGACACTAGAGGACAAGAGAGGTGAGGGTGATGATGTTATTACTACAACTATTATGGTAGTGATGATCGAGAAGGTTGTATTAGAGACAGAGAGGGATTCCGCTCAGAGAGAGTGAGATGATCTAGTGGGATTTCTAGATACCCTCATTATAGAGAGGAATGGATTGATTATTGAACATGATATTTTTTTGGGAACAACTTTTATAGGTCTATTTTGATATAGAAAAGTATAAGGGACATAGAGATACACTAAGGAAGGCCTTGGGGATCATAGGGCCTTCCATATATAGCATGGAGTTGTCAGCGATGGCACAAAATACGGGGGCATCTACAACACCTATTCTTGGCATGATTTTAGTGGCATATTATGAGGTTGTGCAAGATGAGAGAGACTACTATGTTGACAAGTTCATCAAGGGCTATCCTGATGCCACTTTGTATGTCGATCATGTAGCTTCCCAAGGGGTAGCTGTACGTACCCAAAATTGTAGGGTACTGTACTGCTAGAACAGTGTAACAAGTTCCCCAATGATGATACAGGACTCCTCGCAAGGTGTTCGGGATCTGGAAAAACCCTCGGAGTATGTGTTAACATCCCGCATGCCCCGCTTAGCCCCCGCGTCCTTTGTTTTCCCCTTTTTCCCTCTTTTCCTGGCCTTTTGATCTTTAGTGACGAAACCACCGCCCTACAAGGCGGCGGTCTCGTGACCGCCTCCCCGATCAGGGCGGCGGTCCTATAACCGCCGCCCTGCTCAGAGCGGCGGTCCTGCACGTGTTTTCCAAAAAGTGTTTTGACACGAATCACGTAAAAGATCAACGTTTCACCAGCTTTCCTTGCCAACTTGGGCATGCATTTATGTTTTTGGTCCCCTGGAATAGTGTTTGGCCATTGTTTATGGTTTTTAGAGTTCAGTTTGGTTTTGATCTTTGGGTGAATGAAAGCTATAAATAAATGGTTTGTGCACAAACAAATGGCTAGAAGTCTGTCTCTGAATTTCTCTTTGCATTATATTTAGCTATAATTTTGCTTAGAGTACTTGTTTTAGTTCATTTGCATGCTTGGTTAGCTTTATTTAGCTGCTGGTAAGCCACATATCTAGCTTGTGCAAGCAGTGTTGTTGCTTTATCCAACCTAGGTTTGCCCCTCATTCTCTTTCAAGATCTCATTTTCATAGTTCAGTATTTTGTTTTGTTTAGAGCCATACTTTTAATTCTTTGCATGCTTATTTAGAATTGTCCAGCTGTTGGTAAGCCACATATCCAGCTTGTGCAAATAGTGTTGTTATTTTATCCATTCCATTGGAGTAAAACAGCTTAGGAAGCCATTAAAGTTGTAGGTTTTGCTCTTCAAACAGGATAGTTTCAGGTTCTGGTCACTTTATATTGCATGACTCGCAACAAAATCCCGCTAGGAATTACATAAGCCAAGCTCTGTACTCTTGCGCTATCCCTCTCCTACTCACATTTTTCAGTCTGCATTCTGAGCTGTCCTTGACCCAATATCTACTTCTGTCGATGCTAGTATTACACGCTTTTCTGGATCCACGTGAACACGAAAGAACGAGGAGATCACACTGAGGGGACAAGATCACGCACACCAACGGATTCACCACTGTTTTGTGGAATCCAGGTTTTAACTTTCAAAGTTCTAGTTAGAATCATATCAAATAAAATAGTTAATTGCTTTATTTCGGTAGAATTTCTATTCTCGATATTACCAGGGAAGCTGTGAGGATTGATAGTTTCTGAGAAACTATGATTCACTCCTCACTTCTGAGGTAGGATCGAGAATATTGCAAGTAGATTAGATAAGCTATTTCATTTATTTAGAATAAATCTACAAATCGCATAGGTAAATAACTACACTCGGTTATCTTGTTTGTTTTAAATTGTTATTTAGTTGTTATTTCTAGATAATTTTAAATAGCTTTCTTTCCTTAAATTCTTAAAAGGTTTCTCAGAATAAATAGAGGTTATATATGTTTTATATTCATTCCACGTAGTTAGAATTTTCTTTGTTATAGTTAGATTTACAGTTTATTTTGTATGACAATTACGGGACCTCGGGAGCCCAGAGAATACATATTTGAGCCAATCATGCCTCAACCAAACCTCATCACAGCAGTAGTTGACATAGACCAAAATCTCAGAATACAAGTATTCCAAACAACAACAGATTTACAACTGATCAGTTCTCAGTTGAGAGGGTTAAATATAGAAGACAACCATGCGTACATGTTTTGGTCAAATCAAGCAAATTATAGACTACCCTAGGCAAAACATTCACACGACTGTAGAAGGGTTCGAAAGAGAACAAACCTTTGGCTGTGATCCTTTGGTCCCACAGCCAGGAGTAGGAGATACTCTCACAAAAATAGATACCAGTTTAAGGATCTAGGTTGCACGAACGCCTGTGAGATATTCTGAGAAGATCGTACAGTTATTGGTCCTAAACATAGAAGCTGAGAAAGCATATGATTACTAGATACTAGGGATTAGGACTTGATTTCATACATGACCATAGCAGGACCGCAACAACCAAGAGTCCATGGTTGTGATCCACAGATCTCACAGCCCAATGAATCCAAAAGTCAATCAGATATAGACGCTGGCCTACGCACACTAGTATTCCAATCCACTCCACTTCCACCCATCATCATCAAAAAATTTTCCTTACTGGATATAGTGGCTAATGAAGCTAGAGAATTCTGGACTAGGCCAGAGAATCATCCGTAAAGTCAAATTGTTTTCACCATCCACCATATGACCTTATCTGGAGACATACATGAAACTATCCCCGGTCATTTTCCACGTATTCCACAACCCATAGATTGAATCACGCCAGAGCTCGATATTGATTGGAGCCTTCGAGCAGTCATCCTTGCTGATCGATCTATCACACCAATCCAAGTTAGAAGGGCCTTCTTTGCCTTAGATTCACAAATTCCATTAGTGCGTATCGAAGACATTAGATTTCCTAACTATTTTATCTATATCCCACGCATATTCTACCCCCACCGGCTATCTCGGCACGACCTCAAGAGGTCGGGTACGTGGAATAGTCACTTGTAGATTCCCATGCTCGCCTGTCACTTTTCCGGCGTACAAAATTGGTGAACCCAATGTGAACTAACAACTGTTTCACCTTCTCTTTGAGAAGTTTCATCTCATCTCAATCACTTTCGCTCCTTCCCATTATTCTGTGGGTATTCATATACCCCCTGAATATGTTGGGATTTGATGCATATGGCAGACCCCTCTTGGGTCTCGAGGCATACTATGCCTAACAGAATAGTCAATCATCACCCTCGCTCTCAGTATGGGGTGACAACTATTCAAATAATTAGTTGTCAACACAAACCCCAAGAATCAGATATAATTTGTCTTTCCAAACGGGGGAGTTAGATCAACCCCTCGAATGCAGCAAATAGAGCCTTCAGGTTCGAACAATATGACGTTTACCGGAGAATCTGGTTCGTCTCCTCAGATGCTACTTAGACCACAAATTAGTAGACAATCAGACCCATACCTGGCCTTAGATGATGAACAGTCAATATGTTATCCTAGGAGTGAACAACATTCTCAGGGTATGTACCCACCTATAGGAGGTTTACAAATACAACCCGAGATCTCTTTCCAAGAAAATACCTCTATGCCACTGTATATAGGAAATACTCTTGGAGAAACTTGGCAGGATAGTAGCCAATTCATAGCAGGATATCACATGCCTATACAACACCAGGGTATACCACAAACGCCACTAAGGCAAAACACTGTGACTTCACCAAATGAAGTCATCTCAACGTTAGTAGAAAAAGTGAGAGGGTTAGAACTTGCTCAAGCAAGTCAAAATTCTCTGTTCATGCAAGTAGGAAGTTCCAATCCTCCGTATCACTCTGGCCAAGTAGATCTCCTCACAGGAGTAGGCACGTTAGGCATGCCTCCTCAATATCCACAACAAACGCCAGCAAGGCCCATCATCTCTAACACCTTTCCTCCCAATCTAGTATCAAACAATCCATTACTAGACAATACCCCATCATACTTAAACATGTACTCCAAATCACCACAAGGAGATATGTTCTCCTCTCCCAGCATGTTTACTCAAACACAAGGACCTCCTTATGCCCCTGCCAATGCATACGTTGCACCATATCAACAACTCATCCCACCACCACTCCCTCAACAACCACCATCAATGGTCGAAAACTATGTGATAGGGACTTATTCAGAATATTTGAAGGAACCCTTAGACTTCACCATACGAAGAGTCATGCTTCCAAGACCTCTTCCTGATTCACCCAAGTACAAAGGTGAGGGAGATCCAAATGCGCATATCAAGGCTTACGCTACAGCCATACGAGAATTACTCCCTTGGGATGGGGTTGTTACTAAAATATTCCCAAAAACCTTGGAAGGCATTGCCCTCGACTGGTATTATAGAATACCTGAAGCCTCCATCCATTCATTTAAATAGCTCGTATCAGAATTCATTAAGGCATTCGACATGAACAAACTGTTGAGAACAGGAATCAGGGAGTTCTTACACATTAAACAAGAACACAACGAATCTGTCGCCCATTTCATCCAAAGGTGGCGTACAGTCCTTTATTCCTCAGCAAGTGCTCCAAATATGGATCAGATGGAACTATGTGATTTATTCCTTCATTCTCTCAGCAGAGAGGTGAAGGAAGAAGTCCAGAAGTTCCCGCTAAGAACTTATGATGAAGTACTTGAGAGCGCTCTTCGAATAGATCAAGTAGCGATAGATAGTGGTCGCAAGACATATGGAGCAAACGGGAGGTTAATCACTCCCAATAAGAACACTACAAATTATCCCACTACCACGAACGTCAATCAAGGACCTAAAATCCTTAACAAAAATCGGGGTGTAAAAATGGATGGAGTAACCGACCAGCCCAAGAGGGTAAATGTTGTCAATACTCCATCACAAACAAATAACCAACGAAACAACAACTTTACCCCGACAATCAATATAGTGGATTTTAACCATCCACAACAACAACAATGGTGGAATCCTATACAAGGGTCAAGCCAAAACTCATTTGGTTATCAAATTCAAAACCAAAAACAACAAATGCAAAATTTTAATCCTAATAGGCAATAGTTTGATCAGAATTTTAGGCCACAATATACACCAAATCAAAAAAACAGGAATTAGAATCCCAATTCTTATTGTGGTTTCCACAAAATTCAGGGTCATGATACTAGGATGTGTCGTGACTACAATAAATTCATGCAACGTTTTCCAGAAGAACAAAGACAGTTCTTCACAGATTTGTTTTTGGCAGATCCCGTCTCTTCACCACCAAATACACTCGCAGGGGTAGTTTCCCCTCAGAATGCTCCTCTCAAGATCTTTAACGATCCACTCCCAAATCATGATAGCAATAGGCTGAATCCAACTGAAACAAAAAAAAGTGCAATGACAAGTAACAATGATCATGAAGCCTCGACTTCACTAAATCCATCAGTTGCGCCACAATTAGGAAGTCAACCGAGACCCAAGATAGTCAGTTTGGTAGAACTAGACGCTGAGCTACCTATCAAAGCTATAACAAGAACACGAGAGTATTTCTCTTAACCAAGCCCAAGTCATCTGCCAGAAACAAATAAGAGTCAACAAATAGTAGAAAAACCCGTAGGTTCCTATGATTTAATTAGTGACCTAACAAAGACCTTCTCACACATTTCTATCTTGGATTTACTAAAGAACTCTCCTCCTCATAGAGATGCTCTTTTAGAAGCATTAGGTCTAGGTCATCTAATTAACATCACTCCACCTCCTAAAACACAAGTAAATCACGTAGATTTTGATATCCACCCTTCGGGGCAGCTGGACAAGGATGTCGAATTCATATTCGAAATAAGTAAAATACCTATAGATGTTGAGATCACACGTCGAGGTGATCTAGCCTTACACTTACAAGTATGGGTTTATAATAACTATGTAAAACAGGAAATGGTTGATGATGGGGCCACAGTTAACATAGTCCCTTTCTCTTTCCTCCAAAAACTAGGATATGGGGAAACAAATTGTTCCACGACTCGAAATACATTGAGAGGCTATGATAGCCTTAAGGCCACTTCGATTGGGACTATAATACTACCAGTCACCTTAGGACCCAAAACAATCCTCACTGAATTTTATATTATAGATCGGGAAACCAACTATAATATGATTCTCGGTCGTCCATGGATACACCGCATGAAGGCAATTCCTTCTACGTTATTTCAAGAAGTAAGGTTTTTACACTTAGGAAAGGTCTTCATTGCTACAGGGGATCCTAAACCCTTTGATATACACTTAGAAAACCTCAAGAAAAAGAAAGGATTCCATACAGAGCATGAACTTCCCATGAATCAATTAAACAAGCCGCCTCTAACAAAAGAGTTAGTCCTGGTCACCCCAAACATTCCAAAGGTTGAATTTGTTGACCCAAAAATATACGAGGTGGCAAAGACAAATAAAGATAAGTCAATTTCTATGGAAACAGTCTCCACTAAAACCACAATAGGAATTATGAAACTCTTGGAGAATGATGAGCCAATCTTTCTCCCATTCGAACCACAGGGAATGGGTAGTCTTCTCGGTATAGCACCTCTTCCCTCCGATGACCTAAATCTAGATATAAACATGATATAATTAACAAACGAAGAAGGGAAATTTAAAATTGAAATGATGCCTATCAAAACCATCTCTAGGCACTACCCTATTCTAAAGTCTAGCTTCGACCCATGTGTGTCTAAAGCTAAGTTTTCCCTATCCATGGGGCAAGACCTCATCATTAACACAATGCTCACTATGAGAGAGAAGGTCGAGTAGCATAGTCATGCTCACCCACATGTCATCTCTCAAAAACATGACAAAGAGGTACGCGAATGCCTCTTTCAGAAAAATGTTTTTAATAATGGGACATATACACCTCTGGGCAAGGGTTGTAAGTTCAAACCCAGAATGATAGGCCCTCGTCAAGAAAATGAAAAATTTGAGGATAATGGTTCTCCGCTGTGTACTTCTAGGGGTGAAGAATTTGATATTCATCAACTTTCTTCACCTTAGACATCATGACATATAGTTCCACCTGTATTTTCATATGTACATGGTTGCAGTTGCATTAAATATTCATTTAGATAGGTTCATTTTGTTCACTCGTTTCATAAATATTGTAGTCCATGAACTTACTCTTAAGTAAATTTGTTACAAATTTATGAAGATATTGGCAAAATTATTCAAATCACATCTCTTCAAACATCATCAAGTATTTTCAAATCTTCTCATCAAGTTCAATAGACAAACATTGACGGAAACCATACCAAGACCTGCATACTTGGCTTCGCTCTTTCTTTCTACTAGGTGAAGTTGTTCTTACCTACGGTCTATTCTAGAAGCTTCTTGGTGTCACATCTATCCCTCTTAAAATATCTTAGAACAAAAGGATATCCCAAAGTCATAGATCAGAAATGTCAAAATCAAATGAAATCAAAAGCGCCAAGCAAACAAAATATTTTATTTTACACACTTCTTTGCCCCATCAACCTTCGGTGATAAGCCCACATCTCTTACTAGTGATGTGAGGTTGGGAAAGGAAAGAAGTGCCCTTACTCACCTGTATCTTGCCTTTGGTGACAAACCCATGCTTCTTACTAGTGGCGTGAGGCAAGGTGTGGGGGGTCCAGTCACACAAACTAACAAATCTTGGTATGCTAAAAACACAAGTCAAATTTTGTTAAAAGAAGGCAAATATCCAAACATCCAAATTCCAAAGAGATCAAATCCTCAAAACCAGATTTTGTCAACCAGGTTGCCATTTATGAATCTAAGTCTAGATAAACTAAAAAGTAAGTGGCCTTCTAAGCTTGGTAGTAGTTCTAAGTAGGGTGGGTGTGTAGGTCCAAATTTGGTTCTTGTTCTTGTTTTGTCTATCTCTCATCATTCCACTCAAATCAAACTCATACAACTTGTTCCCTTCCCAATTCTTGGTGTTGAGCCCTCGCATCTTACTAGTTGCGTGGCTTTGGGATTGGGTCAAGTTCATCTCTTTATCGCTACACATTCATCACGTTTTGCCAACATAAGAAGAAATCACAGACATTGCCCAAAGAGGCCAAAAGTTCAAAACTACAACATGTTCGTCATCACACATTAGCATTGCAAAAGAAAATAAAGTAAAAACATTCTATTTAACATTTGTTATCACTTGTCATCCATTGCATACATTCTGAAAAGCATGTGAAAGTTAGCGGCATTTCGACACACGGGCATGTCAGGTATAGCCTCTAACTTCCCATTTCGAGACTGCATACTCGGACCCACCATTTTATGCCCCTTCATGGCTAAAACACTTCTCTGAGGGGGAAATATGTACGTACGCAAAATTGTAGGGTAATGTACTGCCGGAACAGTGTAACAAGTTCCCCAATGATGATACAGGTCTCCTCGCAAGGTGTTCAGGATCCGGAAAAACCCTCGGAGTATGCGTTAACATCCCGCATGCCCCACATAGCCCCCGTGTCCTTTGTTTTCCCCTTTTTCCCTCTTTTTTTGGCCTTTTGATCTTCAGTGACGAAACTACCACCCTGTAGGGCGGCCGTCCTGTAATCGCCGCCCTGCTCAAAGCGGCAGTCCTGCACACGTTTTCCAGAAAGAGTTTTGACGCGACTCACGTAAAAGATCAATGTTTCACCAGCTTTCCTTGCCGAATTGGGCATGCATTTATGTTTTTGGTCCCCTGGAATAGTGTTTGGCCATTGTTTATGGTTTTTAGAGTTCAGTTTGGTTTTGATCTTTGGGTGAATGAAAGCTATAAATAAATGGTTTGTGCACAAACAAATGGCTCGAAGTTTATCTCTGAATTTCTCTTTGCATTATATTTAGCTATAATTTTGCTTAGAGTACTTATTTTAGTTCATTTGCATGCTTGGTTAGCTTTATTCAGTTGGTGGTAAGCCACATATCCAGCTTGTGCAAGCAGTGTTGTTACTTTATCAACCCAAGTCTTCCCCTCATTCTCTTTCAAGCTCTCATTTTCATAGTTCAGTCTTTTGTTTTGTTTAGAGCCATAGTTTTAATTCTTTGCATGCTTATTTAGCATTGTCTAGCTGTTGGTAAGCCACATATCCAGCTTGTGCAAACAGTGTTGTTGTTTTATCCATTCCATTGGAGTAGAATAGCTTAGGAAGCCATTAAAGTTGCAAGTTTTGCTCTTCAAACAAGATAGTTTCAGGTTCTGGTCACTTTATATTGCATGAATCGCAACAAAATCCCACTAGGAATTACATAAGCCAAGCTCTGTACTCTTGCACTATCCCTCTCCTACTCACATTTTTTAGTCTACATTCTGAGATGTCCTTGACCCAATATCTACTTTTGTCAATGCTAGTATTACACACTTTTCTGGATCCATGTGAACATGAAAGAATGAGGAGATCACATTGAGGGGACAAGATCACGCACACCAATGGATTCACCACTGTTATGCGGAATCCAGGTTTTAACTTTCAAAGTCCTAGTTAGAATCATATCAAATAAAATAGTTAATTACTTTATTTCGGTAGAATTTCTATTCTCGATATTACTAGGGAAGCTGTGAGGATTGATAGTTTTTGAGAAACTATGATTCACTCCTCACTTCTGAGGTAGGATCGAGAATCTTGCAAGTAGATTAGATAAGCTATTTCATTTATTTAGAATAAATCTACAAATCACACAGGCAAATAACTACACTCGGTTATCTTGTTTGTTTTAAATTGTTATTTAGTTGTTATTTCTAGATAAGTTTAAATAGCTTGCTTTCCTTAAATTCTTAAAAGGTTTCTCAGAACAAATAGATTCATTCCACGTAGTTAGAATTTGCTTTGTTATAGTTAGATTTACAGTTTATTTTGTATGACAATTACGGGACCTCGGGAGCCCAGAGAATACATATTTGAGCCAATCGTGCCTAAACCAAACGTCATCATAGCAGTAGTTGACATAGACCAAAATCTCAAAATACAAGTATTCCAAACAACAACGAGTTTACAACTGATCAGTTCTTAGTTGAGAGGGTTAAATATAGAAGACAACCAGGCATACATGTTTTGGTCAAATCAAGCAAATTATAGAGTACCCTAGGAAAAACATTCACATGACTGTAGAAGGGTTCGAAAGAGAACAAACCTTTGGTTGTGATCCTTTGGTCCCACAGCTAGGAGCAGGAGATACTCTCACAGACATAGATACCAGTTTAAGGATCCAGGTTACACGAACACCTGTGAGATATTTTGAGAAGATCACACAGTTATTGGTCCTAAACATAGAAGCTGAGAAAGCATACAATTACTGGATACTAGGGATTAGGACTTGATTTTGTACATGACCATAGCAAGACCGCAACAACCAAGAGTCCATAGTTGTGATCCATAGATCTCACATCCCAACTAATACACAAGTCAATCAGATATAGACGCTGGCCTACGCACACTAGTATTCCAATCCACTCCACTTCCACCCATCATCATCGAACAATTGTCCTTACTAGATATAGCAGCTAACAAAGCTAGAGAATTCTGGACTAGGCCAGAGAATCGTCCGTAAAGTCAAATTGTTTTCACCATCCACCATATGACCTTATCTGGAGACATACACAAAACTATCCCAGGTCATTTTCCACATATTCCACAACCCATAGATTGAATCATGCCAAAGCTCGATATTTATTGGAGCCTTCGAGCAGTCATCCTTGCTGATCGATCTATCACACCAGTCCAAGTTAGAAGGGCCTTCTTTGCCTTAGATTCGTAAATTCCATTAGTGCGTATCGAAGACATTAGATTGCCTAACTAGTTTATCTATATCCCATGCATATTCTACCCCCACCAGCTGTCTCGGCACGACCTCGAGAGGTCGTGTAGGCGGAAGAGTCACTTGTAGATTCCCACGCTTGCCTGTTGCTTTTTCGGCGTACAGTAGCCATAACAATAGTGAGGCCTAGTGATAACAGGACATCCACCTTGGAGGCCGGAGAGGGGGTGATGGTGAGGGAGGTATTGTTATGGGTATTTGTAGAGATACAGGTGCAGTTGGAGGTAATCCTTCTCCTAGAGGAGAGGACGGTGTTGGCACAATGTTAGAAGATGTTGAATTTACCACATGATTATATATGATATTATAGGCTCGTTGAAGCCCATTTCTTGTTCATAAATTTGTGATGTATCTTAGACTTTGATACGTGTGTGTGTGTGTGTGTGTGTGTGTGTGTGTGTGTGTGTGTGTGTGTGTGTGTGTGTGTGTGTGTGTGTGTGTGTGTGTGTGTGTGTGATGCTAGTTTATGATTTATTCTTGTGATTTGATTTGTATATGTTGTGTGTTGTATTATAGATGGATTTTTTTGGATGTGGTATATGTTAGGATGTTTGATTAGACATGTTTCAAATGTGGTTTTTGATACTTGATTGATTTAGATATATTTAAAAAAGTGATCCAATAATCATGCCAAATCAACAATGTAACTAAATAAAATAGAGTAAAAATGGAAAGACATCCCCCACTATGAAATTGGTGTATGTGATGGGTTTCGAAAAACACATTTTACACTTGTAGCCTTTGAGATGTTAAATAAAACTATCAATGGGTAGTTATGTAAGCTACGATATGAATGAGGGTTTAAACAACTGTAAGGATGAAAAAAGGGATTTTATGTGTATAGGAAAATGTGGGAGAAAGGGTTCTCCTTTTTAATAGATTTATGGGAATTTTATGCCCCAACCTTTACATATTATTTAGAAGTAAACTGATTGATGAGAGAGGATTGCTATGATGGGAAAGCTGATCGATACGGGAAGCTTTCTTGGATGCTCATTATTTTGAAGGATGATCAATATGAGAAGCCTTATGAACAACCATCCTTTAAGGGTATGGTCTATATTTTTATTGTTGAATGAATGGCCTTCCTTCAAGGAATCAGTCCATAATTTTGATGGGTAGCTATCCTTCGAGGGAGAAGTCTACTTTTTGATATTTTTTATAATGATTTATGCTATGTGAATAGTTGTCCTTCAAGGGATCAGTCTATTATAACTTGATAATATAAGCATCCAATGACTTATACATTTTTGAGCTAAGGGGAAAAACCCTAATAAATCATCTTAAAGAGGGGAAAAGTGTGTTTTCATCCTACACATACATGCCCCTTGTCATGGTTTGGATGGATAGGTGAAATGATTTTAAAGAAATTGTGCAAAGAAAGGAAATCACTGCAATAATTTGATGGTGTGATATGATTTGAATCAAAATACCATATGAAAATAAACTATTTAATAGTAAAAAGGCCACAAGTGTGAAGCATTCAAAGGTTATGCCTTAGGTTCCCTATTAAGAGAAGTGAGATGATACGTTCTTGACCCATACTTGTGTGTGATAATATATGCACCAATCCAATTGGGGGAAAACTTTCCATGTTTACTTCATTCCAATGTAGTAAAATTTTGATTCTCTTTGAGTACAATATCAATAACTTTAAAATTGTGTTATTTGATATGTTTTTCGTATACTCTGTTGATTCATTGCTGATAAAATTGATGATGTTCAAGGGTTGTTAGACATTTTTCATCTAACAATTCTAGTTATACTAAGAAATCTTGACAATATTTTTCATGAGGGATGAAATATTTGTGGGATACACGTAGTGATGGAATTTTAATTTTGAGAGGTATAATGGATTTTGAGCCATAAACAAGTGAGTAGGGTGTTGTGCCTATAGTTGTGTAGATGCTAGTTTGATAAACCCATACAGCAAACAAGATTTGGATCAATGGGAACAATGAAAGTGTGTCCTTTATGTTCATATTTGAGACAACAAAGGAGGGTGGAAGGAATGAATCACATGGTATGTATCCATGGGTGTCCTAATAACATGTTGTATTGGAATTCCCCTTCAATAATTTAGAAAATTTTGGGTAAGGTTTTTATGGAAAATTTAAGCAGAAGTATGACTTTACCTAATGTGGGTGTGATAGTGTCATTAAAGGATCATACAAGAGCTAATGTTTAAGTGATGATAGTGTTAGCTAGGATGAGTTGGTCGAATGTGAGGGATGATATGATGTTTATGGAATCACCACTATCAATCATGACTCTCTTAATAGAGATTTCATTGATATGAGCAGTGATGAAGAGTGGTAGGCCATGGTCTTTTAATCTGAGAGAGGGAGTTTCAGAAGGTTTGAAAGATATAGAGGTGGATCCTTTAAGAGCATCCACGAAGTTTGTGAATAAAATAGAATCATTGATTGGTACAATTATAGATTGGAGTGCTTCCATCATAGATTATTTATGGAGAGGTGGTGTTTGAGCTAGTTCATAAAACAAAATTTTGACAGAGGATTGATGTAATTGTTTGATAACAAATTTTTGTACCGTGGTGAAAGGGGGTGCTGCTGTTTGTATGGAAATAGTGAATTTTTATGGGGGGATTTGATTACACTCTTTAGGAGCTAAAGAAATGGACACCTTAGGCTTACCAAGTGGTGTTGATAGTTCAGGAGGTGGAGATATAGCGATGGATATTTTACCTTTCTTAGGCTCTGACGTTTCTTTATCGTAGTTTTGTGAACGAGTGGTGATGTGGACAATGTCAATTTGATGAGAAGTAGTTTTATACATGGGTTCTTTAGACCTTGTTGATGGGGATGTTGATTTCGACATCATATTTGATTGCAAAGGCAAGAGGAGTGGACTGATAAATTATTGAGCCTTTAAGTGAAAAGCCCTATAGTTTTCTATGGAGTGGCGACATGTCCTGTGGTTGTCACAAAAAACATTAAAGTCATACCAAGCTAGTTTCCACCCATGATGATTTGATGGCTTTGGGGGTGGTATTGTAATAAGTGATCACTGAAGGAGGTCATCTAATATGGTGGTATAATTCCCCTTAGGTGTATACGTATATGGTGATAATTTTGCGTCAATATTCTTTTCAGGAGGAAGTAAGATGAGTTTTTTAGAAGTGAGTTGTTTATTTGTTATCCGTGGAGGCTTTCTAGTTGTTGCAAAAGATGGAGGATGGGGATCATGTATGGGTGGGTGTTGCAAAGTGATGGATGTAGAATACAGACTCAATGTGGGATCTTGGTGGATGGGTTTCATCCCTATAATAATAGGGTGATTAACCGGTATAAGTGAGTGAGGACCATGTCGGGGATTCTGATATGGAGGGACATAGTAAGGGCACTTAAAATATTGAATGATGTCTTGTTAAGAAGTTCCCATAGGCCTTGGCATTTCCATGAAAAGAGGGTCTCCCAGAGTGGTAATGACCCTCGTAGGAGGAGGTGGAACCATGGAAATGATATGTTTCATCATAATAAGGAATTATAAAGACCTAAATGATACCTAGATTGCTAGGCCCCTTTGAGGTTTTGGATGAACTAGGTATATTTGTTGAAGTTGATGCTAATGAAGGAATAGGAGTTTGGATGATGTGATTAATGTAGTCTAAATGATTTACAGGTTTCAGATTGTTTGTTTTTGTGGATTCAGGATGAGTAGAACCCATGGTTGGCTTAGGCAGAGGTGGTTGTGCTAACAATGTTTTAAGAGGTATCATAGTTATATTTGCAAACCCAGATGTAAGGGCATGTGTATTTGTATTAAAGGATGTGGTTAGGGATTTGGTAGTGGTGTGTGATGAGGGTATAGGAATAGTTTTAGTAGTATTCTGAATAGGAGGTGGTTTAGCCACTTTGAGCTTGGTGGATTCAGATGATGATTTTGTGGATTTTAATTCAGTAAGTGGAAAGGATGCATGAAGGGTTTTAGTAATACTGCCAATATATGGAGGCTCCCTAGTCATAATTTTAGGCTCATTGGTTGTTGGTGTTGATTCTATGGATTTTGTTTCATTAGGTGAGAAGGTGGATTGAGGAACATGCTCAATTTTTGTTATTGTATTGATGGTTTGGACAACATTCATTTGTGGTTGATCGGAATTTGAAGGGTGATTTAGAAAAGGTTACTTAAATATGTCAAGATTTGGATTATCTATGTGAAGCTCAGCTTTTTAGATAAAATATTGAAGTATGTTGTGGAATGTATGACACCTTTCGATGTCACGTCCATCGACCCTATGGATACTTACAATAGTCCAAACGAGATTTGATATTGATATGTCAATGGGTCAAATAAGTGGGAGAGATATTATGTTTGCGGAAATAATTTTATTGAAAATTACATTATAATTCTCTCCTATATATGTATAGCTATGCTGTTAACAAGGGTGTTTGACAACAAGTTTTTCTTTAGGAGAAGATTTGAATATGACAAAATTAGTGGATGTTTTTGACTTATCAAGACTAGATGTTGGCTTGGATGGGAACTCAAATTTTGGCTTCTTATGATGAATATTTAATCATCCATCTCATAGATCTTGTAATTATACTTTATGGGCCATGGTGAAAGCAGCATCAAAATTTTGAAATGACTATATTTTTAATGTAGATGAAATGTGTTCAGTGCATTCTCGGTAAAATACCTTGATTAACTCTGTTTGTTATAATGTAAATGATATTTTTATTAGTCACACCCCTCTAATGAGTGATGAAGTTAACGATAGATTTGTCTTCAAATATTCTGATCGCATATAGGTTGTTGATAGTGATTTTGTGGGATATGTTGATGAAAAAGTGATCTAAGAAAAGTTGGGAAATATGTGTAAAGGATAATAGGGAATGTTGTTGTACCAGTATAATGCAGGACTGGAAATGGACATGGGAAAGTTACTTAGCATCAGATGTTGATCATGAGTGATTAGATAACATGCATAAAGGAAAACACAAATGTTTTGTTAGGGATATTCTTTGCTATATAACTTGATAAACTTGGGACATTCCTAGTAGGGTGGATACGGTTTATTTGGTATTGAAGGGTGAATAAGATTGTTGAAAATTTGATCATAAGAGAGAAAATTCTTGGATGAGGATGAGGAAGATTTGAGACTGGATATGCATCTTAAAAGGGCTTTAAGGGGATCGGCTTGAAGTTTTTGTTGGGAAGATGAGACGGGTTAGAATAAGGAGTGGCTAGGTTGTGAGTAGGCTTGGTGGTGCTAAGGAATGCCTTGTTAGTAGGGGATGTTTTTTTGATACAAGGCATTGTGATGATAAGAGTTATTCTATTGGGGGATGTTATATTGTGGAACATTTTGTTGAGGTACGCCGTATTGAGAAATGTTTTACTGTTGATAGGGAATGTTTTGTTGAGGGATATTCTGATGATAAGGGATGTTCTATTGTGGAATGTTCTTATGGGATGGAGAACCACATTGAGAGGTTACATGATATGAGGTTTGTATATACTAATACTATAATGGTATTGACATATGAGTGAGTGGTTGTGAATATGTGAGTGATTTCTGGAAAGAAAAAGTGGAGGTGACAGAGGATGGTTCCTAATGTGGAATGGTTTGTTGTGAGATGTTTTGTAGGGGTGTGGATTGTAGCATAAAGATCAAGGGTTATGACGGTTGTGGAATTTTTTTGTGAAACATGGAGAGTGCTAGTTATATCACTGGTATTAATCAGTGGTGTAGTAGTAAGAATTAACATGCTGATGTTCTAGATGGGACTAGTAACCTTATGAGAGGGTACAATAGTAGAAAAGGTCATGGAACCTAGTGGAGATGTTTGTATTTGTGAGGAAGCTGGAGGGGTAGATGAGGAAGCAACGACACTACTTAGAGGAGGTGTGGATCCTATAGAAGGACTTGGTGAAGATGTGGATTTTTGAGTAGATATGTTTTGTGATGAAATCATGTGGAATTCAAAAATGGGGAATGAGGAGACCTCAGGTACTTTGGGTTGACTGGTGGAAGGTTTTTCATTCTATGTTTCAAAGGGGTTAGTAGAGATGGTAGATGTCTAGGGTTGACTATTATTTGATGTTTTAGGTTGATTTGAAGTATATGGATATAACTGTTAGATGACGGGATCTTGATTTTGATCGATGAGACTTGTAATGGAAGAAGATGGATTATAGGTATGTGGAACAGATTGGGGTGTGAATGGTTGCATTTGAACATTTCCAGTTGTTAGGTAGGAATTGAGGGAAATAGGGTTCGAGTCTAGAATTTCTTCAAAGATAGGGTCTCCCCTATTGTAGAAGGGAGGTTTAGATTCTCTAGGAGAACATGGATGTTCTGATTCTAGTGTATGAGGGATTCAACCATGATATTGATGTGGATAATGGAAGATTTGTTGTCCTATTTTGTTGTTATAGTTTATCCCTGATTCACTCCAAGTTTGTTGGGTGTCAAAAAAGGGACTGGATGTATCTATGTGATAATAAAGGATTTGTTGTTGTGTTGGTACCAAAAGTGTTGTAGTGTAATATGGGACATGTTGTTGAAATGTAGGTGATAGAGTAGACATGTTTTCAGAAGTCTGGTTGTGAGCTTGTTGTATAGTAAGTACCATGGTAAACAAACAAACAAGTTCCTAGAAAATGGAAAATAATTAGATGGGTTAATTTACAAATAGTAAGAAAAAGCAAACAAAGTGTTGTTTTGCATTAATCTTGATTAAAAAAGTGAAATGTGTAAGATGGTTAATGAGGGTCCTAAGAAATGGTAATCTATGGATGGTTTTGGGTATGTTTAAGGGAAAATTCCTTGATATACTCATAGGTATGTGAGGCAAAAATTTGTATTGTTGCTGGTATGGGCATATATATTGGGGCCTTCCCCCTCAGTTCATGGTCTCGCTGTGATAAGGGAGTTGGGTGCTGAGCTAAAATATACCAACAAATAGGAGATTATACAAAACACTAAGTTGGATTCCCTATTGGGTGATGAAATACCAATCAGTTTCACCTAGGTGGGAGTTGTTTAAATGCATTTTTGATTTGATAGAGGTTTGGTTGTGTGTGAGGGAGGATAAGTTAAAGCAAGCAAGAAGTAGGTCCAATAGATGAATTTTCAAGAAACAATCCCCTGTAACTAGATTAGAGAAACCAAGGAGCATAAAATAACAGATTGTGAAGTTGATGATAAAAAAACACAATCAAATCACTAACAATTGTGCCAATTACAGGTGATTACCAGATAGTTAAAATGGTGAATATATTATTGATAAAGTGAAATAAAAATAAAAATGGACAGGTTTAGGTCCCACCGGGTGTACCAGAATGTTGCACACAATTTTACCTTGGGGGTTTGATTGATGTGTAAAGGGGGTAAAACTCATCTCAACCTCAATATGGAGGGGTTTTAAGGATACCCGTGAGATGTGATAGATGTTTTTGCACTCTGTGAAGAAATATATTAGATTTCTCTTACCTGCAAGTAAACCTGCAAATCAAAAACACTTACACAAAATAGAGTTAGTAAAATAAAGTGGGTAGGCTGCTTGGCAAGGGAGAAGTCAAGAGACTTCCTTATGCAGATGTCACCCTACTTTTGAAACAATTAAGCTCTATTGATGAAAAATTTGAAGTATAATCTAATAAATGGAAAATGTGAACAAATTTTATTACTTATTTAGGTGATTACATACATAAGATGATAATGATGGAAAAACAAGACTAGAATCTGAAGTTGGAATCTAAGTTGGTGTAAAAGTTCTCAGAGAAATTTGAGCCTATGGAACAAATTAGATCCTCTTCTTCAGTGAATTAGGATTCAGGCTTAGAGATATAATCCTCTATGAAGAAGTTAGATATTTTTGTCTCAGTATCATAGAGGTGTGAAAGAATGATGTTAGTATCTGGAAATTTAATTTGGTTTTTGTTTTCGAACTCATATTTAGATGCACTGTGGTAGTCTTTTGGTATGTTTAAGACAATTTCATAATTCAATTCAAATCATGTGAGGTCAACTTGGATCATTTGAACCTTGTAATACACCTCCCAAAATTCTTCAGTTGCTTCATGGATGCATTGAGTGGATGACAATATGGCATTTAAATGATCAAAGGGTGCAACATGGATGGCACAGAGTTCTAGATCATGTATCAAATCGTATTGGTCCCAATGGAAAGGATGAAGGACGATGGGTAGCGAAACAATGCTAGTAATAGGATAATTGTCACCTCATATGGCCATCTGATATCATCATGCTTGATGACATGTTAGAAAATGATAGAAAATAAACAAATATTGTTAGGCATGTTATATGAAATGTGGGACAAAAAAATAGTATGTAGGAATCATAGGTGATTGAGGCAATCACCAGTGATTGGTGTTAATTCTAATAAGCTACAAATTAGAGATTATAATTGGTTATTCTATGATTTAAATTACTTTTAAAGTGTAACAAAATGAAATTTAAATGATGATTAATGTTACCTGAAAATAGGAATAGAAACCAATAACAAATTACCTTGGATGATTGATCGAATTGGGCGTTGAATGAATGAGGATGACTTGACAATAACGACAGGATATATGATGATTGTGTTAATTGTTCTGATCTAGTGTAATGCCTGTGAATGAACGTAATTTCCCTCTAAAATGTGAAAATCCACCACAAAGAGGATAGAATTTTTTTTAGATAGATCTCGCGTGATCGGGATAATTCCTGGTGATTTTGGAAAATACGAGTTAGGGGATCAAATGGAGTGATTTTCATACTATTTTGGAGTTAATTTGGGAGGATTTCAAAGGAATTTGGGATGTTAAGTGGGAGAAGCTCAAACTAAGAATAGGTTAGTTAGGATGAAGATAGTGTTCATTTTTAGAAGATTTTTAATTTTGATTTAGTTATAACTAGTTAAGTGTGGGAAGGTAGTTAGGGATAAGTTAGAGGCAGTTAGGTGTCGTTTATAGAAATTTTATAAACTAACTAGTTATAACTAGTGAGAGTATGTAAGTTGACATGGTGAGGTGTGAGGGTGAGGTGTGAGGATGAGGTGTGAGGGTTTATTTATTTTAATTTAATTAATCTAATTAATTAATTAATTAGACCCATGGATGTGGTGGCATGCACATTAAATTAATTTAATTAAAGGGGATAAGTGGGTGACCTGATTTTGTGGAGTTTTGTGAGTGGTGTGTTTTGATCGTGAATGGGCTTGAGACATTGATAGTGAGGGAGAGTATATTTTCAGTCTCTACAATGTTTTTAGTGGTGATTATAAGGTGAAATTTTATGGGTACTACAACCATGAGGAGGAAATTTGAGGCCATATTTAATCATGACGAGGATTCTCATGATATCTTAGCATAAATTTCTTAGCTAAAAAAGGAACCCTACAAACCCATGAGGCAATATGTATCCAATTTCAATAGACTCACATACACAATACCACTAGTTTATCAACCAACTATTGTAAACTTGAAACGTTTCTTTATTAATGCTCAACTTCCTGAAGTGTTTTTTACACTATGAACAACTCAAATACCAAATCTAAAAGGTGATTAGGAGTTAGACATCAACATAGAAGATGACCTCATTATGTCAAGAAAGTTAAAAAATAACCCGCTAAAAATAAATCTTAAACTTTTATCCAAACTACTTTAGATAAAATATTCCAAAAAAGTATCTTATGATTTGATTACTTTAAAGAAGCAACTGTAATAGGGCATTCCACAAAACATGTGTAAAGATATCCCAAGAAGTTTTTTTGGTCATATGAATCATTTTCTATCTTCTTAGCCCAAAAATTTCATTAAGGCTCATCCTATAAAAGCTCCAGTCAACTCAATGTGTGAAATTTAGGAAACTATTGACAAAATGGTGGAAGAGGAAGTTAAAGAGAGAACAAGGGAATCCAAAATTGGTTTTTAAACATATGAATTCGAAATGGATGATTAAAAGGAGATAATGGAAGATATGAATAATGGGTCGTATATTGTTATGACTAGAGTTCAATTAACAAATAAGAAAGAAATTACTTAGCCAGAGAAGAAAGATAAATCCAAGGAGTCTCTAAAAAATGTTCTTGTTGTTTCAAAGAGAGAATATCCTATACATGTTCTGTCTAAACCTATTTTTAAGGAGGTAAGTACTCCTCCTCCTTCTATTTAAAAATATGATACATTTATTAAGTCTAAAAATACCAAAACCCTTACTATAACCACCTTTGAAGTCTCTTTATCAGGATATTTATGAAGAATAATACTTACAGAACCATCTCGATGTGTTTTCCCAAGTTGTCAAATTCATTATAGGTAATAATCCAAAGTTTTCTCATAACACTCCATCCTCTAAGGGAATCTGACCCAATCCTAAAACGCCTTCACAATTTTGATCCGTAAACTGGTCAATTTTTTTCTTAAGAAATGAATCCTTATTGGAAAATATTTTAATGTCATTTTTAACCCTAAAAAATAAATCAACTTTAAGAAAATGCAATGCAAGAGAAATAATTGACACTACACAAGATTTGATAACAAATTTTGTCAATTGCCTACGTCTTTGGGTTCACTAAATGCTAAACCAATTCATTATAATGTTCTAATCGCAAGTACAAATAAACTTGAAATACTACAATGAATGTTCCATATCACCTCAAATTATGGTACCAATTAGTTCATAACCCAGACTGGTATTAGAAATATGCTCAGTGTTCTGACATCACTTTCTAGCTTTACACCTCTGGTAGAATTCCCCTCTACTACATGGCCTCCATCCTCTACATAGAGCTAAATCAGATAATGTTAGTTGATGAAATCACCCTCCTGTTGACTTCCCACCTACTACGTGGCCTCTAGTATCTACACATATCTAAGTAAGATCTGGTGTCATCTTCGAGCTCAACAATAAGATTATCCTCCTTGGCCTCCAAGCAACACAAAATTAGCAATAAACCCCATCGTATGAAGAATATGAGATCGCGAGTATAATTCTTCAGTGTTATATCAACATCCTTCAGCTCTACTCCTAAGCTCTGACCCCACACAAGAAGACTAAGGTATTAATAACATTTTACAAATGTTTGAGTTGAATAAATAATTGACTCATAATTAAGAATTCCTTTTAAAATGTCTTATTTTCTTCACAATGCCTTGATTATCCTCTCCTTTACAATAAGCTTTCAAATCTTTGTTATGTGTTTGAGTGTATGGCCTTGACCCACTTTTATGCTAGGGATCAATCCCAAAAACATTGTTTAAATTCCCTATCTGCCAACTCGTTACCACTACGGTGAGTTATGTGGGTTGGTTGGGCCACTTGATTTATATGCGGTAGGTGCAGGGTTCAAATATCACTTGGTCTATGTCACCACCTTTTATTTTGGCTACTACAATGAGCTGTTTGACCCCATTGCCCAAGGTACCCACCTATGCTAACACCGAGATGTTTCAGTCACATCACCTGAGCTATGTCCTTGTTAACCCTGCACTATCAACTACAAGCTCACCATGTCCACAAACTTTTGGGATGTTACTTTGTTGTGGTAGTTCATGGGTTTTATCCCATATTTTCTGGGTTGCTGGTTATTGAGGGATTTATATAGCCCAACCCCTCCCTTATTATTTATGTCTTTAATCACACCCATTTATCCACCATTTTTATTTTCTTATCATTGGGCTTGCCAATTATTGTGTGGATGGTGGTTAATCACCTAACTCGACAATTAGCTCACTGTTAACTCGTCATGAGATCGATGCCTAGCTCGCTCTTGAATCACCCATGTATCTCAATCAACTGAATCATCTCAACTTATATCTCACCAACTAGCTCGGTTACAAGCTCAATCTCAACTCGGTCTTAGCTTTGTGAACTAATTGGAATTATATAGTAGCCAGGCCCCCCTCTAAAATAAGAGTGGACCCCACTGTAGTAAATATTTTGTTCTATTTTATTGAAGACCAGGGGTTTGCAAACATGAATCTTATATTTTATTTGAGTTACTTTTGAAATCATGAAGACACATGTCAATTTTCCACAACATTCCTAGTCTCTACATCATTGTTCTCTTCTCTGTCCTACGAACACCTTGTTCTTACTAAACTGCATCTAGAGCATATGGTAGCTATTTTGTGCATTTCAATAAGTGACATAAATATCTTGACCTGTAATTATATAAGGAATAGGTTTAGGGAGGTCTTGGGAAATTCTGATGCCTAATGTTGACCTATGGATCACACCTCCCCATTAAAGAGTATTTTGGTCCACCAAAATCTTCTTTTCATCCACTCTGGATCTGGAACTCTATATTTGCTCAAAGATATATCTATAATTGAGTTAATGGTCTCCAAAACTAATACTCATTTAATTAGACAATCGCCATACGGTTGAATCTTAGGACCCATGGCACATGGAACCACTGCCTTCTACTTCTCCACTCTGATGTTGACATTTCCAAATCAGGGTATAGAATCTCCATATGGTCTTTATGAGGACTTCATAATAGATATTTACTTACAATTTTTTTAAAGAAAAACACTAGGCATGGTAAACCTATCACGAAGTGTCCCATTATGTTGTAGCTCTAGTCGTACATCAATGCCTTTCACTGCACTACAAGTGATTAAGATGAGGTAGATTTTTCCTTGTCTTCATCAGACATAACCCTCTTGGCATGTTTCTTTTATTTTCCACACCAAATTACACAATGGATATTGGATCCATAGTAAGCACGTGGATATGTCCACAATAGCTCTGGGGTTATTATAGGATCTTTTTTGTAATCAAAGAAGACATGATCATACCTCTTAGGGATGCCAAATTTGTAAGACTTACATGGAGAAATTGAGCCTTATTTTCTCATGTGAGGTTCAGGAGTTTTTCTACGTTCTTTAACAATATTCTTATCTATAATAGACGATCTCTCCCTTGTGATTTTATGCTTACCTTTTCTCTCACAATTATTAAGAGAGTATGGTATATTCCATGCTACAGGATGTTTAAGGAGGAATGGTGGCCTAGGCTCTACACTTGATTCTTGGTTGTCTTAGAGCATTCTTGTGCCTCATTTTTTCCACTTTTATATCCTAAACCCACATATTGAGTTATTTGCTCCACCCGAATAGGGTTATTTATTCCTTGGCTATTTATACAAAGGCCTTTTCCTTAATATACCATTTTAAAAAGTAATTTTGATCCTATACCTCTAGTGTACTTTAAAATTCACCAAAAGTGGGATTTATAGCTTTATGGGAAGGAAAATTAAATGATTCACTTATAGTTTTTTGATTGGTGGGTATATCTTTCTTCACCACCTCTTCACCATCTTGCAATTTCACTAGGAGCTCTTCCTCATCTTGCAGTTCATGTTGTATTTTTGTGATCACTCCTCTAATGAATTTTTCCTAAGACTCAAACTTGTATTGTAAATATTTCTTATCTAATTCCATGAGCTATAGACGCTTCCTAAATTGAGAATCATTCTCTAGACTATGGGGTGTGTGCTGAGCTATAGCTAAATTAGGTTGGATAATACTGGTCTTTGTAGGTGCTTTTCTAAATTCCACCATTCAACATTAGAACCACCTTGGTGCCCAATCTAGGAAAAAATACCAACATTGTTCTATATCCTACCCAATCACAGAGAAATGTGCACATACCTGACGACGTTCTTCTTACAACCTAAATTTTAGGAGTTCCATGCTCTATTTCAATTCAACAATATAGCATGCTTGATATCCTCAATGTAGAATCACCTTATGAATTATCGTACCTAATATTGTGACTACAAAAAACTGTTAGATGAACTGGTAAGAGTCCATTTCACTGCAACCACATGCGAAAAATAACAATGATACCAAACTTGCTTCAGAGATAACAAGTTTACATACAAAAATCATGCTATGATATCAAACTTGATCTATAAATAGGTCAAATTTTGTCTCAACCAATGGATCCTTATAGGAAAATTATATTAATGTTGTTTTTAACACCAAAAATAAATAAACTTTAATAAAATGCAATGCAAGAGAAATAATTGATGTTGCACACCAATTGATAACAGAGTTTGGTAATTTCCTACATCTCTGAGTTCACCAAATGTTTAACTGATTGATTATAATGTTCCAATCATAAGTACAAATAAACTTACAATAATACAATGAATGTTTTGTCTCACCTCATAATATAGTGCCAATCTATCTGATAGAACCCAGACTGGTCTTGGAAAGCTGCTCAGTGTTTCGGCATCACTTTCTATCTTTAAACCTCTTGTAGAATTCACCTCTAATGCACGACCTTGAACCTCTACAGAAAGATAAGTTAGATAGTGTCAATTGACAAAGTCACCCTCCCATTGACTTCCCTTTTGGTGCATGGCCTCCAACTTCTACACAAAGATAAGTCAGATCTAGTGTTGTATACAATATCAACAATAATATTTTCCTTTGTGGCCTCTAAACAACAAAAAATTAGCTATAACACCAAGTGTATGAAGAATCATAGATCTTGAATATGAATCTCAATGCTATGTCAATGTATTTTTTCTCTAATCCTGAGTTCTTGCCCCACACAAGAAGACTAACGTGTCAATAACCTTTTACAAATGTTTGAGTTATATAAATAATTAACTCATAATTAAAAATGCCTTAAACAAGGTCTTATTTTCTTCAGAATGTCTTGATTATTGTAGTAATTTCTTCATGTACCTCCTTTCTACCCCAAGCGCATTAGCCTATCACCCAGTGCGTGCTGGGCACTCACCCGAGAAATGCACTGGAGTCGATCCCCTCCTTTATGTGAGCTTCATGAGAATGATATGCCATCAATGGAGAATGAGTTGCAAGAGTGGAAATACAACACACTCAAAAATAGAAGACACAGATAACAATCCGTGCAAAAATGCATCATAAATGGGAATGAAAATTGTAAATAAGCACAATGAAACTAGATCTGACTCATAATAATATGAAGAACACAAGGGTTCACACTCTTGAACATGAATAACCAGAATCAAACATCATATATTTATTTATAAATATTTACAGTGGCCTCATGACATCATAAGGGTCATACAAACTGAATAAATCAAGGGATATTATCTTAAACCCTACAAAAATAATCTATAGAGAACAAGTTATTAGCTATTATACTCATTACAACTCTTTTTTAGACCTAAACCCATGCATATATGCTCAATAACATCCTTGAAATTATTCTTGAAGCACCTTGTTACCACTTAAAACCCTCTTTAACCCTCCTAACATTATAACAACACTTCATTACCTCCATTAACTCTTCATTTCCCTAGCACCTCTTTATCACTCTCCTCCTCTATTTCAGACCTAAGCACTTCTTTAAATAGGATTTGGATGCACCACCTTGGTTTCCTTCATGAACAAATCACATTCCAAGTGGAAGTGTGGTCCTCCATTGTCAAATGCCTATGCTAGCTTACAAATGCCTCCACTACCTATAATGATAATCATGGGAATATTCCTTATGTGGAATATTATTTTCTTGATCTCCAAGGCTCCAAGATGGCACCTTATCTATTCAGCATGCCTACTTGAGATTTTCACATGTTTCTCTTGCGAAAACTCCTTAAAAATATGGCTAAGTCCCTAAACCTTCCTACTCCCATGCATGCCAAGCTCTTCTCCCATGCGCCTTTCCCTTACGCACTTTTTCTTGAGTGCCTTCCTTGTTTACTACCTCCCACTTGCACTGACATTTTCCTTGCGAATTATTCAATTTCAGGGCCCAAAATTACCCCACACTATGTGTTTTGTCCATCCTTAGAAAAACTCTACCCTTCCACCAAAGAATAAAGAATAGGGAAAATGAAAGAATCTGCGATTGAATAAAGAATGGAAGAATCCTGATACCACTGCATGAGAAGTGGGAAATATTTATTCATGGGGGATTCAATATTAACCCAAGCATCTACCTCATTATATTCCTATTGAAGTAATTCACCCACCATCTCTCTAACCTTGTCAAAACTCATCTCATCCCCCTTATCCTTAAGCACATATTCAATTCTTTCCATCTTCTTGGTAAGGTCTCCCAAGATGTCCATCCTACAAGTGAATTAGGGGTACAAATATTTCTAATTATTTTTAATCAAAACTCTTAAGGTTATTGATTGCCTCTTATTTCTTCTCTACCTCGGCCAAGATCTTATCCCGCTCTTCCCTATTTCCCTTACCCTTCTTTGGTGAAACATTAGATCCTTTCCTTGGTGCCTCTTTCCCTACCAGGTTCTCTTAAATTATTCTTTTCTTCTTGCTCAAACTCTGATCAATCCCTTGGCCTTATTCCTTTGCAAAAAATCCTTCAAATCCCATGTTGTAGATCTAGAAACCCTAACCTAGAAATTTTTCCTTCCACAAGACAATGTCGTACCCATAGGAATCCTCCAACCAAAATTCTCCATTCATGCCCGTGTACTTCCTTTCTACTCTAGTTCGTAGATCAAACCCACCGAGTCTTTTGCTACACACACAAATCTCTACAAATATTTATTTATGAGGATCCCCTAGCTTGTAAGAGCTTCTTCAACAAAAATGTAAGGTAAAAGAATAAATCACCTCGAACTTCTATTTATAACTTTTTTATTTTCTCGCATAGACTTTGATGTAACCTACCAATGTATGAACACATTAAATTCATATTTTTCCAATGAAATTCCTTTGCGTGTTTTTCCCTTCACGGAAAACTGTTGTATATATCTTCCCCCCAGGTAGATATAGACAAACAGAAGAATATAGAAATCAAAGACACTCAAACCCCCAACATTTATTGCGTTGCCAACCAGAAGGGCACAAATCAAAAGGTATCAACATGAAAAAATTTGCACCCAAGGTGCAGGTTGGAGGCGCACAACACAGAGTGTCAACATGAAAAAATGGATGCGCCTATGGTGCAGGTAAAAATATGTTGACATGAAAATGGATGCGCCTATGGCACAGGTAAGAAGATGTCGACACGAAAATGGATGCACCCAAGGCGTAGGTAAGAAGATGTCGACACAAAAATGGATGTGCCTATGGTGTAGGTAAGAAGATGTTGACATGAAAATGGATGCACCTATGGCGCAGGTAAGAAGATGTCGACACGAAAATGGACGCCCCTATGGCGCAGGTAAGAAGATGTTGACATGTAAAAAGTCGCGCCCATGGCGTAGGTTGGCGGCGCAAAACACAAAGTGTCGACATGGAATTTTCAGTGCCTATGGCACACGTAAGAGTATGTCGACATAAGGATGGATGCGCTGAGGCACATCTTCAGGAGGCACAACATTTTGAGCATTGACATCCCGATAGAAAACAAACCCTGACGCAGATATTCAGATGACCATAACTTTTCACAGGGAGCTCGGATTCATGCAAGGTTGGAATTTTTGGAAAGATTACGAGGTCCTCTATCCAACTACAACTGGATATCTTTAATTGGGTGAGAAAAAGTTCTTCAAAAATGCAAAATACAATTCACCATTTTTAGGTTTGCTAAGGTCCTCACCTACCACCATAATGAGATGAATTAAATTTAACTTGGAGGTGGTTGGGGTAGATTTGGAATTCCTCTCTCTTTTCTCTCTCATTCTTCCTATAAATTGTAAGAAGGGGATTCTTTCTAAAGGTTGGAAATTCTTGTTTTGCCCCTCCCTTCTTCTCTTTGGCAGCTAAATTTGTGGAGTTCAAGCCTCCGATTAAAAATTGTAATGAAAATTTGCCTCTTGGAATTTTGTAGTGTATTGTGTCAATATTTGGAGCAAATAATGCATGTCTGTGGATGATTCTCAACCCTCTCTGTGTTCATTTCCATCCTCTTGATCTTTCACTGCAAATCTGGTTATCTGTGCATGATCTTGCATTACATTTTAATGGTTTGTGTTTATTGGCAAGACAGGTGTTTCTTCATTCCTCAGTGCATCACCTTTGTTAGTTTAGGTTTATTTTTATGCATCTTCTTACCCTGTCTCCTTGGAAAGTTAGATTAGGTTTTTGAGTAAACCCTCTGCATTTTTATGTGTGCATCTGAATAGAGGAATAGGAACTGGCCTTCATCCGAAGACCTTTCCCGATTCACAAGGTCCCACACTTGGGAAAAGCTCCATGTTATGTAATCACACTGAGAGTATTAATACATCAAGTTGCAGACACTCAGGGGTGCTGTGATTTGCCATCAACAAAAACCTCACGTGAAAATTTGTGTAATCCATGAGATAAATGAAATGGATGTTGCTGTCAAATTGTTGGCATCTTCATTCAAAGGGAAGGCATTGCAATGGTTTAGGAGCCTTGGAGCTAGTTCTATCCAAAATTGGAATCAGTTATGCATAGTTCTCCATGAGCAGTTTGGAGAAAAGGGAGACAATTTGTCTCTACTAGAACAATTGACAACTATCAGGAGAGCTCCCAATGAGCAGCTAATTGACTTCAACTTCAGATTTCAAAGGTCTTGGGATAGAATTCCAGTGGCCATTAGGCCAACAGCTGAAGGTTCTTTTCTATATTATCTTAAGGCTTTGAATTCTGATATTTCTATGTTAATTCAATCTATGGGAGGCACAACCTTACCTGTTGCTTATAGCATTTCCATTAGGGCTGAAAAATGTCTTATTCAAGTTGGTAAGCTGGCTCCTAGGCCTCCCATGCCCTTGTATCCAAACTTATAAAATCCAAGCACTAGTCAAGAACCCACTTTGGCTCCTATTCCCACTCGTAGAAATCAAAGTTCAAATGAAACTTCTACTTCATCCTCTAGTGCTTCAAATGAACTCCAAGAGGTCATGAAACAATTACAAAATTTGGGAAATGAGCTGGTTACACTCAAGAGGTAGCAGGCCCAAAGCTTTAGACCTTTTTATCATCCTCAAGCTCAGCCTAATAGGCCACCATACCAGCCCAATAGGACACCCAATCTAGCTGCAAATCAAAGCCAAGTAAGGCCTCCCACCAATAGACAATTTCAGCCCTATAACCCCAATATTGCATCTTCTTCTAAAGCATTAGTGCTAGTGAAAAACAACATAGCTCAAGAGTATGATTAGTGTTTTCCATGCAATGAACCTCACAACCAATCTATGTTCTTCAATGGTGCTTTGAACCAAGCCTTGATGGTGACAACTACTAGCGTAGAGGGTGAAGTGAGTCAAGAAACAAATCAGAAACAAGGGACATCTCAGCAAAACACAGCTCCAAATGATACCAAACTTGTGAATTGGCAAGCTGAGGATTTTTGTGGCATGAATCAAACAGTTTCTTAGAGTGTAGTAGCTAACATAAGATCAAAGAAGAGGAATATTGGTGAAGGGAAGTCATTGGCTCTAAGTGATTTACAACCCTTCATCACTCCACAAGGTGTTGGTAAGAAAAATATAGTTCTAAACATGTAAGGACAGCCGAAACCACCTTCTAAACCAACTCAAATGCCAGCTGTTGCTTCCAATGCACAAGAAAGGAATGTGGAAGCTAAGGGACAGCAAAGAGATCTTTCATCCCCATTTAGCATAATTGATCAAATGAAGAATACAAATGTGAATATATCACTGTGGGAATCTTTATCCATCCCAGGCCAAAGAGATCTTCTACAAGCTGCGATGAAGAATTGGTCAACTTCGAACCAGCAGGTCCATATGCAAGAGAATGCCCTCAAAAATGCTGCTCAGCCTGAAGGGAATCATGGAGGACAACAAGGTAAATTTTTGAAACCCCCTCCATTCTATGTTTCATTAATCATTGGGGATAAACTAGTACACAATTGCATGATTGATTCTGGGGCAAGTAGTTCTGTCATGCCCAAGCAAATAGCTGATCAGCTGTGTATCCAATATGAAGTCATATCAAAGGGGGTAGTGCAATTGGATGGGACAACAGTAGCAATGGTGGGAGTGATTAAAGGTTTTAATCTTACCTTGCATACATGCCCCAACATTACCGTTTTACAAGATGTGTCAGTGATAGATTTTCCACCACTCTTTGCCCTATGCTTATTAAGGGATTTCACAGCCAAAATTGGAGGCTACTTATCTGCTGACTAGTCACACATGTTGTTTAGAACAAGATATGGTACTTAGGTCACAATCAGATCCAAACTAATTACAAACTTTCATATTGAGCCTCATACTCCAAGCCAAATCAATGCCAACTGTTCAATAGTTGATCAAGAAGATTATCCAAGCACAGATGAAGCTGACACAAAAGTTGGAAGAATCCCAAATTTGACTCTTGATGAATGGGTACATGCTTTTGATCCCTACCAAGAAGTAGAAGAATCTGAGCTAGGAGTCTATTGCATACATGAATAAAACTAGTCTATTCCTAGCATCACCAAACCAGACCTTAAGGATGACAATGAGGTATGAAAATTATTTTTCGATGGATCAAGGAGTAGGTAGGGTGCAGGAGGAGGAGTTATGCTTGTTTCACCTCAAGGCATCAAATATTATTCAACTTTCCATTTCCAGTTTTCCTGTTCAAACAACATAGCTAAATATGAGGCCTTGATTCATGGACTTCATTGGGCTGGGAAAAAGGGCATAAAGAACTTGTAGGTGTTCAGGGATAGCAAGCTAATCGTTAACCAAGTCAAGGGACAACATGCTACAAAGAATGACCTACTGAAGAACTACAAGAATAGGGTATGGGACCTCATTGAGGACTTCGAAGCTTTCAACATCGTGTCCATACCCAGGAAGAAAAATGAAGCCGCAGATAGGCTCGCAGCAGTTAGAGCAACGTTTATGTGGTTGACAACATCAGAAGGGAAAAAACATAACCACATATGTATGTGATTGTGAGGCCAGTAGTTCCAAATAATAACACAAGTTGGCAGGTGTTTGAGAACGATCAACAGATCGTCAATTTTTTACAAGAAGAGGCTGAATTCTCAGCTAGGAATCAGGATAGACTAGAGCAGTAGTACGGGGATCAAGTAGTGCAGCTGTGAACAAACAAGCTTCCTAAGGGTTTAGTAACATTGGAGTCTATCTTCAACCCTAACGACCAGTTCTGTAAGGAAAAGTGTTAGGTTGTGGAGCCTGTTTTCATGTGTGAAAGTGTTGAAGACTGTACACTAAGAGTACTGTACACTTTTCATGTATCCTTGCCGGGGTTTTTTTAGGCGTTAATTTTTTTTTTGGCCTCGAAAAATGCACCTGATATATCAGGAAACATGTTCTTCTCATATGGGTGAGTTTTTTCCCATGGTTTTTGTACCCACGGTTTTGTAAAACATCTTAAGCAGTTATCTATTTATATGATCTTATGCATATGATAGATGTACAAGCAAATGTATTGCAGATGTGTTTTGAATTCGGGTGTGAATTCTATAGAGTTTGTTGAGCATAGCTCTAAATGGATCTGGGTATTATATTGAGAGAGCGGTGGCTTGTAATAAAATATGAGCAAGTGATTCTTGGTGGACGTAGCCCAAATTGGGTGAACCATGTTAAATACTATCTCTTTGTGTTGTGTTATTTTATTCTGTAATTTTATTTGAGATCTGTAATAATTTCTGCATATTAGTTTCTACTATTGTGATTCTGTGAGGGATTATTCCACATATTTTATCCTTTATTTCCTAACAATTGGTATCAAAGCCTAGTTTGGTTTGCTAAAGTGTTGAATCGCAGGGAAATATTTATCTTGAGTGGGAGCTATGGCAGATGATGGAATATCTAGGGTTGATAAATTCAACGGGCATAATTTTAGTCTTTGGAAGATGCAGATGGAAGATTACCTTTATCAAAAGGATCTTTATGCTCCATTGTCTGAGAAGGTGAACAAACCCTCGAGTATGACAAATGCGGAATGGGATTTGTTGGATCGGAAGGCACTTGGAATGATTCAGCTGTGTCTTGCATCTTCAGTATTTTTTAACGTTTCAAAGGAAAAGACTATAAAATATCTAATGGATGCATTAGGGAAGTTGTATGAAAAACCCTCTGCCTCTAATAAGATATTTTTAATGAAAAAGTTGTTTAATATGAAGATGTCTGAGAATAGTTCAGTAGCAGATCATTTAAATGATTTCAATACGGCTGTGAATATGCTAGCTTCGGTTACAATAGAATTTGATGAAGAAGTTAGGGCTTTATTAATTCTGTGCTCTTTACCTGAGAGTTGGAATAGCCTGGTAATGGTGGTAAGTAACTCGGTTCCAGCTAACTTGAAGTTGAAGTTTGAGGATGTTGTAGGGGTGATTCTAAGCGAGGAAATGTGAAGAAAAAGCTCTGGGGAATCTTCTACTTCAGGGAATGCTTTGAAAGTGGAAACTAGAGGGAGACAGAAGAATAGAGGAAACCGTGGAAAATCAAAAGATCAGGAAAGGTCAAAATCCAAGAACAAGATTGTATGTTGGAATTGTGGAAAGCCTGGGCATGTAAAGAAGGACTGTTGGGAGCTTCGGGATAAGAAGAAACAACAGGAATAAAACAAGGAGGTAAATGTGGCAACAGGTAATGTATGTCAGGATGCTTTGATTCTTTCTTTGCACAATATTACTGAATCTTGGGTTTTAGATTCAGGGGCTTCTTTCCATGCTTCTCCACATAGGAATTAGTTTGTTGATTATGTTCAAGGAAATTTTGGGCATGTTTTTCTTGGTGATGATGAGCCTTGCAACATAGTTGGAAATGGTTCTGTTTAGGTTAAGATGTAGAATGGGAATAGTTGGCTATTGAAGGATGTCAGACATGTGCCTACATTAAGACAAAATTTGATATCGGCAGGGTAGTTGGGAAGTGATGGTTGTACTATGACATTTACAGCTAACTCTTGGAAGGTTACCAAGGGTGCTCTTGTGGTGGCAAGAGGTAAGAAGGTTGGAACCTTGTATTTAACCATTGATAGTACTAATGATTGTAATCTTGTGGCTTCAGATGTAGATACAACATTATGGCACTATAGGCTTGGTCATATAAGCCATAAGGGCATAAACATCATAAATAAGAATTTGCCTTGATATATAGAAATAGGTTTGGATTTCTGTGAAAATTGCATATATGGGAAACATAAGTGAGTAAGGTTTCTCAAGGTTGGACCTACGAAGAAAGAGAGTAAGTTAGAGCTGGTACATTATGATGTGTGGGGGCCGGCTAAGGTATCATCTCTTGGGGGTTCAAGTTATTATGTTACTTTTATTGATGATGCAACAAGGAAAGTTTGGGTTTATTGTATTAGAAATAAATTTGATGTATTTGACACTTTTGTTAAATGGAAGGCCTTGGTAGAGAATGAAACAGGTCTTAAGCTAAAATGTCTCAGGTCAGATAATGGAGGGGAGTATATGCAGTAATGAATTTGATGATTATTTTTCTAAGAATGGAATCTGCAGGCAAAAGACTGTTCCAGGAACTCCGCAATAGAATGGGGTATCAAAAAGGATGAACAGAACAATAATGGAATGTGCTAGGAGCATGAGGTTACATTCAGGATTGCCTCTTTCTTTTTGGGAAGAAGTGGTGAGCACAACTGTGTACTTGATAAACAGAGGACCCTCAAGTGCCTTGGATGGAGGCATACTTGAGGAGGCTTGGTATGGTAAGAAAGTTGATTATTCATTTCTTAGAGTCTTTGGATGTGAGGTGTTTGTTCACATAGACAAGGATGATAGGACTAAGCTAGAGGATAAATCAAAAAAATGTACTTTCATTGGTTATGGTGGTGATGACTTTGGATTTAAATGTTGGATTATTAAGGACAAGAAAAGCATTCAGTCTAGGGATGTGGTCTTTAATGAGAAAGTCATGAATAAGCAACAGTTGTAGGAAAACAGGGAAGAATCCAAGAAAGAATATGCAGTGGTAGAGGATATTCCGGATGGGAAAGTGACCCATGAATCAGTTTAGGAACCTACTCAACAGGAACCCCAAAATCCTACAGTGAGGAGGTCTTCTAGGGTAAGAAAAGAACCTGAATGTTTTTCTCCTTCTCTTTATTATTTATTACTCACTGATAGTGGAGAGCCAGAGATCTTTGATGAAGCAATGCAGGTAGATGCCCATAAGAAGTGGGAGCAAGCCATGGATGAGGAGCATAAGTCTCTCATGGAGAACCAGACTTGGGATTGGGTGAAGCTACCAGAAGGAAAAAGAGCATTGCAGAACAAGTGGGTGTATAGAGTTAAAGATGAAGAAGGAGAAAAGAAAAGATATAAGGACCGGTTGGTGGTCAAGGGGTTTACACAGAAACAAGGTATAGATTTTGATGAAATATTTTCTCCTGTAGTAAAAATGACTTCTATCAAAACTGTTCTTGGAATAGTGGCAGTAGAAGACTTGCACTTAGAACAGTTATATGTAAAGATTGCATTTGTCTATGGTGATTTGGAGGAGCTATATATGCAGCAGCCAGAAGGATATGAAGTCAAAGGTAAAGAGGAGATGGTTTGCAAACTGAAGAAGAGCTTATATGGCTTGAAACAAGATCCACGTCAATGGCATAAGAAGTTTGATAGCTTCATAATGGATTAAGGTTATATTAGATGTCATTCTGACCATTGCGTGTATACAAAGAAATTTGAGGATGAAAGTTATATTATCTTGTGTTTGTATGTAGATGACATGTTGGTTGTAGGTAAAAACATGTAGGAAATAAAAGTACTCAAGAAACAACTAAGTGAATCCTTTGATATGAAGGATTTGGGGGCAGCCAGAAAAATCCTTGGTATGAGGATAACTCGGGATAGGAAGGAACGGAAGCTGACTTTATCTCAGGAAGAGTACATTAAGAAGGTATTGGATAGGTTTAACATGTAGGATGCTAAACTGGTTGGGACTCCTTTGGTAGGCCATTTTAAGTTATCAAAGGAGCAGTGTCCCAAGACATAGTAGGTAAGAAACCAGATGTCCAAGGTACCTTACTCATCAGCAGTTGGTAGTTTGATGTATGCTATGGTGTGCACTAGGCCTGATATTTCCCATGCAGTGGGAGCTGTGAGTAGATTTATGAGTGATCCAGGTAAAGAGCATTGGCAAGTAGTAAAGTGGATCCTTTGGTATTTGAGAGGTACCATGGGGACAATTTTGTGCTACAGTGGATCAGACACCACTTTACGTGGTTATGTAGATTTAGACATGGCTGGCGATGTAGACAGCAGGAGGAACACGACAGGTTATATTTACATTATAGGTGGGACAACAGTGAGCTGGATTTTCACGAATACAAAAGTTGGTGGCTTTTTCAACCACAGAGGCTGAGTATGTTTCTGCCATAGAGGCAAGCAAAGAGATTATTTGGTTACAACAATTACTTGAGGAGTTAGGGCATAAGCATGAGGAATGTAAGCTGCATGGTGATAGCCAGAGTGCTATACACCTAGCTAAGAACTCTTCTTTCCACTCTAGGACAAAGCATATATAGTTAAGGTACCATTTCATCAAGACAACTTTAGAGGAAGAGAAGTTGAAGTTGGAGAAGATTCATACCAGTCAGAATCCTGCAGACATGATGACCAAGGTAGTCACAAGGGAAAAACTAAAGTTGTGTTCAGCTTTGGTTGGTCTTCAAAGAAACTAGTGAAGGGTTGAGAAGCTTGCTCAGAGGAAAACTAGTCTCCAAGTGGAAGATTGTTAGGTTGTGGAGCCTATTTTTATGTGTGAAAGTGTTGAAGACTATACACTAAGAGTACTGTACATTTTTCTTGGCCTCGAAAAATACACTCGATATATCGGGAAACGTGTTCTTCTCATATGGGCGAGTTTTTTGACCCATAGGTTTATGGGATGGGTTTTTTCCCATGGTTTTGGTACCCACAATTTTGTAAAACTACTTAAGTAGTTGTCTATTTATATGGTCTTATGCATATGATAGATATACAAGCAAATGTATTGCAGATGTGTTTTGAATTTGGGTGTGAATTCTGTAGAGTTTGTTGAGCATAGATCCAAACGGATTTAGGTATTGTATTGGTGGACGTAGCCCAAATTGGGTGAACCACATTAAATATTGTCTCTTTGTGTTGTGTTATTTTATTCTGCAATTTTATTTGAGATCTGTAATAATTTCTGCATATTAGTTTCTACTATTGTGATTCTGTGAGGGATTATTCCACATATTTTATCCCTTATTTCCTAACAAAAAGGCTAACATACAGGTCAAGAGAAAAGATTCAAAGCCAATTCTAGTTGGGGAAGGAAAAATAATTCAAATTTGTAAAGTGGCCACTAAGCAGGAGAAATTAGATTTCATATAGCTTTGCCAAGAATTTCCAAATTTCTTCGCTTGGAGCTATGAAGACTTGAGAGGATTCAATCCGAAGTTGGCACAACATACCATAGAATTGGATCTAGATGCTAAGCCCATCAGGTAGAATCAGAGACTAGTCAACCCTCACATTGAGCCTCTAATGAAGAAAGAGCTAAATAAGCTAATAGAGGCAAGCATTATATTTCCGATCAAGCACTCAAGCTGGGTCGCAAACTTGGTTCCGGTCAGGAAGAAGAGCGGAAAAATCAGGTTGTGTGTGGACTTCCAAGATCTCAATAGGGCATCTCTCAAAGACCATTACCCACTTCCTTCAATGGAACAAATATTGCAAGTGGTGTCTGGTTCGAAGAGATTCTCTCTCCTAGATGGCTACTCAGGGTATAATCAGATAATGGTGAAAGAAGATGACCATTTCAAGATGGCTTTCACCACCAAATGGGGCACCTATGCCTACAAGAAGATGCCATTTTGGCTATCAAATGCCGGAGCCACTTTCCAAAGGGCAATGGATATGGCATTCAGGGGGTTGATCAATAAAATAGTTCTGATGTATCTTGATGACATCACTGTATTCTCAAAAAATGCAGTGGATCACCTCTTTCATTTGAGGTAGGTATTTCAGATGTGTAGAAGATTTGGGGTATCTTTGAATCCCAAAAAATGCATATTCTTGGCTCATGAAGGAAAACTTCTAGGCCATATTATTTCAAAGGAGGCGTTGACGATTGACCCAGAAAGAGTTAAAGCAATTCGAGCATTGCCATTGCCAAGTCACAAGAAGGCTCTTCAAAGATTCTTAGGAAGGATCAATTTTGTCCGTAGATTTGTGCCAAATTTTGTCACTCTCATGAAACCAATAACGCTGATGTTGAAGAAGAGCATGGTATTTAAGTGGATAGCTGAAGGCAAGGCAAGTTTTGAGGCAATAAAAGAGGCTATATCTCAAGCTTTGACTCTCGTCAATCCAGACTTCTCCAAGGACTTCATGTTATATACCTTCAGTGGTGGAGACATAATTTCTGCAATCCTGGTACAGCAAAACAAAGAGGGATTAGAACAACTAGTTGCTTTCTATAGTCAAGACCTGGAGGAATACGAAACAAGGTACTCTTTCATTGAAAAGCATGTCCTTGCAGTGATCAGGAGCTTAAAGAAATTCAAGCACCAAGTCTCAAACAACAAGATCTAATTTTTGGTCTCTCATGCGGGAGTCAAGGACTTCCTTCTAAACAAGGATCTGAATGAGAAATGTGTAGGATGGATAACCCATGTCATGGAATATGACATCGAGATCAAGGTCACAAAACTAGTACGTGGAAAAGGACTATGTGAACAACTAGCTTTGAGTCGGTAAGTTGAAGTAGGTGATGAAAAAGAGACTATCTTGGTTCTACAGGATGGTTAAGAACAGGGAAATGATGACGTGCCTGCTCCTTTTTAGACTCAGAATATGATACATTTCCTATAGGCAGGTCTATGCCCTCTAGAATTGAGCAAAGCAAAAAGGAGATACTTCAGATTACAAGCTATTCCATATGTGCTTATTGATGGTGTTTTGTTCAAGGAAGACATCAATGGAGTTCTATTGAGGTGCATTGGGACAGGTCAAATTGAGAGGGTGTTATAAGATTTTCATGATGGAGATTCCGGAGGACATTTTGCCCCATGGGTAACATCTCTCAAGATAATGAAGGTAGGGTATTATTGGCCCACAGTGTTCAGTGACTGTTATACATGGATAAGAAAGTGCAAGAAATGTACGCTCTTCACAGGAAAAGAAAGACTAGCAGCACTTCCATTGCACCCAATTTTGGTCGACCAACCATTTATTCAATGGGGATTGGACTTCATCAGGGTCATCAATCCAAACTCAAGCCAAGGCCACAAGTGGATTCTCATGGAAACTGACTATTTCACCAAGTGGACCAAAGCAATAGCGCTCAAAGAAGAAAACGAGTCTAACATACTAGACTTTTATGAAGGAATAGTGACCAGGTTCGGTGTGCCGGCCACTATCTTATTAGATAATGCATTGGCATTCATAGGTTCTAAGATTACAGAATGGGCTGTCGAGAATGGAATCTATTTAAGCACCTCTTCAAATTATTACCCGCAGGGTAATGGACAAGCAGAGTCCACGAATACGAATTTGCTAAGGATCATCAGAAGGACTCTAGATGAAAACCAAAGGACATGGCATACCAAGCTAAAATCAGCATTATGGGCTGACAGAATGATGCCAAAGAGGTCTACTGGTAATTCTCCCTACAAGTTGGTCTATGGGAAAGAGGCAGTATTGCCTATATCATTAGAATTACCTACATTGGAGCTCATGAAGTAGTTGGAGTTGACCGAGTTTGAACCAATGGAAGCCAGGTATACGGAGTTGATGGAATTGGAAGAAATCAGAGAACATGTAGTTCAGATGATTTAGAAAGATCAGGCCTTAGTAAAAATATGGTTTGATAAGAAGGCAAGAGCAAAGATCTTCCAAGAAGGGGACCTAGTTTTGAAATGGGATGTAGATCGGGAAAAAATAGGAAGACATTCCAAGTTTGATGCCATTTGGAGTAGCCCCTACATGGTCACGAGATGTAAAAGTAGTAATGCCTTCCAATTGTCTACATTGGATGGAGAAGAACTTCCAATTCCGGTTAACGGAATCTATCTTAAACATTGCTACTAAAAGGAAAAAGTTTACCCTTGTAAATATTATCCTAGATTTTAATTCCTCTAAGTGCAGCTGCACATTGTCTTGTTGTAGTTAGGTTTTAATTTCCCTAAGTGCTTCAACATAGGTTTTTTTGCTCTCAGGTTGAATTTCTATAGTTCAGCATGCTCTTGGAGAATGAGTTGCGGTATCAAGAATCAAATATCAGGTTGGTTTTAGGTTATTTCTTATGACTCCATGCCCAATGAACTGCTAAAAGGCCACTGATCTTCTACCTAGCAGGCAGGTGATCCTGTTGAATCACAAAATTGTTGTATATATCTTCCCCTCTGGGTAGATATAGACAAACAGAAGAATATAGAAATCAAAGAAACTCAAACCCTCGACATTTATTGCGTTGCCAACTAGAAGGGCACAGATCAAAAGGTGTCGACATGAAAAAATTTGTGCCCAAGGCGTAGGTTGGAGGCACACAACACAGAGTGTTGACATGACAAAATGGATGTGCCTATGGCACAGGTAAGAAGATGTCAACAAGAAAATGGATGCACCTATGGTGTAGGTAAGAAGATGTCGAAATGAAAATGGATGCGCCTAAGGCGTAGGTAAGAAGATGTTGAGACAAAAATGGATGCGCCTATGGCGTAGGTAAGAAGATGTCGACAAAAAAATGGATGCACCTATGGCGCAGGTGAGAAGATGTCGACACGAAAATGAATGCGCCTATGGCGCAAGTAAGAAGATGTCGACATGTAAAAAGTCGCTCCAATGGCACAGGTTGGAGGTGCAAAACACAAAGTGTCAACATGGAATTTTTAGTACCTATGGTGCATGTAAGAGTATGTCGACATAAGGATGGATGCACCGAGGCACATCTTCACGAGGTAAAAAAATTTTGAGCATTGACACCCCGACAGGAAACAAACCCTGGCATAGATATTCAGATGACCATAAATTTTCACAGGGAGCTAGGATTTATGCAAAGTTGGACTTCTTGGAAATCTTACAAGGTCCTCTATCTAACTACGATTAATTGGGTGAGAACAATTTCTTCAAAAATGCAAAATACAATTCACCATTTTTTGGGTTTGCTAAGGTCCTCACCTACCACCATAATGAGATGAATTAAATTTAACTTGGAGGTGGTTGGGTTAGATTTAGAATTCCTCTCTCTTTTCTCTCTCATTCTTCCTATAAATTGTAAGGAGGGGATTCATTCTAAAGGTTGGACATTCTTGTTTTTCCTCCCCCTTCTTCTCTTTGGCAGCTGAATTTGTGGAGTTCAAGCTTCCCATTAAAAACTGTAATGTAACTTTGCCTCTTGGCATTTTATAGTGTATTGTGTCAATCTTTGGAGAAAATAATGCACGTATGTGGATGATTCTCAACCCTCTCTATGTTCATTTGCATCCTCTTGATATTTCATTGCAAATCTGGTTATCTGTGCATGATCTTGCATTGCATTTTAATGGTTTGTGTTTATTGGCAAGACAGGTGTTTCTTCATTCCTCATTGCATCACCTTTGTTATTTTAGGTTTATTTTTATGCATCTTCTTACCCTGTCTCCTTGGAAAGTTAGATTAGGTTTTTGAGTAAACCCTTTGCATTTTTATGTGTGCATCTGAACATAGGAATAGGAACCATCCTTCATCCGGAGAGCTTTCCCGATTCACAAGGTCCCACACTTGGGAAAAGCTCCATGTTATGCAATCACACTGAGAGTCTCAATCCATAGAGTTGTAGACACTCAGGGGTGCTGTGATTCTCCATCAACAACAACCTCACGTGAAAATTTTCTGCAAACTTCTAGTGCGCAAGACTTATTTGACATCAAACTACCTCACACACACTCCCCGTGCTGAAGTATACCAACCTTTACATTCTTAATCAAGTTCTTTCCTTCTCCTACCTCAGGTTGCTCATGCCCTTTCTACCCTTGTACGTGGTTTCTCAAAGCCTTTTGAAACCAATCTTCTCTAATGATCACCTCTGCTATATGAAGTTTTTCAGGACCCATGCATTTTTGAATTTACAACCCGGGACACTACTACAACATTGCTCCATGCACTTTCTCCAATTCTTACCACGTCCTTTCTAAACTTCACCTTTATGTTCCACCCCAAACTAAAAATATCTATGGTCCTATGTGCATAACACCTTGATGATGTAATTAGCCACTATCAAACACACACACACAAAACAAACCAAAAGGAACAAAAAAATAAGAAAGGGAAAAAAAAAGAAAGGAAACCGCATTAAGGGAAATCCTAGGCTAACTGACAATACTGCCTTATTTACAAAAACCCAGAAGCCTTATTTATAGTATGGCTTTAACCTACTTCCTTTGAAATACCCAGGAAGTCATGTTCCGTCCAGTTCCTATAGTTGGTAAGTTCCTAAGTCAAGTATATTGGTAATATAATATGGTCCCAACCAATAGACCTTGAGCTTCCTAGGATGGCGTAGAAACTTAGAATCATAAAGTAAAACCATCTACCCAACCTCTAATTGTTTATTCTTTATGTGACAATCATGTAAGAACTTTTTTCTTGCCTTCTTAGTCTTCTGAATCCACTTAGAAAGTGACATCATTTCCTCTAACATCATTATATTTTCAATGTGCTCTTGTAATGCTTATTATTTAGCCAATCCTCTTGCGCACACAATACTTAGAGTGTGTAGCATAAAATTTATTGGAAAAATAGATTTCACACCAAACACCAATTGGAATGGTGTGGCTTTGTTTAATCTCTTGTAAGTTATTCTATACACCCATAACTTGGATGATACTTTATCATCCCAATCCTTCCTCCCAACATCACAAATCTTGGTAAGTGTATGACTCAATATCTTGTTAAATGCCTCAACAATTCCATTAGCATGAGGGTGATATGAGTAGTCTTGTGATGAGCCACCATGAACTCTGCCAACAAAATCTTGACTGTCTAATTTAAAAAATGAGTACCCCGATCACTAGTCAAACTCATAGGGCACCCATATCTGCTAATGATGTTTTTTGATAAAAATATGGTTTTTGTGGCTGCCATACAATCCCTCGTAGGCACTGCCTCTACCCACTATGATAGATAATCAATAAAAGTAATGATATAGCATGAACCCATCCTTCTCGTGACCAGTGAAATAGGGCCTACAAATTCAATTGCCCATTTCTCGAATGGTTCAACACTAGCTATTGGTCTCAATGGAATTTCATCCCTTTTCTTGGTTTACGAAAGCACTAGAAATGATCAAAGGCCTTGCAATATTCAATACAATCCTTGTAAACTATCTCCCACCAAAGGCCAACTAAGAGTATCTTGTGTGTAGTCACATTCCCCGCATAGTGCCATCCTGCAATTCCACCATGAACCTCTTCCATGCTTACAATGCACTCATACTCAAGCATGCACTAGAGTAAAACCTCATCATGGCCTAGCTTATATAGGTCCCTACTAATTAACATATAGGTCACTACATGTATGGCTAACCAATTCCTTTCCAAATTCTTCATTCCCTCCGGTGCCACACCCATTTTAAAAAACACAACAATATCTTCCAAGTCAGAGGGCATGCACTGCAATCTAACTACTTGTGCATCTAGCATTGTATCCTCAATGCTCGGTGCATCCTCTCCTAATTCAATCCTTGATAAATGGTCAAGCCCTAAATTACACTTACCTTGTTTTACAAAAACTGTAAACTCAAACTCCTTAAACAATAGGACCCACATGCATATGCGCACTTACAAGATGAGCCTTATCACCAAGTAATTTAATGCCATTTGGTTCATGCACAATATAAAGGGTGTTTCCAGCAAATAATGTCTAATTTTTTCAGCACATAGATCATCAACAATGCCTCATGCTCCGTGGTAGTATAATTTTGTTTTGCTGGGGTTAGTTTCCTACTAGCAAAGCACAAGGTATGGTCACTAATTCCCTCTCTAGGTTATGGTAAGAATTCTTGAATCACCATCCCTAAAGCATCAACATACATGGAGTGACTTATCACAAGAGGGAAAAATTAATATGGGCACAGAGGTAAGCCTATTCTTCAATGTGTCAAACACCATCTACTGCACATCTCCCTAATGAAATTTACTTTTGTTCTTCAGAAAATCCTCTAGAGGCACAATGATCTTGGCATACCTCTTAATAAATTTTTGGTAATACCTCGTATGCCCAAGGAATCCATGTACTGCACTCTAGCTTGTAGGCTCCTCCAAACCCACAATAATGGCAACTTTGGAAGGATCCACTAGCAAGCCTTCTTTACATATGATATGTCTCAATAGGGTGTGAAATGGAGAACCTGAAACACATTTCTCAATGTTGAGAGATATACTCAACTACTGAAATATCTCAAACATTAGTCTTAGATTGTCACAATGGTCCCTCACTAATCCATTTTTTGTTCAGTCATCCGGGTTGACTTGTAGAAATTTATGGATGAAGTCTTGAAATGCCTAAACCACAATGCACAAAAAATAATAGGCATGTTCTTCAGTCAAAAAGGCATGATCGTATAGGAAAAAATTCCCCATTTAGTGGTGAAAGTTATCTTTTCTTGGTCCTCCTTTACAATTATAACCTGATGATATCCTGAGAATCGATATGTGAAAGAATAGATCTTACGCTTGGCTACTCCTTGTAGGATCTCCTCAGTGAAGGGGGTTGGAAAAGGATCAATGAAACACACCGCATTCAAATCCTTGTAATCAATACAAATCCTTATCCTCCCATCCTTCTTAATGCTAATTACCATCAGAATTATACACTCTAATTCCTCAACAGCCTCAATGATGCCTGATATGATCATCTTGTCAATCTACTCCTTGAGCTTGACTCACAGATTCAGGTTCATTCAATAAGGTCTCTTCTGAATTGAGTGTGCACCTTCCTTTAGCTTCATATTCATTTATTCCAAGGAGTGGATAAATCCTTTAAGCTCATGGTACCCACGAGGGAATAAATCATGGAATCCATGTAATAGATCAATAATCTTTGAAACCTCCCTTTCTATCCAGTAATCTCCAATATTAGTTTCTTTAGGATCCGCCTCTAAGCCAATGCTAACCTTATTAGTTTTCAGTGGTTCATAGTAGGCATGATATTTCTCATTAGCACTATCCATAACCTCATGCATACTAAAAATATGGTTAACATCTAAGTTTTCCACCTCTTCACCATGTATCATGTAGGCAAACTTTCCTTTCTCTTTTTCCATGTAAGTACACTCAAGTTGTACTTCCTCTGATTCTTCCTCAATAAAGTGTGTTTCCAAGTCAAGTTCTCCCAAAAACTCCAGTATTCTATCCTCCACCATGGAACTATCTCCCATAGTTAGGCACATAACAACCTCCAACACTTTATCCATCGATGGCTTAGTACTCTGTTACTCAAAAGATTGAATGAGATCAATTGTTAACTCCTGCAAGTTTTATGTCTGATGGCACATCTCTGAATGAATTTACCATGTGTGTGCACAACATTGTAAGGTGGATTAAATATTATGCTCCCATAAAGATGGTGGTAGATATTATTTTCCTTCCATATAGGCCTTTTCACATGATTGGACATGAAACGATGTGGGTTCCTTCCCATGATAGTCTTGTATAGTGGTAGGTGCATTGCTTTGGAGAAACCTAACAACAAATGTGATTCTCACCTTGCACCACTCTAGAAGGTTATCTTGATGGGTCACCCACCAATGTGCTGTGGTCTCGAGAAAATTATAGCCAAGCATACTTATCCTTTCGATCTCACATATCTATTGGGTCTACATTTATCATAGGAAAATATTAGGGTTGCCTCCCCCCAATGTAACTTGGTAACTATTTCCCTTCTAGGAGCTTAAATGAGTGTGCCTTTGTTACTCTCATTACAAATCGTCATAACTACCTTCTGACTAACTCATATGTCGTGTGTGCCCAATTGTCACATGCCACATTAGTTGTATCACTTATATATTGAGCATGTTCCCATTGAATAATGCCTTATTTTGTTGGTTAGACAACCTCAGGGTCCATGATAATGTGCACATAGATTCTATCTAGGTCTTCTTCTCCCAAGGGCTCAGTATAGGGCATTGAATTTCCATCCATCAAAGGATTGATAACACATTCCTCCTTATTCTCAAAACTTATATAGCCCTTATTGAAACGTAAGTCAACATTTTTCTTATAGCACCAGGGGCACCCAAGTAACACTGGAAAGTTTTTTTCCTTAGCATGAGCCAAGAATTTAAAGTCTCCAATGAATTTTGCCCCTTGGATAGTGATAGTAACATCCTTTAAGACACCAATGGGCATCACCTTTGTCTTGTTAGCCATATATAACACATTTGATGAAAACTATAATGGGGGTATTCCCATTTGATTCCATGCATCCAAGGTGAGAACAATAATGCCCGCACTTGTGTCAATAAGACTATTACTCAGGAGCCATCCATCAAAAACTACATTCAAGGTAATATCCTTATCATAGTTAAGACTATGAGGAGGAAAATTAGCATGTAAAACCTGCCTCTCACACTCTTATCAGGTGCTTGGTACTTTTCCTCTCAGCCACTCTTCTAGTAGAGGGATGATATTCTCTTGTCTCAGCATCTTGCATACCTCCATGATTTCATCCAGATCCTCTTATGGAGCCTCAGTGCTCTTCCTTTATTCTAAATTCTATGACTACTCCTTCAGGTGTTGGATCTCTCCTTATAGGATTTGAATAACATCCACGGTTTCCTGATAAACTTCCTTTTGATGTGTAGGGTCTGGATACCTCCCATGCAACACTTCTTCTCTTATAACCAGAGGTCTCAGAATTTGTATCTCCCTAGCACATGTAACCTCAGCTCATGTTATCGCCAGTACAGGTTCTAATTTGGATTCATGCACCACCCTTAGCATCAAATGTGGATAAAATATATTCATACTTACCATCCCGATGCCTTTATCCTTCCATTGCATCTGGCTCATGTGTTCAAACAATTACAGGCATTCCTCATACTTGTGATTTTTTCCTCACCAAGAGAACTACAAAAAATCAAGACACTCACACTTGTAATGTTTTATAGATCCACAATTATAAAAGGTTTCACAAGGAAATTCACTTCTCCCTCTTCTGCGATTGACATGGCCTTAGAATCCACCCTGAAGGCCTCTTCCACAACCACCTCCATCCACGTGTCCTTCATAATGATGACCATCATCCTTGGAACTATTGGCAACACTAGTCTGGCACACACCAGTATCAATGGAATCATGTATCAACTCAATCAATATACAATCATTAGTGTCATGAGTAGTAGAGGTACAAATTTTACAATAGTAGGACACATTCTTAGGGATCTCACAATGTAGCAATGGCCATCTACTTGTATCATGATCTCTATGGTAAATCTCACAGTCCATCGACACGATGTACACCAATCTTCATGGGAAAATTTCCTTTGTATGCCCCTCTACTTCACAGTCTGTGCACCATAGCCCACTGCGTATCTCATGACCCAAGTTCACAAACAATTTCTCCAGTAGATTTTCTATGGCAGTAATCTAGGCCTCAAGAAATGGACTAACCCTAGTATCAATGCTTCTCACGGCCTTAGCACATAAGGCAGCCTCCAGGGCCTCGCGTGGATATATGAAGGTCTTATGTGAAAGTTCCCTCCTGAATGGAGTGATCAATCCTATGAAGAACCACTGTGCATGTTGATATGGGTGAATATCCGAAGATAAATTTGAAAGAAGAGTCTTAAAGTGTGTGTCATAATCCCTCATACTTTATGCCATCCCTTGTTATATTTCCTTCAATGTGCTGATGCTCTTCTGTTCAAACTCAACGATGTGGAACTCCACAAAAAATGCATCATGCAACATGATGTAATCCACCACCATCTAGTGTGGATCATACTTCATGTACTATCTATGCACGTTCCCTTACAATGTAGTTGTAAATTGACTCACCTTCCTTTCTGGTGTAGTGATACACTTCGTGTGCCATAGCAACTCAAATTTATGCACATGCTCTCTAACATCTTCCACAACCCTATAATCAGTAAAATGTAAAGACATCTCAAAAAAATACCTATTGAGGTTGTTGAGGACCTTTCCCTTAAGATCCAAAACCTTGGCCTCAAATATTTCCACCACTTCCAGCACCACTAGATCCACTAGTGCCAACTCCTCCAGATCCACAAGATTCTCCTCTTGTAGCAAGTAATGGTCCCAACGCAGCTTCTCCTTGCGAACCCCCTACTGCGCTAAATTACGTACTGAAATTGTACAAATTTGACCTACTCCCAAATGTGTTTCCCATGCCACTTTTAGACGTGATACCCAAATTTTTTTGAACGCACACCTTTCCCAAATGTCATACTAGATAGGATACCTACGAATACAAGAAATGACTGTGCAGCCATATATGTACCAAATGAAAAATTATACCTCCTAGGTGTCACTCAACCACTAATATCAACACCACTAACAACCAAATAAGAAAAGTTTCCTCATAAAATAGAAGGCTAAGTGTCAGGATCTGGTCACCAGGTGGGCCAAGAGTCATGCCTACAGCTCTCCTTTCTTCATGTAATGAACTCTCACCAGAAGCCAAGGGGGTAGCTCTCCCCCACTTGCCAAGATGGGGTAACATAGACTGCTCAGGTCCCACACCTTCCATGTAGACCTAAAATCCTTCCCGCAACATCTACCTCCATATTTACACCGCTATTGCAACCTCACGGTGTCTCCTCAACTTCCTTTCTTGTGCTTCATCATACTTGAGTCACCTCTCTTCTCTCTCCTTCTCCGCCATAGGATCCGCCATCTTTCACCACACTAGCTTCCACACCCTGCACCTAGAAGGAGTTTAGCCAGTCATGGGAAAGGCTTCCAAACTTAAAGTAATAACTAGGATCTTGATAGCTAGTGGAACATGCAAGAATGATCCTTTAGGATCCCTCAAGAAATCAAACTCAACAATCTATGGGAAAGAATATGTATAAATAATGTATTCTAAGGTATAACTAGTCAGCACCCTACTCCACCAGTGATCAACAAGACGTGTCTAGGTCAAATCAGCATCATGCATCCTCTGATACTCATCTTGGGTCTATATACGAGGTCTATAGTACCAAATTGACCTAAATTCATATGTTGAAATCCATTCATGCAAATCCACTAGGAAAAAACAAAATAATGTTTCATACAACTCATAATACATGTGCTCCTCTACCCATTTACGTGCATCAAACTCAGGTCTAGTGTTAAATATCAAAGAAAACTCATCCTCCATGCTTTTAAGCCATGCTTCGATTGAATCCAAGGTAAAAAAATTTATAATCACACCTCATTCTCACAATAGATTTGAAAATAGGTCCCAATAATGGAACCAAAATGTAGTCATTTCTTTATGTACCTCCTTTCTACCCCAAGCATGTCGGCCTATCACCTAGTGTGTATTGGGTGCTCACCCGAGGCACACCCAAGTACCAAACCACTCCTTTATCTGAGATTCACAAGAATGATCCGTCATTAATGGAGAATGAGTTGCAAGAGTAGAAATACAACACTGACTTAAAAAAAAAAGATACAGATAACAGATCCATGCACAAATGCATCATAAATGGGAATGAACATTGTAAATAAGCATAATGAAACTAGATTTGACCCATAATAATCTGAATAACATAAGGGTTCACATTCTTGAATATAAATAACTAGAATCACACACCATATATTGATTTATAAACATTTACAGTGGCCTTATTACATCATAAGGGTTATACAGACCAAATACATCAAGCGATATTACCTTAAAACCTACAAAAATACTCATTAGAGAGAGATTTCTTAGCTATTATACCCATTGCAACTCTTTTTCAGACCTAAACCCATGTACATATGCTCAATATCATCCTTGCAAGTAATCCTGTAGCACATTGTTACCACTTAAAATCCTCTTTAACCCTCCTAGCATTCTAACAGAACTTTGTTACCTCCTTTAAATCTTCATTTCTACAGCACCTCGTTATCACTCTCCTCCTCTATTTCAGAACCAAGCATTCCTTTAAATAGGATCTAGATGTAGCACATTGGTTTCCTTCATGAAAAAGTCATATACCATGTGGAATTGTGGTCCTCCATGGTTGAATGCCTTTGCCAACTTGAAAATTCCTCCACTACATGTAATGATCATCTCGAGAATATTCGTTACTTGGAATATTCTTTTCTTGACCTCTAAGGCTCTAGGATGGCACCTTATCCATTCAACATGCCTACTCATGATTTTCACATGTTTATCCTGCGACAACTCCTTGAAAATATAGCTAAGTCCCTAAACCTTCCTTCTCCTGTCAGTGCCAACCTCTTCTCCTACGCACCTTTCCCTTGCGTGATTTTTTCTGTTCCCATTCCTTATTTACTACATCTCATGCATGCTAACCTCTTCCTTAGGACTTAGTCAATTTTAGGGCCTAATAATTATCCTCTCCTTTACACTAAAATTTTAAAGCTTTGTTACGTGTTTGAGTGTATCACCTCAAACCCCTTTTATAATAGGGGTCAAAATTGAAAACATTATTTAAATTCCATATTCACCAACTCATTACCACAACAGTGAGTTGGGCAGATTTTTAGGGATTCTTGATTCATATCCAATGGGTGCAGGGTCCAAATCCCACCTCGTTTATGTCACCGCCATTTGTTTTAGCTGTTGTGCCGAGCTATTTGAACTCATTTCCCGATCTACCTACCTATGTTGTCACCAAAATTTTTGGCCATGTCACTTGAGCTACATCCTCATCAACCTCACCCTATCCACTATAAGTTTGCCACATCCACAAGCTACCATACACCAATATCTATAGCATCATGGATCTGACCAATTAGCTGACAGTATTTTGTGTCATGAGTTGCGGACCTGTAGATTTCATAGTAGCTTGAAACGTTCTTCCTTATCACGTGTTGTAATAATGAGAAACTTCTAGCATCATGGTTCAAATGGAATATATCACAATCCAAAAACAACGAGCGAACTGATCTATGAGGACAACTATCCTTTGTGTGATCTATTTAACAATCTATACACCAAATCCCTATGCGTGTCTCATGTGATGAATTTTTTGATAGTTTCTCCAACTTTTTTTCCATAGTTATGATCTATGATTCTAAAAATGGGCTTACCCCTATATCTATACTTACAACTACCTCAGCACATAAGGCTACTTAAAGTTATTTACGTGGATTTGTGTATGTCTTATGTGATAATGCCCTTCTAAAAGGGGTAATTAGGCCCCCAACGAACCACTATGCATATTGGCTTGCATGTATATCATAAGAAATCTTAGATAATAGTGTTTTAAAATGGACATCATGCTCTCTAACACTCTCAGTGGTTCCTTTCTTAATATACTTGAGTGCACTTATAATCTTGTGCTCAAACTTATGGATGTGAAACTCTTTAAGGAATGCATATTTTAAAGCTGTATAATGTAAGCAAGTCTGATCAGGGTCAAACTTTTTGTACCAACTGTGTGCGTGCCCTTGTAACATAGTAGAAATTTGGCTATCCCTACGCTCAGAAGATGTGATTCCTTTTTCATGCCGTATTATTTCACAAATATGCACATGTTCAGTAGCATCTTCTATACCCCTATAGTCTGGAAGACAAAGAGACATATCCATGTAAATATTCTAGGGTTGGTGCAGACCTTACCCACTTGATCTAGAACCTCCTATGTTTCTCTTGCCTCCAGAACCACCAGATCTATTGGAACTAGAGCTACCTATGCCTCCTAATCCCGAACCTATAGTTAGTGTCAGATCAGAAGATGTACTTACCTGTGTCCCAATAGTAGAACTGAATTATACCCTAATAGTTTGTGAAGTGTTACCACTCTAATATGTTAGTCTAAAAATTGGCATGCCTAATTTCTATGCAGATGATACATCTGAAAAGGTACTCCCATATAATAACAAAACCATTTGTTTTGCCATCGTTGTGCCTTTTATAAGACTCACTCCTACTCTCTAACTAATTTAATTAACTTGTTGACTATTTGTTATACTAGATGTTGGGAAACCAAGTGCAAGGGAAAGGTTTCTAGGTGAATTCAGATGTGCACCTATGGCTCAAGTTTTCTTTGTTGGCATGCTTCTACGTGAGGTCAAGGAGGGTTCCCTATTATGTTTTCCCAAATGGGGGAGTTCCTGAGGCTCAAGTTCCACGTCTTCTGTGTTAACTTAAATTCCTTCCCAAAATATCCTTCTCCACAATGCCATTTTCTCTGCATCCTCCCACTATTTCTCTTTCTCCCTCTCACACACCTCATTATACCTAAGCCACATTTCCTCTCTCTACCTTTCTACCACTATGTCTACCATATTTCACTAAACCTGCTCCTGCCACCACGCATGGTGGAGTTTAGTTAGCCATTGGTTTACTCTCCAAATTCAAAGTGACCATTAAGATCTTGATCACCAGTGGAATGCCTTGTAGGTAAGTTACCCTTAGATATCGTAAAAACTCGAATTCAAATACCTCTAGCTATGAATAAGTGGAAATTGAGTAGTCCAAGGTATAACTATCTAAAACACCATGGAACACATATCCAAAGCTTGAGTCCAAATTAGACCAGTATCATAAAGGGTCTAGAATTCTTCCTATGTCCAGAAAAGTGCACAATACCTCCAATTCTACTTAGATGCATACACAATTAACCACTCATACAATTCTACTAGAAAGATAGCGAAGAAGATCTCATATAAACTGTCTTACAGTTCTGCTCCACCCACACACGTGCATTAAACTCAAATCAAGTGTTGAACCACCATGTGTATTCTTCTTCTAGATTATGTATCCACTCCTCAACACTTGCTAAGGTCAACCGCTATGTCTTTATCATGTACCATATTGACAAAAACTAAAAAAGATGTCCTGAAAATGGAACCAATGATGCAGTCTAGAATTCAGTAATACAATCCCAAGTGCGTTGAAACATCACTTAGCCTAGACTAAGTGCTCACCTGAAGTGAAAAAAGGTACCAGGCCCCTCTTTAGGGTTTCTATTGCAGGATGTTAGTGTGATGGAGACCTTAATCATTCAGATCTATAGCTAATATATCTTTCATACAATACATATTCAAGACTAGATCTAGAACATAATAGACTTAATAGATAACCATAATGGAATCAAGCATGAAATACTAAATTATAACCATGAGAGCACCTTGTTTTAGTCTATACTCTACATTATATTAATTGCATAAAATTCTCAGAAGCTCCATTACAATAACATTAGTATACGCTCATGCACGTAACAGATCTAGCAACATAATCTCACTATACCCTAGTTCTCACACGTATTTCTATGCTCTCTCTCTCTCTCTCTCCATATATATGATATATCTACTACACAATTCACTACTTATTTATAAGGGTGGGGGCTTTCCCTTCATATCTTATTTATTCCCAAAATAGGTTACCTGCTAATATTAGCCATGAGCCCTTAAAAAAATAGGCTTACATGCAAGAATGCTAACAAAAGATCTCCTTTTGTCAACTATCAATTCACCATTGTATATTTATCCTACATACATGTAAAGCACTTCATATTTGATCATCCAAAAATAGCCAATGTGTGATATGTAATTCTCTAATCAGTTTGAGTGCTCTGCATACTACTTCCAAAAATAGATCCTCATCATGAAAACAGATAATTCCTGAATCTGTCTCTGTTTTGAGTGTGATCAACGCTGATGCTTTCGCACCTTTGAATGTGCTATTTTATCCCATGTAAACCTTCTATATTTTATTCACTAAATTCCAAGGTCTGACTAATCAACATTACCCCACACTAGTTGTATTATCGCCCCAAAAATGGTTGTATCCAAAAACGAATCAAACAATATAAATAGAAGAATATAAAGAATTTGGATGAATGAAATAATTTCTTCAACTTGCATAATCTTCTTCTTGAACCAGAATAATCAGTTCTAGATATTTCTCTTTTATCTCCACTTCTAAGGTTTGCTAGTTATTGAGCGCAACCTCTACTTTCTCTAGAATATCTATTGTAATTGATTCCAATTCATCCCTTGTTATTTCTCCTTTTTCATTCTATAATACCAACACAATGCTGGACATGCCAGTCATTCTTCCTTCCAATAAGTCCATATTTTAAGTGATGATTTTGCAAAGCTCATCCATCCTTTCCCTGTGAGGTTCCTAAGCAATTGTAAGGGCCTCACACTTTTTCTTAACAAGTGCTAACCATTCGGTGTGGCCCAATGTTTCATCCTTCATGGCCTTCAGGACCTCATTGTCTTCTAAACTGGTCCTGGTCCTTATAACAGCCTCTGGCACTGTACAAATATTCAGCGCTTGATCCACCTTTTTGAGTTCTTCCTGTAATCTATGAAGAAATCCTTCATATGATGCAATCTTCTGCATCAGTGAAGCCTTTTCGCACTCTATTTCTTGTGTTAGATCCTTCGGCTTAGGCATGGGTAGAGGTTAATCTTATAGTGCTAAGTACAACAATGTACTAACATAATTTATTGCTGAAGGAAGCATCTTGGGTACCTTTGGCTCTAAGTGTGGCCTAGCCTTCATTACATTGTCACCAATATCCTTTGTCATGCTGATAAACATTTCATTCTTTTTTGGTACCAAATCCTTTTCCTGTTTTAGGTGCACTATCTCCTCATCCTTAGTCTTGATCTTCTCCCTTAGTGCCCTAATTGTGGCAACTTTTTCCATATTCTGACATGTGACCTCTGTTAATACCTTCACCAAAGCATTTCTCACCTGTTCATCAAACATAACAGTAAGCTTTACTATTATGTGTCTGGCCTAAGGTGTATTTTTCAACCTCCTTAAAACACATGAATCCTCACATACATCAAATTCTAGTTCATCCATGTGTGTGTGCATTGACCATGACAATTTCTTTCTTATGCACACTGTCGCCATATCTTCATCCATTAATTCCCAGCCGTATAAATATTTTTGTGCCATTGTGTTCTGGAAATGGGCATGAATAATTTTACTCGTGTCCTCAGTGTAGCCCATGGTTGGTGGAATGTACAACCCACTTGTTCTTCTTGATCTAGGCTACATAGGAACTTGGGCTTCCAAATTGGAAACTTGTGCTACTATGTCCTGAGTAGTCTCTGTTGTTGTTTTTTCTGCCCCTTTTTCTTCCGCTTCTCCATCCTTCATTTCTTCATCTTTTTGTTCCTCTACGTTCTGTTAGAATTTTAGGATTCTAATAAATACGGATTTAATCAACTTATATATTACATAATGTTATAATAAATATTTAAATAAATATTACATCATAACATAAGTAAATAAAGAAATAATTACAGGAAATAAATAACATAGGTGACACAATATTTATAGTGAAAAACCCCCAATAAGGTAAAAACCACATTGAAAATAACCTTTTACTTTAGAGAAATTATTTTACATCAAGTAAGATCACCTCCTCCTTTGAAACCCTATTTACCAAGGGTAAAACAAAATCACTTGATTTGCACACCTTTGATATATTTCCTGAATATATCTATTTCACCTGATTCTTAGATGTTTATTTGAAAGTGACGAAACATATAGGGTAATGGGCATAGGAGGAATACCTATTGAAATGCTAGTTGATAGGTTGTTGTGTGCGTATGAATTCTGAATCCACATCTGATCGTGAGAGCTTCCTTTTGGCTTGGAGGAACTACTTGAAATGGAACACAAGACCACCAGAAAGAGTTAAATAATATATGCACTGAACTGCCTAGTGTGTGCTAGATTCGGGAAGTGTGATACTTCCTAGATGACTATCAGTTCATTGTTTAAAACAATTTAATTCTGGTAATAAAGTAAATCCTATTGTGTTTAAAATGATTTAGGTATCTCATTTAAAACACAATAAGAAAGATCTAATCTAACAGGTTAGGATAAAATAAGATCCAAAGGTCAAGTAGCTGGTTCTAGGTCTCTGTAGGTCTGACAGAGGTCTTAAGAAGGTCACAGGTGAGTAAAGGTGATGTGCGAATAGGTAGGTAGATTACTGTTCTGGGTTGTATTGGTAAATATAGAGACCATTTCCGGTTAAGGGTGACCGACGCTGGTTCGGGAGAACCGGTGCCGGTTACTGTGGAATGTTGAGAATGTCAAAAAATGAACTTTAGACCTCCCTTATGATTGCACAAAGGACTAGGCTGGTCTAAATGAGGTATTAAGTTGTTTGGATGGGATTTGGTAAGGTTGTAATGGGGGTATTGAGGGGTGAGTATTAATGGAGGTCAATGGGTGGCTGGGAGGACAAAGGATGAAAATACAATAAAATGAATGAACCGGAGAAGTAAAATGTTCTACTTACTTAGAATCTGGCTCTGGCTATCTGTGAGTAAGGAATGAAGGTGTTGATAAAAGGTTAAATGCTGCAGAGACTCACCAAATGTTGGGGAGATCTTGCATGGGCTGCATGTGCTCTCCTTCTTTCTTGATTGGATCAAATCTATGCTGGTTGGTTGCTGGATGAATGTTGAATGTATGTGTAAGAGAAAATTCTTGATCTTCTTCCTTGCATGTGTGTTCTCGTAGAAACTTGTTCTTAAAAGATATGATATCTCTCAGGAATCTACCAACTTTTTCCAACCTCAAAAATAAGGTTTCTTTGGGGATTAAATGGTGATTGAAGATGGTTCTGTCTTAACTGGTAGCAGATAAGGGTAACTGGCGTCGATTAGGGTGAGATTTCCTAGGTTTACTAAATTGGGTAGATCCCCTTGATTTTCTGGGATTTCGTGTCATTAACCCATGGATTAGGATGGAAGTTTCTTTTAAGGATGTGGGAATGTGGTTAGAGGGAATGTAGACATTGATTTTTAGGGTTTGGGTAAGTCTTAATTAGTTATGGCAACTTACTAAGAATAGGTCTTAGGGTGAGGTGGATATGTGGGCATTATCTCTATTAGGATATTTAAATAATAAATATAGTGAGGATGATGAATTAATTTAATTTAAATAATTAAATTAATATTATAGTTAGGTGAAGGGGGCCATGGCTAGGTGAATGTGATGAAATTTTTATTTATCGAGGGACCATGAGGAGTGTGACCCAATTTTGGTGTCTACATTTTGCCCCTTTTTATTATGTAGCTTGTATTGGTAAGCGACGTTGACAAAAATAAGATGTGGTTTCCCCATGTGTGGATGGAGGTGATCCCCCTCAAAATAGGAACTTACGAAGAAGAAGGCAGAATCAGTGAGTGGTTTGATAAAAGGTAAATGTGATGAAAAGGAAGGTGGGTAATAGGGGAAAAATGAGTAAGGTCTACTCAGGTAATCTAGGTAATGGGTCAGGGTCAAAGGTAGTAACAGTCAAACACACGCACACGTATAAACTATAGCACACTACCAGGCTGAAGAGTAGGCAAAATCTACATTGTCTAAGGTTGATAGGTTTATCCAAACAAGGTTGAAGTGATTCCAGTTAAATGGTCATAGTAAGAGGCAAGGTAAGGTCATTAGGTCAATAAACACAGGTAACAATGTCGTAAGGTATAGCAAACACATGGGGTCAAAGGTCACTAGTGATGTTCTAGGTCTAAGTATTTAGGTCACGACATGGGTAGGGCCGAGGTATGGGTAAAATAATAAGTCCCCAATTGATGATGTGGGTAGGTAATTAAGGATGAGGGCAAGAGGGTGAGGGGAATGGTCAGGGTAAAGGTTGGGTGTGGAAAAAAGAATGACGGGTAGGGGAATAGGGAAAAATTTAGGGCAATGTGTAAGAGAGTGTGACCAATGCCGGTCAAGGGTAACCAATACCAGTAGCATGTAACTGACCATGGTAAGGTAGGGCATAAGACCGATGCTGGTGAAGTAAAACCAACATTGGTTAGGTTGGGTTTATTATAAGAAAAATAAAAATCCATGGTTTTTGTTATTCATTTGTCTTCTTGTGAATTGGGAAAATGATGTGTGAGAGAGAGAGAGAAAGGTGAAAAGTGTCCAGACGGAATGGAGAGTTGAGTTGGTGAGCCGAATGGTGGGTGATTGGTTGGTGAGAGGTGGGTCCATGGGATCAGTGTGGGTGATTTGATTGGTTGGATTCACGGGTAGCGAGTTGGTGATGGCAGAGGCCGGAGAGGGATTGGGTGGGCCACCTGTGTAGCAGCCATATGTGCCACCATGATGACAGTATCATAATGAGGTAAGTTTCCAACTCTTGTTGTATTTTGTTAGATAGATTAGGTGATTTGGCAAATTGGATTTTTGGTTTTTGTTTTGGGTGGCGGAAAATAAAATTTGGAAATGGAAGGGTTAATTGGGTAAACTAGGAGTGGTGAGAGAGATAAGTAGGAGAATAGGGGAGTGGATGAGGTGTAGGGGAGTTGTTGGTAAGATTGGGTGGGTAGAAGCGTCATAAGAGGTAAGTTTTGAGACGGGAGGGTGTGGGGGTCGTGGGTTTTTTTCGCAACAGTGACCGGAATCGATCGGGTTGAGCCAACGTCAGTTGGGTTAAACTGGTATCGGTAATGAAATAGGTGACTGATGTTAGTTTAGCAGTGACCAGGGTTGGTTAGAAAGAACCGACACTGGTCAGGTTTTGGGGAGCAAGGGGCCAAAAGTGCCATAGGTTGGGTGGTTGAGATGGGTAGGGGTAAAATAGTGTGCAAGAAAAGGATAGTGGGTGAGTATGGGTGTGATAAAAGTAGATTAATTCATTATTTCTATTGGATGTAAGGGAGAGATCAACTACACATGTGGGATAGGTTTCCACCTCTACTCATGATAATTCATGGCACAATGACCCCTAAGGAGTTGTGGCATATGGAGGAGGTGGGCCTGAGTGGGGTTCGACGCTACAGGTGTATAGTCTAAAAAATGAGTTTGATGGTCACTCTCATCGATAGATGGGATTACGTGACCAACACGTTCCACCTACCAATGGGTGATATTACGGTCACCCTGGAGGACATGTTCAGGATTTAGTGGCTACCTATATTGGGTACACAGGTCTATTCGATCTCCTTTGAGGCCTTAGAGGAGTTGATGCTGATGGTGTTTGGAGAGGGGATGGCCGAGCTGACATTTCATAATGCCAACTTGAGCTATGGAGAGATGTACCTAGCCCGTCTAGAGGAGACAAGGCTAGTATTTTTATTGATAGAGGCAGTGTACTACTTTACACGTCCAGATGCAGAGGGTGGGTAGTTTCCTTTATCATTGATGGGGGTATTACATGACATGATGATAGACCAGACCCACTTTTCCTGGGTGCCAACATTCCTGGTGTAGCTATATAAAGAGCTATGGGCATATGGGCATTTGTGCAGGTTCAACTTGTGTTGTACCTTTCTACTTCACTATTGGGCATATGAGCACATTGTCTGTGTGTGTCCAGTGGGTATGCCATGGGATGATGCCTTTCCGCCAGGATTTGTATGAGTGGGGTATAGGTGATGGGTGTGAGCTATTGGAGAGCAGAGATCAAAATGGCCCACACATGATGTGGCCTATTTCCAACATTTGTTGGAGGGTTTATCCAAAGTGGACATCATATGGAGGTCGTATGTGGGCTTCCCAACATATAGGCATATGTGTGATGAGCTAGTTGAGCTCCAATTATTGAGATGGATATAGGGTTGCCGTGTCGAGGAGCATAAGATGATCCCAGTTAAAAAAGTTAGGTGGTAGTTTAGGCTACTACATGAGATACCTCCACCCTTCCCGCATTATAGGAGAGATGACGTGGAGAGGCCCTTACCTCTACCATAGCTGACAGTGCCTACAAGGCAGGAGGAGTAGGTAGTGGACCAGTGGATTGATGATGCTGGGGTCATAGACAAATATAGACAGTGGTGGGAAGCTCATTTATGAGCAGTACCACCCAGGTCAGGGCAATCGGATCTAGCCACCATCATGGTGCAGAGGGACACCCTACAGGGGAAGGTGGCAACTTTGATTACCCAGTTGGGTATGGTGTAGACATAACTTGCCAGCTCAGAGGTAGAGGTGGCTGGGTTACATGCATAGGTAGCCATTCTTCAGGCCCAGATGGCCCAGGGTGGGGATGGAGATGGAGATGATGTTTAGGTGGTTGCCCTATAGGCATAGGTGACAGGGTTGTAGGGCCATTTGGCCACAACACAGGAACAGATTGGGGCCTTACATGCCTAGATATAGGCACATCAACAGGGGTCGATGGCACCACCACACGCACTGGGACGGGGTCCCAGTTCATAGGCAGGGGCGGCATAGGGTCCCACAGGATAGGTACAGGGGCTGAGGCCTATGGGGCCACCACAGACCATGCCCATATCTAGGTTACGAGATGCCCTAGGCAAGGCCAGTTTCTACTAGGACCAGTTGATGGCAGCCATGATAGAATTTCTATCCTATAGAGAGTACAAGGCACAACAGGCCTTGAGTGAGAGGACGAGATCCCGTACTCATAGTGTAGAGAGCATAGGGGGCCATTGAGCTCTGAGATAGGATTAGGGAGAGGCCACCAGCTCACAGAGACCAGCTCCAGGGGATGTGCCAGAAGGGACCCAACCACCACCTATGATGGGTGGGGATATGTTAGTAGGTTGCCAGAAAGGAGCAGAGGAGGCTGAGGGGATAGGTGATACTAATATGGAGGATGTTCACCTAGAGGGTGCCTAATATATGGCTCCCTATTTTTGACATAGTTTTGAGTTTTTGATATATACTGGCTTGTGTGCCAAGAGATAGTTATGGAGGATATATTTTTGATCACATACTAGCTTGCATGCCAAAGAGAGTGAGGATGTATGAGATTTTTTGTATATTTTGAGCATATACTGGCCTACGTGCCGAAGATATTTTGTATTATTTTATTATTTTATTGTATATGAGACCGGCCTACTTGACGATGACATTTTGTATTGAGTATCGGCTTGTGTGCCGACAATTTTTTTGAGATAGATATGATGGGATATTCATACATATTGTATTGAGATATACATAATTATTTATATGATGAGATGGATGAGATTCTTGATTTATCGGTGTTTTATGAGACTTTTAATTTTTTGTTGTGATAAGGAATGAAACTAGGTGAGTTAGGCATGATGGAGTCAGGTTGGTTTAGGCGTGGATCAAGTCAGGTCTTAGGCATGGTTCAAGTCAGGTCATAGGCATGGATCAAGTCAGGTTTGGTTAGGCATAGTTGTGTCTAAATTAGTTGAAGTTGTGATTTGTGAATGTGAGAAATGAATGATTATATGGGTCTTGTTTAAAATATTTTATAATATATGCATGGTGATGGTAGAGAAATGGAAGTCGTAATAAAAGAATGTTGTGATGATGATAAACATGTTAATCAAATTGTTGTTTGTTTGGTTTAATTTCCAATTTTTAGATATAAAAAGGAAACTAAGTAGGGTAGAATGTGATTTGAGGAAAATTAAAGATGAATTAGTTAGGGTAGAAAGTGGCTGAGCTAACCCCCAAGGGCCCCATGCCCTCGGAGTGCTGCCTACATAGTCCCAATGAAAAGGTACCTCAGGCCAATGTAGTTCTCCCATAAGATAGGGAAAAATATGAGGAAGTATGAAAATGAGTTGGTAGGTTTTAGGCATGTTTTGGGTTTAGGTCTGTTAGGTGTGGGTGGGTTATAGGCAAATTAGTGTAGGTGATGTCAATTGTGACAAAAGAAGAAGATTACCCTAAAGGTACACATCGAGGACCAAGTCTTGTATAAGGTAGTCAAAACTTAAATAAAGATGGGTAAAAGGTACGAGGGGGCAATAAAGCCACCTGATTGGTTATGATCAAACTGAGTAGATCATACCTTGGAGGAGGCAATGCACGTGAGTCCCTAAAGGCATTGCATGATTGTATGTTAGAAAGGTGAAAATTAGTCACATGATCACTAAATGCCATGGTTCCCAAGAGGTCCCTTGAGGTAGTAGGAAAGGGGAATGCGAATGATGAGAGGGGTGAAAGGTGGGTAAGTTTTATATGATATGTGGTAGCATGCCCTGTGGGAAAGAGATCTGAGATCACAATGGGAAAGTCCATGACTAATTTTTTTTTGTTTTGAATTGTATTTGAGATAGACTGATCGATGCGGGAAGCTTCAATTTCTCTTGTTTTTTTTTGAAATACCTATATATAGCTGTCCTTTGAGGGAGTAGTCTATTTATAACAGCAATTTCCAATAGGAAGATGCCCTTTTGAGGGAGTCATCATTTTATTAGAAGTTTGACTCAAGGAGTTGGGTCCCATGTCGGGATTTGAAGTCATGGACAAGACCAAGTTGAGGAAAATGATTCTTATTCAGAAAGCAGGGTGAAATGACCATGGGATCTCATCTAAAGGTAGACAAAAATTATCTATGAGAATCATGCTATGTGCAGCATCGTGGTACACATATTCAAGATAAGATAACAAGTGATGGGTACTCACATGATTCTTGTTTAATCATTGGTGGGGTGTAAGAAGTGGAGAGTGCTCAAGGGATGAGCATGGAAAGAGGTAAAAGGTGATGTAGGAATAAAATCCAACAATAGAATGGTCAAAGATGCAAGGTGTTTAGGGGATCAGGTTCGTTTTTACCATCGAGTGAAGTTAAATGATAAGCACCTGATCCATAGGTATGAGTCATGATGTATGGTCCAAGCCAATTAGGAGAAAATTTTCCCCGTTTAATTTTTCTACTTTGGTTACATGTTGATTTTCTTTCAAGACAAGGTCACCGAATTGGAAGGTATGTTCATGGACACATTTTTCATAGGCACGTTTGATACGTTTTTGGTAAAATTGGAGGTGGTCAAGAGCATTAAGACAATGTTCATCTAATAAATCTAGTTGTGCTAAATGATCTTGACAAAAGTCATCGTCATTGAGCATGTCATGGAGAGAAATGAAGAGTGAGGGAATCTAGACTTCGAGGGGTAGAACAGTCTCTATTCTGTAGACCAGAGAAAAAGGTGTAGCGGATGTGGAAGTACAGATACTAGTGTAGTATGCCCATAGGGAAAAAGTAATGTGCCTATGTCAATCCTTCCCAGTATCATTAACCACTTTCATGAGAATTTTGTTTAGGGTTTTATTAGTGGATTCAGCTTGAACCGTTGGTCTGTGGGTAATAAGGTGAAGATAAACTTTACTGAATGCTGAAGTCATCGCAATTTTTTTGTAATGTTTTGTTTTTAAATTGTTTTCCATTGTTAGTGATGAGGCGATGAGGAACACCAAAGCAACAAATGATGTGGTGAGTGATGAACTCACATATTTTCCCAACTTTCATGGAGATGAGTAGTATAGCCTCTACCCATTTTGTGTAGTATTTGGTAGCGGTAATGATCCATTGATGTCATTGGGAAGAATGGGGGTTGATCTCTCTGACAAGATCCAAACTCCATTGAGAGAAGGGCCAATGGTCACGAGTGCAACCTGTTAAGGTGTGATTGGGTGTATGATGAAGGTTGGTGTGTACTGTTGGAATTTTACACAACATTTGACGTAGTCGCAACAATAATGGTTAAGGGTCGGCCAGTAATAGCCTAGGTGAAGATATATGCTTAGCAACAACAAGGACACTAAAGTGACATCCACATATGCCATCATGAACCTCCTTAATGGTATAAGGAATTTCAAAAATTGTGAGGCATCATAAGATAATACCATCAAAGATGCACTTATAGATAAGGCCCCCCATGATGACATAACAATAGACATTTTTAAGGAAGGCACGTTATCCATTACGAGTGAGATCAGGAGGCAGGATGGAGAGAGAAAGATAATCAAAGTATTGTTTATACCAATGATCACTCGGGTCAAGGTTATCGGCTTCTGATGGAGTAAACATCGCTAGGTAAATAGAAGGGTGAATGGAGATGTTGTATGGTGATGAATATTTTATAATCTAGTGGGTGAAGCGGGGATTTGAGAAGCCAAGTAGGCCATGGTATCATGTAAATTTGTTAGTTGAACAAGGGGCGGTTTTGAAGAGCGTAACAGTTAAAGGTGGTCAAAATTATGTCTACAAGATGTTTATACTTTTGAAGTATCTCATTACGACATTGGTATATACCATTGACTTGTTTTATGACCAATTAGGAATCACCAAAGATGTTGATTGTTTTGACATCAAGGGCATAGGCAACTTGGAGGCCTAATACGAGTGGTTCGTATTCGGCAATATTGTTTATACAATCAAAGATCAAGTTTTAAATACAAAGACAGGGGTTCACCATTAAGAGGAATGAGGATAACACTAGCCCCACCCCCCACACTAAAACTTGGAACCATTAAAGAAGACTGTCATTTGGTAAATGGGTTCATCCAAGGAAAGGGTAGAAATTGATTCATCTTGAAATTCAAAAATTAGAGGGTTGATCCCTTGGAAAAAGGTGCGTCGGCCAATTGGTCGGTGATGGCTTGGCCCTTCGATGGAATTTTGATGAATGAATTTGAGGTCAAGCTCAAATAAGATCATAAGCCACTGTGTGCGACACATTGATTTTGATAAGGCTTGGCATACATAAAGTGTAAGGGGTTAGCATTGGTCACAGTATAGGTTTTGTGGTTGAGTAGGTAATGGTGGAGTTTTTTGGCGATGAAAAATAAGGCTAAGAAATTTTTTCAGGATGGGTGTATCGGGTTTCATAGTCCAAAAGAGTAGTGGCTTATATAATAAACTACCTACTCTCTATGTTGTTCATCGTGATGAGCGAGCATGGCTCCCAAGGAATGATCAGTAGCTGAGATGTATAGGTAGAAAGGTTGATCATCTTTAGGTGGAATAAGTATGGGTGGTTGGAGAAGGTATTATTTTAAGGCCTCAAAAGTCTTTGTGGTAGTCATCATCCCATTTAAAGGAGATATCATTCTTGATCAGATGATGAAATGGTTGACACCGATTAGATAATTGTGAAATGAAATGGAAAATAGACCGTAGCTTACCTTGTAGGCTACAGAGTTGTCTAAGGTTAGTGGGTGGAGGCATTTCTAGAATGGCCTTGACTTAGGAGGGTCAACTTCTATACCACGTAAGGAAATGATAAATCCCAGGAGCTTTCCTGAGAGAACCGCAAAGACACACTTCTTGGGCTGAAGGAAAACGCAATATTTAATGAGGCGGTCAAAAATGGTTTTGAGGATGGCAAGGTGCTCGAAGTGGACGTTTAGATTTGGCCAGGAGATCATCCACGTAATCTTCCAATATGCGATGCATGATTTCATGGAAGATGTAAGTCATAGCCCACCGATATGTGGCACTAGTGTTTTAAAGCCAAAAGGCATGAATCGATAGCAGAAGGTCCCCCAAGGGGTGATGAACGAGGTTTTGTGTTGATCCTCTGGGGCAAGCAAGATTTGGTTATAACCCAAGAAGCCATCCATGAGTGATAACATCTCATGAATATTGGTAAGGTCAACCAGTTGGTCGATACTGGGTAGAGGGAAGTCATCCTTTAGGCAGGTGAGGTTAAGGTCATGAAAGTTTGTGCAAATGCGGAGTCCCCCTGTCACCTTGGTGATAGGGAAAATGTTATAAATCCAACAAGGATAATCAATGGGTAATATGAAGGAAACATAAAGAAGGAATTGAAGTTCTTCTTTGACTAGAAGGGCAATGCGAGGGTGCATTTTCCTTAGTTTTTGTTTGATGGGTTTGGCATCGGGAATAGTTATGATATTGTGGACCACTATGGTGGGGTCAATACCGGGCATGTCTGCATAAGACCAAGTGAAAGTGTGGTTATGATTTTTGAGAAAAGAAGTGATGGCTTCTGTGTTCAACAACATCTAAATATTGACCGATCTTTAGGATGTGCGGGTCATCCTGAGTATGAATGTTGATCTCGATAGTCGATTCATTCAACATGGTTTATGTCTCAGAAGGTAATGACTGATGAATATATGAGTCTTCTGCACCAAGGTAGGTGAGTATAAATTCATCATCCTGACATTAAACAACGTTAATTGAAGGTTTATCATCATCGATCATTTCAAGATACAAGAAGGGCAGAGAGGAAGGGGCCTCACCCTCGTGTTGATAAGTTAAAGTCCCCAAGGAAATGGTGTTTATGAAAAAAAAAATTAATAGGGATAGATTCAAGATCCATCGACTTTGTTGGCGAAGGTGGTGATGAAGGTGGAGAAGGGCTGACATTCTTGATGGGTTCAATGCAGGCTTGCTTAGTAGTTGGTTTAGCAAAGCCAATACCACTAAGGTCATTATGTTTGTGAGTGGTACATGGAATGATAGTATGGCAAACTTTTTCGTAAAATCCAAAACCAAAACCCTTCTATGCACATCGATGCAGGAAGGTGTGGGTGAAATGGCGATTGGTGAGAAACTGGAAGTTAGCGGAAAATGGGCGGGTTTGTGATGGTGGTTCGGGTGTGTAGGTGGTAGTATCAAGTCCCCCATAGGTGAGACTAGTATAGAGATGAGGAGGACCATAAAGGAGGTGTTCTCCTATGCAGTGATCATAACGAGGGTGCTGGTGAAGACTTCCATACTCTTGTGGAGTAAGGAATGTGTTGACACTATATAAGCAATACTCTCCCAAAGTGGGGCGTTGAAAAATTCCTTCTAAGGGATTAGTGGTTGGTATGTCGGTAGTTGGAATACATGATGTTTTGGTGGTTGACGTGGAGGTAGAGCTAACATATTGGGAGGATGATGGATCAGCCATGGAGGTTGTGGCAGCGGTAGGAATGGAGGATGTAGGTGTGGTCGAGGTAGTGGTGGCATTGGCAAGCAGAGGTGTAGGTGAAGTGGTAGTGATCGTAGAGGCTTTAATGGGTATGAGAACATCATTGGGTTAGTAGAGCATGTTGCATGTTTTGAAAGGTGAAGAATCAGCTAAAATAGTATAGGTGTGCCCTTCATGCTCAATCTTTATATAATGATATAAAGTGGAAGGAACATAACCCATGACACAAATCCAGGATCTGCCAAGCAATATGTTATATTGAAATTCCCCCTCCAAGACGTAAAATAGCTTTGGAACAGTGTGGGGCCCAACGTGAATGTGGAGGATGACATTGCCTAGTGTAGAGGTGATAGTGTCATTGAATGAACGCAACATGACATGATGTTTATGCATGTAATTTTCAGGTATGCACATTTGAGCAAATGCATGGGATGAAATGATATTAATGCTAGCACCCCCATTGATCATTACACATCGTACATGTATATCATCGATGTGGATAGAGATGAAGAGGGTTGGGTTTGGGTCATCCATTTGGTGCGGTGCGATCTCTTCCTCTGAGAAGCTAAGGGAGGCTACTTGGTGAGTAGGGTGCGGTGTGGATAAAGGTTGTAATTTGGTGAGAGAGGCTACATGATGGGGTGTGATAATGGAGGCTATGGATGTAGGGTCATTGGGTAAAACCTCAATAGATTACAAGACTTCCATGAGAGCTTGACGATGGGATTATGAGGTTTGGATGAGGTCATATAGGGACATTTTGAGGGGAGATTGGTGTAATTGTTTGAGCATGGTGCGATGTGTGACCCCATTAGAAATAAGGTATGTGGGGCCACAGATAGTGATTTTAGGTGTGGGTATAGATGGTATGTTGGGTATAGGATTGGTTGGTGGTTCAGTTACCTTTTCCTTACCTTTGTCCTTCTGAGCATGGGTAGTAACATGGATCATGTTGATCTGAGGGGAGTTGGTAAATGGATAAGGTGTAGGGTGAGTGGTATAATGAAATGAAGGAAAAAAACCTACCGGAGGAGAAAAAATTTATGAGGTGAGTTGGGTGCAACAACATTTAGGTAATGGTGTGGAAAGTTCTCTTGGGGGTGGCTCTAAGAGTTATGCGGGTGGAGGTCACCGTTGTTGAGTAGGTAATGAGGGAAGGACTGTGGTAATGGGCATTGGTGAAGTAGGGTCCTCATCTAGAAGGTCATCATCGTTAAAGTTGGCTTTAGGAGGACACAAATAGACCAGGACGGTTTTCAAATCCTTGTAGTTCTCCACATCGTGCCCTGACACATGATGGTAGGTATAAATTTTAGTTTCATCAAACCCTTTTGGTTTAGGTTTGAGGGGGTTATAAGGTTTAAGCGGTGGTAATGTAATGACATAAGTCTCAAGGAGGTTGGTTAAAATTTTGGCATAGGACCCTACTAGTGGATCACAATGGGAAGTGAAAGTGGGTTTGGGTGTAGGTGCGTTTGATTGTTGAGCAACGATCCTTGCATGAGGGGGAGTGGGTCAAGCCATGGTTTTGGGTGCTGGAGTGGTCTTGGGTGTTGGTCATGTTTGTTTGGGTAGGGGTATGGTAGATGAACGGGCAGGAGGGTGTATGGTTGTTTTGACTACCTTATTGGAGGGTAGTGGATTTTTGTTTTTGGGTTGTACCTTCTTGGGTAAAGGTGATATGGGTGTACAAGATCTAGAGGGAAAAGTGGATGGGGGAAGAGGGTGAGTTACCCATGGGGATAATGGAGGTGATGTGAAGGTAGATGATGTGGGTCATGCAGGGGGTGTGAGGGACAGAGACTGAAGTGTAGTGGGTAATGAAGAAGTTGCTAAGGGTATTGGAGGTATGGGTGGTAAAGATGTTGTAGCTGTGGGTGTAAGTTGTGTCAGGTGCCTGGGTATGTTAGAGGTGTGTGAGGAAGGAATGGGATGTTGTGTTTTTGGTTTATTGATGGGTGGATATTTCTTGATCATGTTGGGAGGTTGAGGTCCTAAAATAGATGGAAAGGGTGAAGGTGATGCAGGTATGATTGGCGCAGTTGGGGTATGAGTTCTATGGGTTTGGTTCTTCTGTTTGGGTGCCAAAGTAGGTTGGGTATTGACTGTGGAAGATGTAGCTAAATCTAGTTTGATAGGTGGATGAGTAAGGTTGGTGGTTGGGGTGACCCCTAAGGTAGTGATAGGTTTAGTCGAGGAAGATGATGTAGGTGTGGGTTTGGATTTAGATGTATGTTGGGCTATGGGTAAGGGTGTATGTTGAGCGGTGCTGAGGGTTATGGAAGAAGTAGTGATAGAGGTGGTTGTGCTCGGTTCAACTAGCTGGAATATTTTTGGGTAGATAGTGGAAGTGTCAACAAGTGACATCTGCATCTGTGTTGAAACAAGAAGCAGAAAATGCCCCCACAATAAGGCTCTGTCCACATAATCTAAGCGATTGGCCAAGCATGAGAACGACATGTCTGTAGGTGAATTTTATGAGGACCTAATGGGTATTCCTGTAAAATGTGTCTTAGAGATGGGAAATTCATTAGCTTCAGCTTCCGTGGGTAAGAGAGCCGAAAGTAGGTCTATAAGATCTTGGGTAGCTGATGGAGAATGTTTTCCTAGAGGTAAAGGTATCTCTACTAGATCCTTGATAGGTGGAGGAGAAAATGGATGTTCCTCTATAGGTGGAGGAGATGATGGGTGCTCATCTGTGGGTGGAGAAGATGATGGGTGCTCCTCCATGGACTTAAGAAGTACTGTGGGTGACGATTCCCTAGGTGGAGAAGCCAAAGGTGAAATGGTCTCGATATTAGCGGAAGACTCCTCCACAGGTGAAGAAGGAGGTGAAAGGTGTTCCTCTATGGGTGGAGGAATAGGTGAGGTAGGTTCTAATGTAGAAGGATAATTTTTAGTTATAATTTCCTCGATGGAAGGAATATGGGGTAATTGGGGTGCAATAGGTGCATCACTAAAAATAGCATGGACCTCACAGGTATGGCTATCATGAGTTGAGGTCTCACCGGTTTGATCAGATCAAGGGGAATGATTGGGAAAGGGTTTCTTGAAGATATGTAGGTTTTTATTGGTAGGTGCATTAGGATTATCCACAATTAACTCACCTTTCTCAAACATTTCTTGGACGATGTTTTTTAAAGTGATGCAATTTCCGTCACTATGACCCTTTACTCGATGATAATTACAAAAGTCATGTTCTTTATACCATGCGGGCATGGGGCAAGTAGGGTCAAAACCAGTATGTGGTTTTATAGGTGGAAGGGTGATGGACCCATCTTTGATGAGCTTTTCTAAGAAAAAAGAGTAAGGCTCCCCAATTGGGGTGTATTTCTGTTGTTCTCGTCTGAATTGAAAAGTCTAGATGAGTGAGAGATTAGATGAGGGGCTAGCCTGATTTGATGGATGAGCTGGACCAGTTTTGAGTACCACTACATTAGCAGTGCCCTTAGCTTTTAAATAATTATTTTTTGGTTTGGAAGAAGAAGAGGTATCATTCGACTTGAATGCCGAATTCTTATTGCGTAATTGGATTTTCTTCTCTTCAATGGCCCAAATCTCTAACTTTTGTGCCATGGTGAATGCTTCGTCAAATGTTTAGAAAGTTTGGACCTACAGGGTTGGTGAGATATGTCTAGCACAAGCCTATGTGAAGAGCTCAATGAGTTCTGTTTGTGGTATTTGGAATGTGAGTTGATTGATCAGGCTACGCCAACGAGCGAAAAAATCTATGATAGATTCATCATCATACTAACGCGTGGAGTATAGGTCAGTCATGGTAACCTTCTTAACGATATTGATGGAGAAGTGATCCAAGAAGGCTTGGGCTACCTGATTAAATGAAAATATAGAGTGTCTAGGTAACCCACTATACCAATCTAACGTAGGTCCAGTCAGAGACATGGGAAAGGTCCTCAAGAGCAAAGCATCATCATGGGCGATTAGGTAACACCCATGTTTGAATGACCGCAAATGTTGTTGTGGGTCTTCCTTGCTATTGAAACAGTTGAATTTAGGCATTTCCCAATGCATGGGGTATGGACGGATAGGAATGGATGGGTGGATAGGCTCGTTACAAATCTCATCATAGGTGAGAGTGTTGCGGGAGCCAGAAACCGATGCCTCCAATGTCTGCATCTTGTCCATCATTAATTTGATTAGGTCGTTGGTAGGTTGTGATGGTTGGGTGCCTCTTGTAGCATAAGAGGGTTGATGTTGGGCATATGACGAGGGTGGCATTCTAGTATATGGTGGTTCCATGTAGGTGGATTGAGAAGAAGGTAATGAAATAGGGGGTACGTACCCAGAATGAATAACAGGTGAAACAAGAGGTTGTTGATAATACGTATATGAAGGTGGAAGGGTTGTGGTGACCCTAGTGGCAATGGGGGCCAATGATTGTGGAATATAAAGGACCACGTTTTAAAAGGGGGTAGGGGTCACCTTCATGGGAGGTGGTTGTGTAGCTACAGGTATATGTAAAACAATAGGGGCAAATAAGGTTGTGTTTTGGGTGGTTATCGAAGGTATGGTGGATGTGGCAGGTGCAACAAATGTAGCAAACGTGATAGTTATAGCGGGTATAGGACCTAGCTATGAAATGAATGGGGGTAAGGTAGATGTAGGCAATGAGGGGTTAATAGGGGCTAGAGAAGAATTAGGAGTGAGTTTCAGGGGGATAGATATGGGCATGCCGTATATCAACTGACTTGAGGAATCTTGAGTGGACGAGTGTGAGAGGTAAAATTGTAAGGTGGAAGGGTTTTGGTCAAGGAATCGTGTGAACTCCTCATCTCTGGTAGCGATAGTGATAGGTTGGATAGGATCCATGGCGGGTGATAAAATGGAAGGTGGTGAAGGGCTAGGTGGAAGTGGTTAACAACTGGCATGGAATATGGGGGAACTTGCTTGTCGACATGTCAGTACCATGTGAACAGGTACTAATGTGGTAAGACTGCTTTTTGTAAGTGACACAGAAACACAACATAGGTAGAATAAATAGATGGTGGTGGGTGAATTGGGACTAAAATGGCAGCTGGAAACTAACATAGGCTAACTGATGCCAGTTGGGGTAAACCAACGCCGGTCATAGGTAACCGAGGCCGATCACTGTGGAAAGTGGACATGGGGTCAAAAACAAGGTATAAGGCCAAATATGATAGGTATGTTGAATACTAATGAGATTTACAAGGTCAATGAGAATAATAATGGTGACAGGGACTCTGATTAGTCAAAGAAGATGAATAGATGTCCTTTTGGGTAAATTAACCAAAAGGAATGGGAACCGATGCTGGTTGGGTATAACAAATGATTGTCAGATGGTAACTGATGATGGTCGCTAGACCGACACCGGTCACTGTGAAATTGAAACATTGATGAAAGAAAAGTGGTTGTGAATTAAAATATGATGTGGAATCAAACTCATAATGTTGAGAATGATGAGAATATGGTCTAGGCACACTCAGATGAAGTTGGAATACACCAACTGTGACGAGGAGATTGTGAGGAGAAATAAGAAAAATGAAGAACGTGACCTCTCACCTCAAAACGCAAGCCAAGTAGAAACACTAAGAAAAATGTGATCCTAAGAGTGCCTTTTCTATTATGTTTGTTCAGCTTATGCTATTTTAGGACTAACTGTATGAACTATGGAGTAGATTTTTCTTGGTGAGGAAGCCTTCCTACGAAGAAGGAGATCTAAAATGTGAGGTTTTAGGAATGTTATGGTGGGGGCAGGACTCACTCTGAAGTATGATTTGACAGAGAAGTGAGTTGGGTGCCCACTTTTTCGTGATCATGTGATCACTTACAACTTCCTCCAGGAAAGATTTTGTTTAAGAATGTGTGTATTTTTAAATTTTGTGAGGTTTGGTAAGACTCAGAGAAAGAGAAAAGGAAATAAGTGCTTTTCTACAATTCATTAGTCAACCATCAGCTGGGCATGACTTCCAACGTATAGGTTGCCCTTAATTAATGTGAGCTAATGTAGACAATCAGAATGAAATGCAATGATTTTAAGCCCAAATCGAAATATGGAATTCGATGACACAAATAGATGAAGAGGGAGAGGGATGCTCTTTCACTAAAATGTAGAAAACAAGAATAAATGGTTCTTTTTAAGTACACCAAAAGAAAGGTTTCTTTTAGAGCAAATAGAAAGAAAAAGAAGGTTACCAAGGAAGAAAATTAATGTGTATGTTTTTTCAGAAGGGAAACAAACACACAACTTTTCCTAGGAATGAATTAAATGCAAGGAACCCCGAATGGGTCCCACCGAGCATGCTAAAATGTTTCACCTGATTCTTAGACGTTTCTTTGAAAGTGACAAAATAGATAGGGTAATGGGTGTAGGAGGAATACCTGTTGAAATGCTGGTTGAAAGGGTGTTACACGCGTATGACTTCTAAATCCACAACTAATTGTGAGAGCTTCCTTTTGGATAGGAGGAACTACTTAAAATGGAACACAAGACCACCAGAAAGAGTTAAACAGTATATGCAATGAACTGCCTAACATGTGCTAGATCCGGGAAGTGTGATACTTCCTAGATGACTATCATTCCACTGTTTAAAACAATTTAATGCTAGTAATAAAATAAATCCTATTTTATTTAAAATGATTTAGGTATCTCAGTTAAAACACAATAAGAAAGATCTAATCTAACAGGCTAGGTTAAAATAAGATCCAAAGGTCAAGTAACTAGTTCTAGGTCTTTGGAGGTCTGACAAAGGTCTTAGGCAGGTCACAGGTGAGTAAGGGTGATGTGGAAATAGGTAGGTAGATTACTGTTCTGGACTGTATTGGTAAATACAGAGACCGATGCCAGTTAAGGGTGATCGACGCTGGTTGGGGAGAACTAGTGCCAGTTACTGTAGAATGTTGGGAATGTCACAGAATGAACTTTAGACCTCCCTTATGATTGCACAAAGGACTAGGATGGTTGAAATGAGGTATTAAGTTGTTTGGATGGGATTTGGAAAGGTTTTAATGGGGGTATGGAGGGGTGAGTATTAATGGAGGTCAATGGGTGGCTGGGAGGAAAAAGGATGAAAATACAATAAAATGAATGAACCGGAGGAGTAAAATGTTCTACTTACTTGGAATCTAGCTCTAGTTTTTTGTGAGTGAGGAATGAAGGTGTTGATAAGAGGTTGAATGTTGTAGAGGCTCACCAAACATTGGTGATATTTTACATGGGTTGCATGTGCTCTCCTTTTTTCATGATTGGATCAAATCTATGTTGGGTGGTTGTTGGATGAATGCTGAATGTCTGTGCAAGAGAAAATTCTTGATGTTCTTCCTTACATGCGTGTTCTCGTAAAAACTTGTTCTCAAAAGATATGATATCTCTCAGGAATTTGCCAACTTTTTCCAACCTCAAAAATAAGGTTGTTTTGGGGATTAAAAGGTGATCGAAGGTGGCTCCGGCTTAACCGACGGTGGTTAAGGGTAATCGGCGTCGGTTAGGGTGAGATTTCCTAGGTTTACTAAACTGGGTAGATCCCCTTGATTTTCTAGGATTTCATGTCATTAACCCACATATTAGAATGGAAGCTTATTTTAAGCATGAGGGAATGTGGTAAGAGGGAATGTAGGCATTGATTTTTAGGGTTTAGGTAAGTCTTAGTTAGTTATGGTAACTTACTAAGAATAGGTCTTAGGGTGAGGTGGCTTGATGAGTTGTCTAGGTGAGGTGGATATGTGGGAATTATCCCAATTAGGATATTTAAATAATAAATATAGTGAGGATAATGAATTAATTTAAATTAAATAATTAAATTAATATTATAGTGGGGTGAAGGGGGCCATGGCTAGGTGAATGTGATGAAAGTGTTTATTTATCGAGGGACCAAGGGGAGTGTGACCCAATTTTGGTGTCTACAATATCAAATGAGGACCTAAAGTCCTTTTTATATAAGGTGATTAGGTAGGTCTCTCGACCCACATTTTCAACTTAAAATGGTTGACACATACACATAGGTTTATAATATTTAATATTAGAAATATAATCATTTCGTGATATTAAATATTTGATCTAAAGTATATACTTAGGTTATCATATTTAATAATAGAAATATAAATATTTCATATTATTAAATATTAACCTATACATTAGTGATGGACCCATATACATTAAGGGTTTTCCAAGCCACTTAATCATTATGTTCTAACACTCCCCCTTAATGTTAAGTGGGATAACATAACATATTCCAATAGATTACCTGTCTGTGGTACACTACAAGATTTACAATCCTTAAACCATAAAGGTTGTAGGCTAGCATATCAGTTGAAGGAGTTATAACACCTTCATCATACTCAATTTACCTTTTGGTACAAAAGGATTTAGAATCCCAAACATCATCCTATGATCAGTGGCTAAGTATGATTTGTGAGTTTTACATGTTCTCACAGGTTCTCATAAAAGGTTATTAAACCCAAGCATATAGTAGACTTTTACAACCAAGGACCTCCTTAACAATATGCTTGTACTGGATGTTTACAAGTAAACTCAATAGCACTAAAGAGTTTACTAAAGACCACCTTTAAGATGTTTCTACACTTCTTTCTAAAAAATAAGTCGAGGAGGTATACATGCTCGAAAGTCTTTTTACACTTGCTCGAAGGTCTTTTACAAATGCCCGAAGGTTTTTTTACAAAAACGAAGTTCCATTAAGAGGTTTCATTGTCATGCACACTCTCCCTCAATGGAAACTCTGACAATCCAATATTTTCATGAAAGTGACATAACTTTGCAACACTCAGGGACTTTATGAAGATGTCAGCAACATGCTCTTTAGTCAACGTGAACTTGAGATTTATCTCATCACTTTACACCTTCTCATGGGTGAAGCATATATGTATCTCAATGTTCTCTATCCTCTAATGTTGAACTGGATTCTTAATCAAGAGTAATACAACTCTGACCACCACATAGAAGATAAATACTTCCTTTATCTTCCATGTGTATCTCCACCAACAGTCGTTGCAACCACATGGCTTCTTTACTTCTTCCATTGTACTTCTCTACCTCATCATAAAAATGGAGACTGTTGATTGTATTTTTTGTTCCAAGTAATGGTTCCTACACTAAAAAACTTGAACACATATATAGTATATTTTATAACACAACATATGTATGGTTAGAATTATAAAATCCATATAAGATAGTATTTTTATTCTTATTATAATGCAACCCATAATTGATTGTTCCTTTCAAATATCTAAAATTTTTTTTGTAAGATTCCAATGATCTCTAAAAAAGGTTCTTGCATAAACCTTGAAGTAATTCCTTTTATATATGAAATGTCTGATCTAGTTGTAGTTAGATAAATCAAACTATCAACTAAAAACATATATAAAATAGGATCAACATTTTTCATGTGCAGATTTATGATTAATATTTATTCCAACTTCCATTGAAGTAGAAAATGGTTTATAATCAATCATAAGAAACTTTTTCAATACAACGGTTACACATTGTATTTTGAAAAATAACAATAGAATGAAATACAATCATACAAATAACATGATGTGAGAGACCTAACTCATTCATTTCAAAGTACTGCTTCAATTTCTCTCTAATCCTATGAATTGAATCATAATTGTCACCAAACATAAGAAAATCATCAACATGTATACATATAATGATAATATGCGAGCCTTATTACTTAATGAATATATAATTTTTAGAAGAACAATTAACAAAACCTAATAATGTAGAGAAGGAAACAATTTTCACATACCAAGCTCTAAGAGCTTGTTTTAAACCATACGAGGATTTCTCAACTTACAATCATAGTTTTCTTTACCAGTTTCTTCAAATCGTTTAGGTTGAAACATCTAAAGTTCTTCTTTTAAATTACAATTCAAAAAAATATTTTTTTATCCATTTGGTGGATTTTCCACCAAAATTGAGCGGAAATTGCAAACAAGGGCCTAACAGGACTCATTTTAGTTACATGAAATGTCTCAACATAATCAATGCCATGTTTTTGAGTGAAATCTCTAGCAGCAAGTCTAGCTTTATGTTTGTTAATACTACCATCAACATTATATTTTACTTTGTATATCCACCTAGACCTGATAATGCTTCATGGATTAGATTCATACAAGGTAATTAATGCATGGTACATATGATGGCTTCTGGTCATTTTCCTAAGGTTAATAGGATTTAAAATTTCTAACATAAATTGAAACCAATTTAATTTCTTATCTAGAAAGATAAGAGTTTCAGAAAAATCTATAGCATCAAAAAATCATCATGACCATTTACTAAATCAGAATCAAAACCACCATTTATAAGCATTTAATGAAGTAACTTCAAGAGAAGAAGACAACACATGTAAACCTTTCACTAGATTATATCTATACATTTCATATAAGCTTCGATAATTAACATGTCCTAACCTTTTATGCCATAGTTTTGAATTATTCAAACTCTGAGATTAAAAAAAGATGTAGAAGAGAAATCATCAAAAATATATAGAACATTTCTTTGAATTCCTTTAGGTATTATACTCTCATTACTATCCTTGATATACCAAGTATCCTTCATGCATGGATTCTTGTTGTGTCCATACCTCTTTCAGATGTTCGATATTACCAATGTGTAGAAGGTACTCATCGTTCACATTGCATAGAATCATAGAAATAGCCTCCTGCATTCATTGCAAGAATGTATTCATATTATCTACATTTGTTTGACAACCGGTGGGAGAAATATTAGATCCATAAACAATCGTCTAGAGTTTCCTCACCATAAATTTTATTTTGACCTAAATGTTGTAGTTGATTTCATTCAGGATCTAAGTTTTGTCAAGATATAAATAGCTGGACACCATTGTTTTCCTAAACTTGTAAAACACACCTCATTATAATATACAATATACCATAGAGTTAGATACATATTTATCGATAATAAAAAAATACTTTTAATAGAATCAGATCTAAATTTTATAGATCTAAAGAAACTATTTGATCATAACTAATTCTGTCATTACAATGCATACTAATTAACCTCCCATGATCAAAATAATAATCCGCAATATAAAGGGCTCTGCCTTATACCCCATATTTATATAAAAAATATTTTTGACCATATAGAAGTGAAGAAGAGACCCCTAAGAATGCATAACAACTTCAAATTTTTGAAAAAAAATTAATGTAGACAAAAATCCGGCCAGCTTCAATTTGACGTCTAAATGATCGTTATAATGGCTTATTTTTTGGTTTATCGCAACAGTCATTTGACCGTTAATTTTAACATAGTTAAAGTTTCCTAGAACCTATGAGCTTAAATTTGACGTCTTAATGACCGTCATATTTTCTTATGTTTGGTCTACCATGAAGTTCATTTGACTGTCAAATTTAATGAAGCCAAAACTTATGTATTTACAGAATGTGAAATTTTAAAAAAATTTCTGTATAATATTAGGGAGGTTATATTCTAACACATTATAATAACCTATTATAATTTATAATGTAAAAATATATACACTTTTTACTTTAAAAAATTTATATAATTTATAGAATGTAAATAAAAACTAATATATATTTCATAAAATTATAAACTATAGTATATTGTTTTTATATAAAAAACACATAACCCTTATTAAAGGGGTTTAAAGGACATAGACCAGGTCAAAAGAATTTTACCAGGCGCAAGTAGATTTATGAGAGTATAGATTAACCTGCATATTTTATAGAGGAGACAAGTAATATCACCCGACCAATGAAATAAATTGAAATCCTTATTTTCATGAACCTTGTCTCATCTTTTCATTTACTCTTAATTTTACCCCGCACACATTTAAAACTATGAAAATATTGCAAAATATTTTATAGAATTCTTACAAGCTAAAAACTTTAAAATTTTTATGTGGCTATAACTACCAATATTTTAATAAATATTTACCACACTTTACGTGGGCCACCAATAAACTATCCCTTTTTTTTAATTCTCCATTTATACTTGAGAGTTCTACATTTATACATGAGATATTATCTCATTTTATTCTCCACTCCCACTCTTATATAAAAGAAAACCTTTAAATAAGTTTATTTATATAGTTTTTATAAACTATAAGATATAAATGAATGGGATCGCCCCCTTACATGGATAATATAAATGGTTAGGGACACATGTTAGGTTTTCTTTAATAAGTATTAAGATTTAAAAAGTAATCCCTTCATGGCCAAACAATAAACACATACCCCATTTCTAAAAAAAGTAAGCACTTAAGTTTTTTTTAGAACATATATAAATCAAATCTAATAAAATTTATATTTTAAGCGGGTTAAACTAACCATATATATAAAATATGATCTAAACTTAGGTTTGTTTCTTTTTAAAAAAACTATATATGCCTAGATTTATAAGTTAAGTTTAAATAAGATTTAAACTTAGGCTTAGAATATGGTCTATTGACTTTTCCCTCAATCCCATGTAATTTTAATATGGTTAAAGGCTTTTAATATATAGTTTTTTCCCCAAAACTATATAAATTTTAATCTGATGTTTATATAAATTATTATATAAACCTCATTCTATATTCTATATATTTTTATTTAAAAATAATAATATAGTTTTCAAATTATATAGGATATAGTTATAGATTAACTATAAACTATAGTTTTTCAAATTGAATCCTTTTAGAGGGGACCAAAGAACACAAGTATGAATTTACCTTTCGAAATATTTAATCTGAAAACATTTAAAATTATAGAAAACATAAAAATTATTTCATATAGTAATAAATCATTTCTTTTTCTATATGTTATTTTCACGCAGGTAAATATTTGAAGCTCCTTTCACCTGTGTACACATCAATCTCTAAACAAACATTAATTCCATATAATTTACAAAATGTAAATGAAAGTAAGAATCATATCATATTACATCCCCTCAAAACCCTAAAATTTTACCAAGAGCTTAATTGCACAAATATAATACCAAAATAAATTGGGGACAAAAAGAAGGGGACCATATACTTTTAAATACCCTTTCGGGTTGGTTGAAAAAATCTGTACAAATTAAATAAATAAAATACACAACATTTTATCTTAATTTATTTAATTTACCACACTCTATTACCATGTGGATTCTAATAAATACGGATTTAATCAACTTACATATTACATAATGTTACAATAAATATTTAAATAAATATTACATCATAACATAAGTAAATAAAGAAATACTTACATGAAATAAATAACACAGATGACACAATATTTATAGTGGAAAACCCCAGTAAGGTAAAAACCACTTTGAAAATAACCTTTTACTTCAGAGAACTTATTTTACATCTAAGATCACCTCCTCCTTTGAAACCCTATTTACCAAGGATAAAACCAAATCACTTGATTTGCACACCTTTGATATATTTCCCGAATATATCAAATAAGGACCTAAAGTCCTTTTTATATAAGGTGATTAGGTATGTCTCCTGACCCACCTTTTCAACCTAAAATGGTTGACACATACACATAGGTTTATAATATTTAATATTAGAAATATAATCATTTCATGATATTAAATATTAGATCTAAAGTATATACCTATGTTAACATATTTAATAATAGAAATATAAATATTTCATATTATTAAATATTAACCTATATATTAGTGATTGACCCATATACATTAAGGGTTGTCCAGACCACTTAATAATTATGTTCCAACATGTTCTTTGGGGGTGGAGAAGAATTGGACACAATTTATTTTAACTCTTCCACTTCCTCATTCAACTTTAATTTCCTGATCCTTTTTTATTTGTCTCCTTCTGTGGAGAGAGTCAAGGTGATCTATGCACTATTTTTGGAGTAACACCTTGGGTCTTTGTCATCCTGAATACTCCCTTGAATCGATGTTCTCCTTGGACCACATCCAAGTCCTCTTCATCTTCCTCTTGTGGCTAAGGTGAAGTAGTTGCATGCTCATCTTCACCCTTATTTGAAGGTTGTCTTCTACCTTTGTGTTCCAAACCACCACTATCCTCATGATCCTTCTCTTCATCATCAACTTAAATTATTTTTGTGGGATTGGGTGTTGGAACATTTTCCATTGTATGCTTACCCTTTGGTGGCTTTGGGAGCGCAAAATCATTCTCCACATACTTGGTATTCTCCAGCTTGGGTTTGAGTTGTAGGTATATGAGCACTGCTCCGGTGTCCCCTACTGCCAAGCTCATAGGTTTCATGCTTATAATATCAGAAATAAGTATTTCAACATATGCATTACACCCTAGATAGACATACTTCTTCCTTAGAGTGTGGTAGTCACAATATACCTTATCTGCATTGAAGGTTAAGCAGTGCACATCTAAGAACCAATGAATTGATGCCTAGAAATACCTCGCTATGAAAGCATAAGGAATTTTACACCATGGGCTCCAAGCCCCATCCTTCATAAAAAATCACACAATGTCAAAATGTTGGTATACTGCAAACTGAACTGCCTTACCCACCACTGAAGTAAAATCCTTAGGTATGTGCCACTCTTCCTCAAACACCATGTGGAGTCTATCATACCACATCTCTATCCTCTACTTGAATGTTCCACTCATGGATCCATCACACAAGTACTTGTCAAACCTCTCCACAGGTGACTTGTGTTTTGTGGGGTACTCCCAAATCTTCTCCTTTGGTCCATCAGGCACCCCAATCTCAAAGAATACTAAGGACAATAACACAACGCCAAAACTTATTTTGTCACATGTCCATGCTTCTTCAATGATTGTCTTTGTTATGTGATCAGTAATGTTGTAGAACACTCCTTAAGACATCTTATTCACGATGTGTAACCACATTGTGTTTACTTGAGAACACCTTCCCTTGTCATTCAGCTTTGTCATAAGAGGTGCAACTACCTGCACTAGTGGGTACTTTTTCATCTTGTCAATGTCCATGCTATGCAGATCCTTGCTATACCCCAACTCCTTCCTTATCTCAAGGATTGTGGCTTTATCAATTAAATCATTATCCAAGTCCAACCCTGAGGCCCTTAGTCCTGTCACCATTGAAATCAAAGTAGATGTGATTCTTACCCTTCGTTTGATGAAGTAAAAGAAGTCCTCACAGAATCTACTCATCAACCATTGATGCAATGGTTCATACTTTCAAAAATATGGTAGCTCATACAAATGGTAGACTTCATTCTTCTTCAACAACTTCTCACCAATGTCATTGTATACTGGCATATCCTTTATCGTGTGCTTGTTTGTTTTCGTGCTCAGCAACGCGTCGAGATCCTTCTTAATATATGATGTTTGATGGTTGTATTCATTGATTTTACAATGGTGGATATGGGAATCCCATTCTTGTCCCACAATCACGCCCTCTAGATACTGCATTTCTAAATAATTACTCTCAAGAAAAATATCTTCTTCCACTTCAACCTTCTTTTTTCCTTTATCTTCAACCTTCTTTTTTCCTTTATCTCTGACTACGGGTGCTTTCTTTGGTGTCATTGAAAAATATCTCTTTTCTTCCCTATGTAGTCAAGAAAATAAAAACCCTAGCTTAAATCTCCATGCCCTAGTGGAAATTACGTGCCCTATCTTGTTTGTAATGTGTTTTCTTTTCTCAAACCCTTATCCTATGGGAACGCAAGCTTCTCTAGTGCACAACCCTTCTCCCCACATCTAATTTCACACTCTTCGCACCTCAACACGATTTCTTGACTCATTCACACTTAACCCTTTTCAAATTCTCTCAATTGCAATGGTAAAAATGAACTTGCATCCCATCCTTATATAGAATTTTAAAATGTTAGTGCATTTATTGCTCCACCTAAAAAAAATCCTCTCATTAAGTGACCATTTCATTTATTTTGTTGGGTACATCTTCACACCCAAGATTTAACCTTCTAGAGCACCCTTCTACCTTTTGGATGCATATTTCTCTTCAGTGCACTTTCATTTGCATGAGTACCTCATCACTATGCCTTCCAATGGTAGTCTTCCTAGCCTCTACTTACCTCACGTTATACTTGTTTCTTCACTTCTCTCCATCTATGGTCCTTGTGTCCAAAAGAAATATCTTTTTTTTTTCAATTTTCCAACCTTGAATAACACCCATAGATAGTTTCTTTCATGTGGACTTATTTCTATTAGTATTTTAGTTGAATATCAATAGCCCACCCCACACTAAGGGTATATGCAGTCCTTTGCGCATAAAAATTCTCCAAATAGTAATTATCTTTTGGTGCGTAAACGCACTTATTACATAAAAACACCAATGAAATTGACAAAGCATAGAAACAAAGAACGAAACACATGTAGAATTGAAAACCTAATCTAAATGGTAACACTTCCTTATTACAAACACTGAGAAGACTTATTTATAGTAGGGCTTCAACCTACTCCCATTGAAGTAACCTGGTAATTGTATTCCATTAAGGGCCTCTAACTAAAAAGAACCTGATTTGAGTATGTGAGCACGATAACATATGGCCATAACTAATGTAGCTTGAGTTTATCTAGATGGCGTAAAAAACATAGAATCATAAAGGAGCACCATCTGTCCTATCTCCAAATTTTTATCCCTAATGTGCTTGTCATGCCATGCTTTCTACCTGACCGTCTATTGTTTTTGACTCCAACATGTGATGGATCATCGTTCATCAAATTGGATTAATTATTTGATATGTTCTTCTAATGCTTTCTCATCAGCAATACCTCCATTGCGTGCAATACGCAAAGAAGGTAAAATAAATTCCATAGGAAGAACTGCTTCCATGCCAAACACTAACTGAAATGGTGTGAATTTGCTTAACATTTTATATGTTGTTTGATATGCCCAAAGTACTGCAGATACCTTATCATCCCAGTCCTTTCTTCCAACATCAAATATTTTTGTCAATGTCTGGCTCAAAATTTTGTTGCAAGCCTCAACAGTCCCATTTTCTTAAGGATGATAGGGTGTAGTCTTATGGTGTGAAATCATGAATTCATTCAATATAATTTTGATTATCTCATTAAGAAAATGTGTGCCCCTATCACTGGTCAGAATTAAAAGACATCCATACATTGTAATAATATTTTCCCAAAGAAACCTGGTTGTTGTCCCCACTTTACAATCCTTTCTAGGTGTTGCTTCTATGCACCTTGTCAGATAATCTATGCAATTTATGATGTAACGTGATTCCATTTTGTGCATAGCTAGTGAAATAGGACCCAAAAAAATATATAGCCCACTTCTCAAATGGTTCTGCACTAGTAATGGGTCTTAGAGGCATTTCATCTCATTCACTTGGTTTCTCAAGGCATTGACAATGATCACAAGCCTTACAAAATTCCTTACAATATTTGTACAGGGTATTCTACCATAATCTAGCGAGTAGAATCTTGCATGTAGTGGCATCACCGGCATAGTGGCCACCTACAATACCACCATGAGCTTCTTCCATAATACCCGTGCGCTCATGTTCCAATATATAATGGTGTAATACTTCATCTTGGCCTAACTTGTACAAGTCACCATTAATTAACATATAGGGGGATGTGTGTATGGAAAGTTGTTTCTTCTCCAAGTATTTCATTCCTTCTGGTGTCATCCTTGTTCGTAGAAAGACAAAAATGTATTCTAGTTCTAATGGCGTTCCTTGTAAACTATATAACTATGCATCTGACATGGTATCCTTAATATCGTATGCTTCTTCTCTTTCCTGTATTCTAGATAGATGGTCTATCCTAGAAGTACTTTTCCCTAGTTTCACCACAACTGTGATATGAAATTCTTAAAATAAGAGCACCCATCAACATGTGTGCCCTTTTTGAACATGTTTGTTTACCAAATACTTCAATGCCATGTGGTCTGTATAAAAGAAAAATGGTGTAGCTAGTAGGTACTAGTAGAATTTATGTAGCACATAGATCATTAAAAAAGCTTCACACTCTATAGTGGTATAATTTTATGCTGCAGTAATCAGCTTTCTCCTAGAAAAATAGATGGGATGATCTATAATACCTTCTCCAGGTTGAGCTAACACCATACCAATGGCCATGCCATAGGGGTCAACATGTACATGAAATGGTTGTTCCCACGAAGGAAAACATAGAATTGGTACGGTAGTAAGTTTTTCCTTAAACATCTCAAATGTGGACTGATGTGGTTCTCTCTAGTAGAATGTACCTTTCCCTTTCAGTAACTCTTCCAATGGTGCAACAATTTTGGCATATCCCTTGATAAACTTCCTGTATGTCCCAAAATCCCACGCACCTCACTCTGACTAGTAGGCTCCCTTAGGCCTATAATGACTATAACCTTGGTTGGATCAACCAACAAACCCTCCTTGCAGATTATTTTTCATAATAGTATCCTAAATGGTGTAGCAAATATGAACTTCTTGATGTTCAATGAGATACTCAATTGTCTACATCTTTCAAACATTAAGCACAGATTGTCACAATGATCACTAACCAATCCATACACCATCCAATCATCTAAATAGAACTGTAATAATTTGTGAATAAATTCCTTGAATGCTGTAATAACTATGCACGGAAATATAACATGTGCATTTTTCAGACCAAAAGGCATTACAATATAGGTGAAGCTACCCCATTTTATAGTAAACATAGTCTTTTCTTGATCCTCCTGGGCAATCCAAACCTAATGATATCCATAGAACCCATCCATAAATGAATAGATTTTACACTCTGAAACACCTTCTATTATTTCCTCAGTGAATGGCATAGGAAAGGGATCAGTCACACATGTTACATTCAGCTCCTTGTAGTCCACACAGAACCTATGTTCTATCCATACTTCTTGATACTGATCACCATTGGACTAACCCATTTTGACTCATCAAGGGAATTGATAATTCCAGACTTCAATAGTTTGTCAATTTCTTCTTTGACCTTATCACACAAGATTGGGGTTTAGCCTGTAGGGTATCTTTCTAACTGGGCGCAAACCCTCTTTAAGTTTTATCTTCATCTCCCCTAACTATTCATGCATGCCTTTAAGTTCATGGTACCCCCTAGGGAATAATTCCTAACAACCCCTTAGTAACTCTATGATTTTTTCCACTTCATAGTCTGACCAATAGTTGCCAATTATAGCTTCCTTAGGCTCAGCCTTTGATCCAATATTCACCATATTTGTCTTCATAGGTTCATAATATGCATGGTCGTATTTGCATTTTCTAATACCTCACGCCTACCTATTGAATGATTTACATCCATATTTTCTAATTCTTGTCATCCACTAAGTAGACAATTTTTAATTTTTAATTCTCCAGGAAAGTACATTGAAGTAGTGTTGCATCAGCCTCTGTTTCTTTATTAAGATGCACTCCTGATTCTTATTCATCCAATAAATCCTGAAGGAGTTCTTCAGCCTTGAAATTATCTCCCATAGTTAAGTGCTTTATGGCTTTCAATGCTTCTTCCACTAGAGGCTTTGTAGAGAATAAGTCAAACATCTAGGTGTTTCCTACAATTAAATCTTTCCAATTTTAAGTCTCTCTATGGAGCTCTGCATACACATATCAAGCATGTGTGCATCCTTGTAAAGTGGAATAAAACTTGTGCACCCATAGTGAAGGTGGAAAATATTCCTATCCTTCTATCCAAAGTCTCTCATACTTCTGAACATGGTGTTAAATAGGTTGATTACCATAATAAGTACATATTTGAGTAGGTGCATTGCTCTTGAAGAATCGAGTAGTAAGAGAAATCCTAATTTCATTCCATCCTACAAGATTATCCTTATGGGCCATCTATCAGCGTGCCGTTGTCCCATGTAGTGTATATGATAGCATATTTCTTCTTTCCAATGGGTCTATCCACTATTCTTCCATGGCACACATGAATACGATAGGATCTCCTTCTCCGGTGTAATAAGGTACTGAGTTGTTACCTATCCTCCTTACATAACAGGGTTTACTACCTCTAGGAAATACGCTCTTTACTTTGTGCCCTATCAACTCATAAGTGCTATGAACCCAATTATGATAGTAAACACTTGTAGTATCACTAATGGACTATGCATCCTCCCACTAAATTATTCCATCTTTAGTTATCTCAAGCATCTCTGGGTCTTAAATGGTGCATACATAAATCCTATTAAGATCTTCTTCACTTAAGGGCTCAACATAGGGTGCAGATTTTCCATCTGTCAAAGGGATAATAACTCTTTCATCCTTGTTTTCAAATCTTATGTAACCTTTGTTGAACCAAAGATCAACATTATTTACATAGCACCAAGGACACCCACGTAGAGCTGGGAAGCTATCTGACTCTGCCAATTCTAAAATATCAAAGTCCCCAATGAACTTGGCTCCTTGTATAGTAATGGATGCATCTAACTTCGATGGGAGTGTATTTAGTATGATTATCCATGAAAAATACATTAGAGGATGGTTGTAATGGGGGTCTCCCCATTTGTACCCATGCATCCAAGGTAAGAACATTGACTTCTGCACCTGTATCAATCAGTATATTACTCAATAGCCAACCATCCACAACAACATTCAAAGTGATATCCTTATCATAATCTAGGTTATGAGGGGGAAGATTCACATGTAGGATCTGTCGTCCAGTCTCAATACTTACACGTGGAGTGTTCCCCTTTAACAAATCCCCTAATAATGGAATGATATTTTCCTAGAGCAACATTTTCACACTTCACTTAAGTCATATATATCAGTTTGGACCATCTCTGATACTTTCTTTGCTCCATCTTCCATGATTTCTCTTTTAAGTACTACATCTCACCCTGAAGATTTGTAAGAAGTTCCATGGTTTCTTGATAGACATAAATATTATGGGGTTGCTGCAGACCTTGCCCACATGATCCAGAACCTCCGGTGTTTCCCCTACCTCAAGAACTACCAGATCCGTCGAAACTAGAGCTACCTATGCCTCCTAATCCCAAACTTGTAGCTAGTGTTGGACAAGAAGATGTACTTACCTGTGTCCCAACTATAGAATTGAATGATACCCCAACATTATACGAAGCGTTACCACTCCCCAAATTTAGTCCAAAAATTAGCACGCCTGAGTTCTGTGTAGATGATACACCTGAAAAGGTACTCCCATATAATAAAGAAGTTGTTTACGTTGCCATATTTGTGTCTTTTATAAGACTCACTCCCACTCTCCCACTACTTGAATTAACTTGTTGATTGTTTTTATACTAGATGTTGGGAAACCAACCACAAGGGAAAGGTTACCAGGTGGATTTAGATGTGTGCACACAGCCCAGGTTGTATCTACTGGTGTGCTTCTACATGAGGCTGAGGAGGGTTCCCTATTATGTTTTCCAAAATGGGGGAGTTCCTGAGGCTCGGGTTCCACGTTTTCTGCGTGAACTTCAACTCCTTCCAGAACTATCTTTCTCCACAACACCATTTTCTTTGCATCCTCCTGTTACTTCTCTATATCCCTCTCGCATGCCTTATTATACTTAAGCTACCTTTCCTCTCTTTGCCTTTCTGCCACTAGGTCTGCCATCTTTCACACAACCTGATCTTGCCCCCGCACATGGTAGAGTTTAGTTAGCCGTTGGTTTACTCTCCAAATTCAAAGTGACAATTAGGATCCTGATCGCTAGTGGAATGCCTTATAGGTAAATTCCCCTTGGATATCGTAAAAAATGGAATTCAACTACCTCTGGACATGAATAAGTGGAAATTGAGTACTCTAACGTATAACTATCTAAAACACCATTGAACCACATATCCCCATCTCGAGTCCAAATCAAATTAACATCATAAAGGGTCTAGAATTCTTCATGTGTCAAGATAAGTGCATGATACCTCTAATTCTACTTAGATGCATACATAATTAGCCACTTATACAATTATATTAGAAAGATAGCAAATAATATCTCATATAAACTATCATACAGGTTCTTCTCCACCCACATGTGTGCATTAAACTCAAATCTAGTGCTAAACCACTATGTGTCTTCTTCTTCCAGATCATGAATCCACTCCTCAAAACTTGCTAAGGTTAACTGGTATGTCTTCATCATGAACCATCCTGAAAACAACTAAAAAAGAGGTCCCAGAAAAGGAACCAATGATGTCGTCTAGAATTTAGCAATACAAGCCCAAGCACACTGGCACATCACTCAGCCTAGACTGAGCACTCACACAAAGCACACAAAGGTACCAGACCCCTCTTTAGGGTTGCTGTTGTAGGATGTTAGCGTGATGTAGACCTTAATAATTCATATATATAGCTAATATATCTTTCATACAGTGCATATTCATACCTAGATCTAGAACATAACAGACTTAGCATATAACCATAATGGAATCAAGCATGCAATATTGAATTATAAACATGAGAACACCTTGTTTCAGTCTATACTCTCAATTATATTAATTACATAAAATAATTAGAAGCTCCGTTATAATAACATTAGTATACGCTTATGCATGTAATAGATCTAACAACATAATATCACTATACCATAGTTTTCACACGTATGTCTATGCTATCTCTCTCTCTCTCTCCATATATATGCTATATCTACTACATAGTTCACTACTTATTTATAAGGGTGGGGACTTTCCCTTCACTGCTTATCTATTCCCAAAATAGGTCGCATGCTAATATTAGCCACACACCATTACAAAAATAGGCTTACATGTAAGAATGCTAACATTAGATCTCCCTTTTTCAACTATCAGTTTTTCATTATATCTTTAGTCTACGTCCATGCAAAGCACTTCGTAGTTGATCATCCAAAAATAGCAAATGTGTGACACATAAGTCTCTAATTGGTTTGAGTGCTCTGCAAACTACCTCCAAAAATAGATCCTCATCATGAAAATGGTTAAGTCTTGAATATGTCTCTATTATGCACACGATCCTTGTAGATGCTTTCATGCCTTTTAATGTGCTCTATTGTCCCATGCAAACCTTCTGTATTTTCTTCACTAAGTGCCAGGGTCTAACTGATCAACAAGAAATATAAAAAACAAGAGATAAATCAACACCAGATTTAACATGGTTCACCTAGTGTGGGATCCATCCACTAAGAAACAAGTCAATCTATTATCCAAAGATTCTACAAGATATACAGTTGAAGATATACAATCTTCCACACCTCTCATATGTATAATACTTTCTTTCTCTCAAGCTCCTCCTTCTCCAAAAATTATCTCTCTCATAATTATTCTCACAATAATCATTAACACACACTTCTAAACCCTAGCTTCCATGATTATATAGGCACATACAAACTTAGGGCACTTAACCATGTAATTACAATCAATAGATCTACTTTAATGCTAAAATTAGATCTAATTCCTGAGATTTAAATAAAACACTCCCGCATAGATAACCGATGCCGGTCATAGGTGACCAATGTTGGTCCCTCCATAACCAAGGTCAGTTACTGTGATTTCTTGCAAGTTTAATATAACATGCTAATCTAAAATAATTGAGCTCCACAACTCAAAAATCTCCCACTTAGAGATAAATTACTATAGTATACATTTACAATGTCATTCTTGGATCTTTTGCTTAGTTTTGTTTCTTCCTCTTCAAGTCTCAAACTTGAAGACCAATAGAAGTGGTGTTTTTATTTAACTCCACTTCTCTTTTACTAATGGATTCGTTAGCATATCCACATGGTTTTCACTCATATGAATCTTCTCTAGTTTTAGATGCATATCCTCCAATACCTACCATATGAAGTGATGCCTCAATTGAATGTGTTTCATTCTAAACTGAAATGTTGCATTATTTTCCAAATGAATTGCACTCTTATTGTCATTAAAAAATTTACAATCATCCTGATCCTTTCCCAATTCTTCCATGAACCTGCTCATCCATATCATATCTTTACTAGCCTCTGTAGCTATAACATACTATGCCTCTATAGTAGACAAAGACACAACCTTTTACAATCTTGAAATCCATCTAACTTCTATCCCGTCTACTGTGAAAATATATCCAGTAATGCTCCTTCTACGATCTAGATCTCCAACCATATCTGAATCAACATAGCCACATAAAGAAATATATGAACCTCCATAGCATAAATGCATGCTATATGTCCCTCTTAAATACATGAGAATCAATTAGATTAATTTCCAATTCTCTTTTCCTAGATTAACCATAAATTTACTCATAACTCCCTCTACATGTGCAATGTTTGGTTTGGTACAAACCATAGCATACATGAGACTCCCAACTGATAAAGCATATGGTACTCATGTCATGTATTTAACCTCCTCATGTGATGAAGGACATTGATCTTTTCTCAATTTGAAGTGTCCTACCATAGGTGTACTCACTGGTTTTGAATCTTGCATGTTAAACCTTTCCAACACCTTATTGATATAAGCCTCCTAAAACAAATACAATTTATTTTTCTTCCCATATTTGTGTATTTGCATGTCAAGGATTCTTTTTGTAGATCCTAAATCCTTCATAGAAGATGTGTGAGCTAGATTTCCCTTAAGATCACCAATGTCCTACATACTAGATCCTACAATAAGCATATCATCCACATACAATAATAAAATAATATAGCTCACAGTTTTAGGACTTTTGAAATAAAAACAATGGTTAGATTCACATCTCAAGTAATCATGCTCATGAATGAAACTATCAAACCTCATGTAACATTGCCTTGGAGCTTTCTTGAGTGCATATAGAATTTTTTTCAACATGTACACTAATTTCTCCTTACCATTGACTTCATACCCAAGCGGCTGCTACATATAAATCTCTTCATCCAAATCACCATGAAGGAAAGTCATCTTCACATATAGTTCTCTAAATTCAAACCATGTACTACAACTAAACTCAACATAGTACTTATGGAAGTCATTTTTAAAATAGGAGAAAATGTTTTACCAAATTCAATACCTACTTTCTATGAAAACCCCTTTACTACAATCTTTGCCTTATATCTTTTCTATCCACTCTCTTCTTCCTTGATCGTATAAATCCATGTTTTCTTTTCCTCCTACTGCATGTGGGTCTTATCATGCATTGCTTCTTCAAAAATTTATAGTTCACCATTATCAGTCAATAATAAATAAGATAGAGAAGGTGTAAATATTTTTGGAGGTTTACTTACCCATTTTGACCTTCTCACATAAGTTTGGGGTACTAGAGGCTCATTCTAGAATTCCTAGACATTTGTTTCCAATTCTAACAATGATCGATGTCGATCACCTGTAACCGACACCGGTTATGATAAATGATTTTGGTTTGACTCTTCTGTAATTGATACCAGTTCAGATGACTGATGTTGGTCAGGGGTCAACTGACACCAGTTATTGTGTAATCATGTAGTTATGAATTTTGAACCCGAGAGTTCATTTTCATTCACAAACTTCTCAACCAGTTCATCCTTGGGTACCAAAAACTGATCCCTGTACATTCTCTATTCATTCCATTCAATGTCATGAATCCTAATAATTTTATAATTCTCTAAGTCCCAAAAACAGAATCTGAAATCACTTGATCCATAACCTATGAAAGTGCATCTCTTGGATTTTGCATCCAACTTTTTCCTATTTTCCTTACCAATATGCACAAAATCTTCTGAACTAAAAACTTAAAGAAAATAAAGATCTACCTCTTTTCCAATCTAATCTTCCTCTGGTATTCCTCCATCTAGTGAACTTGAAGGCCATGGTTAATCAAATAAACCAATGTATCAACTTCTTCTACCAAAAACTATAAGGGAAATCCAACATGTATCCTCATACTTTTAACACATTCCATGATTTTCCTATTCATTCTTTCTGCAACACCATTCTCTTGTGGTGTTCTTGGAACCATCCTTTCTCTACGTATTCCATTCACTGAACAACAATCATTAAAATCCTTACTACAATATTCTCCACCATTATCAGATTTAAGGAACTTTAAATTTTAATCTGATTCATTCTCAACAATGGATTTCCATCTTTTAAAAGTCTCAAAAACATCAGATTTTTGTTTAATACAATAAACCCATACCTTTCTTGCAATATCATCAATGAAAGTAACCTAATAATAGGATCCTCCAAGAGAAGCTACCTGGGATGGTCCCCACACATCTGAGTGTACAAAATAATTTTTTAATCCTTCTTAGTTACCCCAAATTTGATAAATCTCACTCTATTTTTATTTCCAAAGATAAAATGCTTACAAAAATCAAGATCTAAATCTTTCAAATTGATAACTTACCCTTAGCCTTTAAGATTTGAATTCCTTTTTGACTCATATGGCCCAACTGATCATGTCACATGCATGCACCTAAATCTGAAGTAGATAACACAAAAAAGGAATCAATAACACAGGTGGATAAATATAACATTCCTACCTTATTACCTCTTACCATAACAAAGGTACCCTTGGTGACTTTCTAAGAGTCTGATGTGAATGTAACCATGCAACCAACTTCATCTAGTTTCCCTACAGAAATAAGATTCCTCTTGAGGCTTGACACATTCCTCACATCTTTCAATACACATGTATTTCCATTATGTAATTTTAGATGAACTTACCCTTTACTAGTAATATTGCAAGGTTCATCATAACCCAAATAAACATGCCCAAAATTTCCCTAGACATAATTTATGAAATAACCCTTATTAAGGGTTATATGGAAAGAATCTCCTAAATCTAAAACCCATGGTTCTATTCTATTATCCAAAGAAAGAATAAGAGCATCTTAAGTTACCTCTTCCATAATATTTGCCTCCTTATTTGACTCTTTAACTTTGTCTAAGTGTTGGTTCTCTTTATCCTTTGACCAAAAATATTTCTTTGCATGTTCTTTTTTTCCACATTTCCAATAGGTAATTCCCTTACCTTTGGATTTATATGTACCTTCCCTTGAATTTGATTTCCCATTATTCTTACTCTTGGATCTCTCCTTCTTCCTTCTTCTTCTTTCTACATTCAAAGCATTACCAAATGATGATTCCTTTGTACTTTTCTTGTGAATTTATTCATTCAAGATTATACCAACCACATCATCAAACTTCAAAATATTATTAGAATATGTTGTATTACTAACAACCATTACCAAGTTATCCCAACTATCAGGAAAAGAACATAAGAATAAAAGTGCTTTCACTTCATCATCAAACAAAATATCAACTGATTTCAACCGCTTTACAATAGATCTAAAATATTTCAAATGACTAGATGTAGATCCACCTTCATGCATATTAGAACTAAAAAGTTTCTTCATCAAATAAATTTTATTTGAAGCACTAGGTTTTTCATATAAATTTGTAAAATATTTAATTAACTCTACCATAGAAGTTGTTTCTATAATATTGAAAGTCGTGGATGCTACCAGGCTCAATCTTATAGATCCCAAAGCCTTTCTGTCAAGAATAATCCATTCTTCATCACTCATATTTGTAGGTCTGGAATTTTCACCCAACAGTAAGTACAAATATCTTTAATACAGATAATCCTCAATCTCCATATTCCATAATTGATAATTTCGTTTGTCAAACTTCTCTACCTTTTATTTGTTTTCTTCTTCCATTGTTGTAGTTCCCACTCAATTAGAAACCCCTCTGTGAGTAAATATTTCAACACATAAAACCCTCAAATAAATCTATGATATCAGTTGTTGGGGTTAACACAAGGTTATATAAATAATATATCATATCAAACCATACATGCAATACAAGTGGATATTCTACCAGAAGAAATATACAAAACAAGAGATATAAATCAACACCAAATTTAACGTGGTTCACCCAGTGTGGGCTACATCCACCAAGCAACAAGCCAGTATATTATCCAAAGCTTTCAAAATATATACAATTGAAGATCTACAATCTTCCACACCTATCAGATGTATAGTAATTTCTTTCTCTCAAGTTTATCCTTCTTCTCCAAGAATTATCTCTCTCACAATAATCATTAACGCACACTTCTAAACCCTATCTTTCATGATTATATAGGCACATACAAAATTAGGGAACTTAGCCATGGAATTACATTTAATAGATTTACTTTAATGCTAAAATTAGATCTAAGTCCCGAGAGTTAAATAAAACACTCCCGCATAGATAACCAACACTGGTTAGCCCTAACTGATGTCAGTTCCTCCTATCCTGACTGATGCCAGTCATAGGTGACCGATGTCAACCCCTCCATAACCAATTCTAGTTACTGTGCTTTCTTGCAAGTTTAATATAGCATGTTAATCTAAAGTAATTGAGCTCCACAACTCAACAAATGAGCCCTTTTATGTAACATTGTTAATAAATGGTCACAAATGAGTAATTGTATAATTTATTCTAGTGCCTATGATAATATAATTCCTTCCCAGGCCATTCATTCCCTTGGTCTGAACCTCACCTTAGATTTTATCTCATTTTACTCCATGGATAAAAAATAAGCACCCCTTGTTTGTCAGATGAAAGATGTTCAAGTTGAATTTGTGGATTTATTGGAAAAGTGAGTTAAAACTACTAATTTAGTGGTTGATATTCTAGATTCTTTTGGGAAATTATTGAGCATAAGTTTCTTTAGATACATAGGAAGGGATATCCAAATGGATTGGTCTCATGCTCTAATCCCATTGAAAGGAGAAATGAAGAAATTATTTCCAGAGAGATAATCCAAAAAAACTAGTTAGAAAATAGATGATCCTAGGGTAGATATTTTGTATCAAGAATTTGGTCATGGTAATGTCTAATTTGAGCTTGGTTTTCGGATGGTAGCTCAAAAAAATAAAATTATGTTTAAATTTTGGATTTTGATGGGAGTTGATTTTATGATGGTTTTGGAGTTGGAGTAGTGCTTATTTCAATGAATGGGAAAGTATATCCTTTTTATTATAAAATATAATTTTTTAATATGAACAAAACAATAGAGTATGATGCTCTACTTATTGGTCTCATCAAAGCTAAAAAAATGGGAGTAAAGAATATCCAATCCTAGGGTGATGTAGAATTGGTGGATAAATAGGTCAATAATTTATTTCAAATAAAAAACAAGTGGCTAAAGAATTACATGAATAAAGTGTGGGATTATATTGAATCCTTTAAATATTTTTCAATTAATGCTATGTTAAGAGAGAAAACCATGAGAGAATATGATCTAGTGGTATTTTCATCCCCACCGATACCTCATTTAGATTTTGACCAAGATAAGTATACTATTGAAATGATTTTCTGAATTAGTGTTCCTAACAATTTAGAGAATTGGAAAATTTTTAATGATGATCAACATATCATTTAATTTGTTGAATAGAAAGAAAATTTCAAAAAATTATTTATAAAAGATGTGAAGCAGGGTAAAGGGAATATTTTTCATACAATACCAAATAAGTAATTGAGTTCAAAATTGATCAAGAGGGATGTATTAAGTTGAAAGGGAACAAGATTCCTAAGCAATTGGTGAGTTTGGAGATCCTTTTTGACAGTCATGATCACTTCATCAAATTAAAATCATCAAATAATACTTGTCAAGCAGATGAATTTGTAAATGTGAAAATTTGAGTTAATGAAGAGCCAAATTTTGTTAACACCGGTAAGTGCTACTCTATTGAAGGATAAAGATAGTTTGTAACCATTTTTTAGGACTGAAAATGTGTTTTGGACTATTCTTATGAAGATTTAAATCCTTTTAAGACAAGGTACATGCATCATTACATGCCCTTAAAATCAAGAATACAACATTTTAAACGTTTTTTTCCCTTTCTAGATTTGGGATTAAGATTTACACAACCAAAAAGGAATGAAAATAGAAGCTACATGGGTTTATTTTGATTAATAATATTCTAACATTGACCATTCAATATAAAAAAAAACATTAATACCTAAAAAATGTACACAATATAATAAATGTTTATAATTACATGGGATTGGATGCACTTAGATGATTACATATGATTCTAGGAAATTATGGGTGATATGAATAATGGAATAGGGACTTTTGGATTTGAGAATGCTTTGAAACTAGAACTTTTTCATGAAGATTATCCTAAGGACCATACAGTAGGGGCATGAATATGTGTACAGTATTAACCTATTTATATGGTCTTAATCCTACTCAAAATCATGATAAATACATTTTTGGGGGTTGTTACTTGTATGAATATATATTTTAATATATTTTGGTCATTTTTGGTCACACTGCGAGAACCTCAAAATTCTCTTCTCAACCTTTCAAAATATAACCATGGATAGAAAGTCTTGTAAAAATAACATTAGTTTGGTTATGAGCACCCCAGTTTACTGTTGATTTTGTCAATAATCTAGATAGGCCTCAAACTACATGTTGTTCTCCACCTAGCATGTGATATATAGATATAATACACTTAGATTTGACATATTTTATTTGACAAGGATTGAATTGAATTTATCTCTTGTAAATCTACTTGAGTGGGTAACTTAAGATGCTTATAAATGTGAAAAGAAGTGTCCTAGAACTTATGGTAATCTTTGGACTTGTAGATAATACTACCCTAATGAATGTGGAGAGGTGTTTGGAAAGTGTAGGGAGATTTGGGTGCCTTTTTTGCTAGATTTTATAATAGGTTTCCATAAGAATGCTAAGTTGTAAATGAGGTGAGTTTTAATTTCTTATCTATGCTTCCAAAGGTGATTTAAGTTATAAACGAAATGAGGAGGAGTAAATTACCAAAATAATAATATGAAACTAAAATCTTAAGATCAAATTGAACAAAATAAAAATCATACTCTAGGGTTAGGATCATATGGGACAAACTAACCCTACTATACATTTTTCTAACAAGTGGAGTTTCTAAATGGATTTCATGTATTCAATTCTAAAAAATTGTTAGCATATGAGTGTGTATAATCAAGCAAGATATACAAGAGATAGATATGTACTAGATGAGAATGGGGAAAGTGCATTTGTTTGAGAAAGAAAGTAATATAAGAACTAGGAGTGTCACAGAGTAGAATTACCAAATTTGAGTGTCTAAATTTTCCCATTTAAGTATGAAATGAAAGTACATGCTTAAATGAAAAGATACTTTAGTGTGTAGACACACTTTGTCTTTACTCATTGTTTATTTTACAATATCCCACTATATTGGTGTTGGCATGCTCCATGATGAAACCTATAACATAGAGTGTATTCAATGTCCATGATAAAGAATTCAAATTTAACTCAAATGAAAATATGTAATTTAAACGAAATCTAAAAATGTAAATAGTGAAATAAAGAGATGCAAAACGTGGAAGGAATAAACCTATTTACTTTACGGAGGGATAAATTTCCAGTTCTTTACTTGTACTTGGATATTTGGATTGTTGAAATTTACTAAAGAGCTGATGGTGAAAAGTCCCCAATTATTTTAAGTAGATGCTAAAGTATTGGGTATATGGAACCCAACACATGAATTCTGAAAAGAGAGAAGAAGAATGAGGATTCAAAGCAACCCCTTTAAGTGTAAGAGGAATGGAAGGACTGCCTACGAAGAACTTATCTACTTCGATATTGTGCATGACCCCATGAACCACACCCCTGTAAATGGATCTAGACCCAATTTAGTAAATTAGGGTGTAATATAAATAGAATAAGTTTCCCCCATAATCTCCACATGTTCCACACAACTAAGTAGAAAATGGATAGAGCTGAAATACAACTAGAGAAAGGAGACCCATTCCCCCAATATCCGTGAACTGAAACTGAAATTGAGTTTCAGGGGACGAGAAGGAATACAAAAATTATGGCCTTGAAATTGATCTGAAATTAGTCATCCGAGTCTGGAACTATGCCAAAAACATGTTCATGTAGGTGAAAATCTAAAACTGCTAATAAAGTTATTGTAACTGCCAATGGGGCAAAACCATAGAAATGGGTTTAGAACATCTGTATGGTCCTGGATATACTATATATTTTTGACCTTGTGTTTGTCTTTTTTGTATTTAAATGTTTGATACTATTTTAAAGTACTTTTTAAATTATTTCTACATAGGTTTATGCTCACAAATTTTGTTTGTGTCTGTTATAAGTGTAAAATATACCCGGATGAATTCCCCCTCTCTTGAGGTACGTGTGATAAATATTTTGAGTGTGGGGCTCAAAAGAATAGATATGTAACCATTTCTAATAAGTCTGATAATCTCCATAGAAAAAACATGAAGGGATGATGTGGTGACCACCAAGAATAACTTGTAGACACCCCCAAAATCACTCACCTATTCCCAATATTATCCTATTACATATTGTTATTCACCCCTTTCATGTTTGATTATTTAAATTGATTAAATCATACACATCGCACCCCTTGGATTAATTAAATTAATCCTTAGTAACCTTTTATCTAGTTTAATTATAATTTTTTAATTAATTGTGCATATCATAACTAATTAAATTAGTTATCTAATTAGGAAAATACACCTAATTTTCTTCGTCATCTGCCACTCAGATTCCTACTTGGACTCCACTTCCTCATCCCAACCAACTCCACTTGGACAACACTTCACTAGTCTAGTAAACTATATTTCTAAAATCCTAAAAAGGTGGGGTGAATTCAATTACATGTATAACCACCTTTCTAGATACAACTTCTGTTAACTAAATTCATTTAGTGCCCCTCAATGGCATTTACCTTCCCGAAACTACTGCAACTTCCTGAAGTATTATTTTTAGCATGTGCATTCAACCAATTTAAACCAAATTCCAACCAACTTAGCCTCTATAAAACATAGGCTTACCCTCTTAAAAATCCTCTTGGATTTCTATACAATCACTCTGTTAAAATCCTCTTGGATTTCATAGGACAATTACTCTATCCATTTTGCTATCCAACTTATACTATTTTGGAAGCAATAATCCAAGCTAAATCTGCTCATATCATGGTCACAATCCACATTTTTAAGCCATTCAAGAGCACCCACATTCATTCATGAGGTTGAAAAATCTAAGCTTCCCACAACCTTATATTGAGGTTTTCTCTTGAATGTTACAAGAAGTTTTGCATTGTTTGTTTGCCTTATATTTTTAGTTAGTTTTTCATTGCTTTCATAACCCATTCCTGAAAAGAGGATGCACATTTTGAAGGCCATGGTGTACAAAAATAAAAATGATAGTACAAGAATAATAGTAGCAATAATGTCAACAATATAACTAGTATTAATAACAATAGTAGTACATATGCAAGTAGAAAAAAGTGCAAAGAGAGCAATGCAAATTATGTCACATAAAAGGCTTAAAACCTAAAAACATGGGACACCCATGGTGTCGTAAGATAATCAAAGCCCTTGATCCTATAATCAATAAATGTCATACAAAAATGAATGATGCCACAAAATAAAATTATTTAACATCACACAAGATACATTTGTTAGTTTTGTTATCTCAAAAGGTAGAAAATACACTATATGTGCAATTAAGTGTAATTAGGAAGTGAAAAGGCACTATAATGAAATTATAAGACCTAGATCATATGGAGGAATGCCTCCAAAAGAAGTATGTAAGGAACCATGATGGATCACATAATCATGTATCGATCTTTATGTCCTACATCATGCTCAATATATCCCATTAACACATGTGTGTAAAGAAGAAAAATTCTATCTATCAAACCAAAAGGATAAAAAACATGTATAATGTAAATTTCTAACAATGTATATTAGAGAAATAGGTCCTGATTTTTTACATTTTAGAAAATATGTGAATGTTTTTCCTTTTTATGATTATATTGGTGTTTTTGTATTTTCTAGTGTATATCTATGTACAATAAATGGGATAACATGTAATATGTCCAATGATAACCTCCAAAGGAGGTGAATAAACCATCACAGATGATGGAGGCCCATGACTCAGATGTGCCAAAGAATGTGACTCAACTGAAAATAGAACGGTGATAGTAATATGTGATAAAGAGGACCTAAGAGAAGAGAAATGTATATAAATGCAATGAATAGTATGTGATGTATGATATCTATATGTTGGACTAGAATAATGAGTATCCCTCAAAGACCTATGAGTAGATATAGCGTGGTGTTGCATACAAAAGGGTCTATGGGACATCCTATGATAATTTCAAGCACTAGAGTAAATATGTGTGGAGGAAGGGCTAACTGGATGTCAATAAAGACTAGAGCTATGCGAGTCAACATGTGTAACCAAATGCCTAATAGGAGGACTAGAGCTATGTGTATCATCATGTGTAACCAAAATCCTAGCATAAGACCTAGGAGGACGAGAGTTATGTGAATCAATATGTGAATACAAGGATCTATTAAAATACCTAGAAGGATTAGAGCTATTTTAATCATTGTGTGAATCCAAGGACCTATCTATAGGTTTAATATGAGTAGGGATAGAGGCTGTGGGAGAATGAATAGGCATCCTAGGGGAAGAATCCTCTAAAGGGATACCTCAAATAGTAAAAACTTGTTGATTATGAATGAACTTGATACACTAGTGAATAACTGATGGGATAAATTTAAGATAACCAAGGGAGACTAAGATCTAAGGTACCAGAGCTAAAATAACTAAAAACCAATAATTAAATGGGTGCGGTAATAAGACCAACGGTTATAAGTAGTTCGATACGATGATAGGGAGGATCAGAATCACATATAAGCTTATGTGTAGGGAAACTGATAGATTGAAGTAATGACCAAGAATAGACAAAATATTTGTTGAGAGGATTAACCAATACACCATGTATAGGTAATTGATGAATAGAGATAGGAATACACAATATATCATAAATAAACATGTCATCTATATCAAATTCATTGAAAGTAATGCAGGGTGTAGGAAGTGGCATGCGAGTAATAGTTACAATCATAACATATAAGGGATGATCATAAGAGGACAGAAGTGGCACCACATGATAAGCATTATTCACTTTAGAAGTAGATTTATCACTTGTATGCTTAGGGAGTGGATCATTAAATATATTTAACTTAGAATTGTTGATTTCTGGCTTATAATATTCAGTGGGCTCCTCCCACTCAATGTCATTAGAGTCAATAAGGTTTTGAATAAAATGAAAAATATTTATGCATATTTATGTGGAATTACCAATACAATAGTGATAATCGCAATAGGATTTTGCATCAAAAATATTACTTTGAGGCTTGCTTACATCAACCTCAGACGATTGAGGGAGAGACACAAGATTTCACTCAAGTAATAATTTAAAGAAAATGTGAGGAACACATGATAAATGTGTAAAATTTTATCATGGAGGTTGCAACTGTAACTTAGTAGGTTGAGTAATAGATTTTACGGTTTCTTCTTGAAGAAAATCTGTAGCACCCATTAGTCTTGCCTTTAAAATGTATATTTGTTGTGGAATTTGGCATTAGGTGTATTGGGAGTGCTAGCAACATACTTGATCTTATTAGTATGTAACAACTTAGCTTTGCATTCTTTTATTGTATGGTAAACATGGTCAAATGATCTAAATTTTCTACACATGACTGATTCTTACAGAGGAGGAAACAAGATTTATGTAAAAAGGTCTTGTAATTCACTATTATATAGGATATTATTCATCTTGGTAAACATAGTCTAATAATGCAAGCCATAATCATTGATATGTTCATTAGATCCTTGAAGTAGTTTGGAAATTTTTGCATAGGAAACCATATCCCCAATGTTTCTAGAAAAGTGTGCCAAAAATTGATTTGAAATTGTAGTGAAAGAATGCAGATAATATGTGGGGAGATCATAGAATGATTGTAGTGAAAAGTCTTTAAGACTCCTAGGAAATAACTTGGTAAGAAGATGTCATAAGATGCATAATTAATGCAAGCCACATGAAATGATCTAAGATGTTCCACGAGATCACCTTTGCCATCATAGATAGGAAGTTTATGTGTAACAAAAACCAATAGGTGAAGAATATAATGCTACCCTCAGGAGCCAATGGATTATGTAGTAATTGAGTGGAATCCATAGCATGAGGATAATTAAATACACCTTGTTGCAATTGCAAGAATTGAGCTTACAACATGTGAATAAGGGTTTCAATAGCTTGTGCGTGATACAAAAAAGCATGTGATCCATTAGATATGGGATGAGTAGTAACAATAGTGGTTGCATGATTAGGCATAGATACATTTTACACCATAATTTTAGGTTCCCTTGAGAAGGTGTACATCGAAGATGCCTCTAAGTTAGATGATGGGGTATGTTTAAGTTGATCTTGTGTAGTGAATAGTAGGATATAAATGTTAGAGGTATTTTCTTGTAAAAATTATATAAATTGTTGGGCATCATTGTCAATAAGGTTGCAGTTATGATTTTTAGAGTGATTATTAGAACCATCATATTATGCATGATCAACATTGATAGTAAAATTGGTATTAGAAAATATATCATCATGGACTTAGAGCAAGAGAAAAATGTCAAAAGTAGAAGTGTCAAAGAGTAGAATTACTAAATTTGAGTGTCTACATCAAACAAAAATAAAGAAATTATAACCCTGACATTTCTAGAACTATCTTTGAGGGGATATAAAAGATGTTGAGTGCTAAAACTATCTTCCCAATTCACCACTCTATGTGGATCACCAACATTATACATGTGTTATGAATAAAAATGGTGAAATAAATATATGTATTGACTTCTGTAATTTAAACCATGCCTTGTTAAAGGATAATTACCCTATTCCCATCATGGATAAAATTTTCCAAGCTCTCACTAGATTGGAAATTATATTTATTTTAGGTGGTTTCTTCATTTCAACTAAATTGAATTTCAACCCAAGATCAACACAAAACTACTTCACTACCCCATGGGGAAATTTTACTTATAAGATAATTTCTTTCGACTTGATTAGTGCAAGTGTGACCTTTCAGAGAGCTATGAACATGGATTTCCATGATATTGAAAAAAATTGCATAGTCATCTATTTTGACGACTTTACAATTTCCTCGAAGAAAAGAGAAGAACATTTCCACCATTTGAGACTTTTGATACAAATATGTAGAGATCATGGCATCTCTCTCAACCATAAGAAATCTATGTTTGGAGTGATATAAGGAATAATACTTGGTCATATTGTTTTAAGGGATGAAATTAAGGTTGATCCTAACAAACTTTAGGCTATTCATAGGCTCTCACTCCTGACCCAAAAAAAAGGGGTTCACTATTTCTTTGGAAAAATAAACTTTCTCAAAAGGTTTACTCCATACATTATCGAATTAACTCGGTACATTGCAAGATTGATGAACAAAAATAAGGAATTTGATATGGAGGTCATTTTTGGGCATTAGAAGTTCCCATAATCTCCCTAAACTAGTAAAGTATGGAAGTGAAATCCATTATCTTTCCAACACCTATTAGAATGCATGAACTGGACATCATATGTGTAAGATACTGCTGGTATGGAATCAGATCTCGGTAGGTGACATAGAGAGCACAAGTGTCAATACCCAGGGCATGATTCATAGTTGTTAAGTAATGCTTTGTGGAGCCATAAAGTTGGAGATTAGAAAAAACAATGGTTTGGAAATCTCCAGCATTTGATGAGAGTAAAAGGGTTGTCAACTAAGGGGTCCAACTCTTGTTTTCAAAGGGGAACTGACCACCATGTTATTCAAATAACTCATTTTCCAAGTAGCTCATCGAGTTACAGACTGAGTTAAGGACCGAGATAGATACTAAGATGAGGACTGAGCTAGATAATGATATGAGGACCAAACTAGAGATTGAGCTAGGGAATGTGATGGGGGAGACCGAGCTACACCCACTTGTCAACGTGATCGAGCCACTTTAACCAACTCACCTTACAAGCCGCGGAGGAGATAAGGCCCAATAACATAAAACAGGGAAGACATGGCCAAAGCCACTATTAGATAAACACTAGATGGGATACTTTAAGCACTCCCAAAATGGAAAGACCTATGTATGTTGGATAAACCCACCACATAATGTAATTCGACAGGGCCAAGTTAGGGACAACTCAGTGTGTGGAAATAGTCAGCTTGACAATGAAGCGACCAAGGAAAAATGGATGACACATGGGGGTTTAAATCACCAACCTACCGACCCAGACATGAGTGGTGTAATCACTAAAAAATCCAAGTATAAGATAATATTAGTATATAAGATATGGGTATTAACCAATATGTCAGGGCCAAATGGAGTATGTAAAATCCCTAAGTCCCCTATTTCTATAAGAAAGCCTTGGAGTTTGCAAAGGAATTCGAGCCTAACTACAAGTAGTTCTATGAGATCAAGAAGTTTTTAAAGCTCGAAGAGGATATCTAGAAGGAGCTTGTTGAGTAACAACGTGAAATTTTCTCAAGGAAAACATTGGGTCCTTTAAGGGACTACTTTTGCATCTTGTCATTTTTTAGCAACCAGATGTCATTTTCAGGACTTGGAGTAAACTGGAGATATTTTTAGAATATACCAATGATTCATCTAAGCCATTGGGTTTTCCAATATGTGGTCAATTTACATCAATTTGGATCATTTTTCCACCGTTTTTGACATATATCATATTGAAACTGATTTTGCAAGTGTCACAGGAAGGTGGAGGAGATTACCGATTGAGTTCAGATTCCTTTGAAGGTATGTTGAGAAAATATCTTGCAAGTTATTAATTCATTTCATTTTGTGAGTTTTCAGATTTCACTTACAAAATATTTAAAAATGGACCTGTCACAATAGTGGACCCGGAGACATAGGAATTCTTTTCCAAACTCTGTTATCAATCTCTTTTGTATGTGTTGAGATGTTTTAATTAATTGCATACTATTTTAAATGATTATTTGTGGGGTTAATTTATGGGAATTTGGGGATAATTTGAGGATCCTATTTTAAAAATTTTAATAGTAGGGGGTATACTATAGTTTATGGATCACATTTTTGTATCCAAGCTAGTAGAATGTTTTAGTAGACACAAATCACACACTTAGTACTATTTACTATACTGCCAAGTATGTTGTTTTATATATGGATTTTGTGTAAGAAAGGTATTCACTAGTGACTCATTCCCTAGTCCATTTACTTGTCTTATTGGTTTATATTATTTTTATCTTCTACACTTGTCACTTATACACCTAGTTTTTGTTAGGTCACAGGGATCCATGTATGTCAGTCTTCACTCATGTGTCTTCACTTGTCCTTGGACACTAGCACCCAGGTGCTCCTATCCATCCTAGGTTCCAATGTCCTCTTTATTTTTGATATTATTTTTGACATTTAAGTTCATTATTTTTTGTTCTCCCTCTAATATACCGAGATACTAGTTGGCATGTTGGGTCATTAGTGTTGAATTCAAGAAAGAGATCCCTATATAAACATAGCATACATACCATTATAATGGAGGGAAATTACTATCAAGGGCTATCTATCTACATATAAAAGGGACTGAATCTTGAGATTATTACTCTACATACTATATAGGAAGTGGAAGTTCATTTTTCCATCCACACATTTGCATTCTATCTAGATATCACCCGCTATCTTGGCATCATTAGCGCAATGGAAACCTAGGAGCACTATTGCACACATAAGCACATAGAACTACAATAGGTTTTAGATGTAGTGCAAAGCTCATTCGTAAGTTCACTTGTTTGATAGTCGAGAATAGTATGACCCCTCATTTTACATATTTATTTTTAGGATCTGAAGTAGTTTGAGGGTTTTGTAGGAGATTATTTGTGTTGCAGATTTATAGGTACTTTGGTGGCCAAGTCTGACATACAAGATATCATCGATGAATAAGTGTGAAACCCTAGAGACAATGACGAAATCAAGTTCCAACCTTTTTGGAAGACTCTAATGCCCTAAAGAGGTCTAGGTAAGCCATAGGCGCCTTCACCCCCTACCTAGATGCCCGTGTCCTAACATTCCTGACACCTCTGCATTTTTCTGGGTGTGGTTGCAACATCCTAGTTTTCTGTTCCATCAGTTCTTTCAGTCCATACACACTTCGGGATAAGTGAAATCAAGGTAAGTGTCCTATCCTTCTCATTTACTTTCATAGTCACATCTCTAAATATTTCTTAAAATTCATATCTTATTATACATCATTATAGCAGTTTTCTAAATTCATATTTCAGTAAAATATATTAGATTTTATTGAATCAAGATCTTGTGTGCCAATTAGAATGAATTTCTTCCTTAATGAGAGATGAATAACTTACTTATATATGTGTTCCAGATTTTAAAAACTCAAATAAGGTTGACTAGAAGTATACTAAAGGAATTTAAATTGATAAAATTACCATTAGAGGAAGAGACACCAAAGTGGCTAGGTCGTCCCATAGTGTATGGGCGCCATGGTCCTTCCTAGATGTTATGGTCCTAGAGGCATGTGCAAGTAATCTAAAAAGGTTGAATTGGAATATGCGAGGGTATACCATGATTTAATGGATTGATATGACTATTATGTGGACAAGTAGGTTGTTTGTGTAAGCAAAAATGAGTGAGATATAGCCAGGGATAACATAATTGGTAAAATTGAACAAGTTTAGGCTAGTGCAAGAGTGTTGTACAATTTGTGTTGTTACAAGACATTAATTACACCATAATAAGTGTATATACTTATGATAGTTGATTGCTCCACAATCTTTTCCATTTAACTCATATGATCTAGGTGCCAAACTATCACATGTTGTGTTAGTTGTATCTGATATGGATTGTGCGTCAATCCAATGTAGTTCTCCTTTTTAGTTTATGTCAAAATTTCCTAATCATTCTTTTTGTATCATATAAAGATGTTCCAAATCTTGCACATTATTTGACATTTTCTATGACCCATGTTTAGATGACTTATTTACTAACATCTATGGGTATAGATCATGCCTTGTGTTGGAACTATTATTAAAACTATTGGATAATATTTCATAAAGTTTCATCATAAACTTCATAACACCAAGGTCAATTTCATGGTTTAGCCTTCTAGAAAGTTATCTAACTGGTCCACCAGAGCCAATGAACCCTAAAATTACCTCAAAACTTAATTCTTGGATAATTACTGATTGCATAGATGATATTTTTCATTAGCATGCATATTTATCAGAGTATGATTTTGTGGCATGTTATGTATCCATAGAACAAGATAGTGTGGAGAGGGATGGAGTGTATGTCTTTCCATTTGGATAATGGTGTCACTTGTAGTGACATCAGTTGAGTGATAGATATCAACCTGCTTACTCTTGTATCTAACTCACATATATTGTTGAAATGTTCTAGTAGTTTATATCATGCATCAACAAGTATCTCACAGATTCAGTAATCATTTGTCCTTAGTATGTCATTGATATTCTTGTGTGTGTGTGACCTAAATGTTGTTTGTAAGCATCCAAATTTGGGAAAATCATAATTAGAGATATCCATTGATAAAGTAGAAAAATAACTCCTTCAATACATAGTTAGTTTGTATTCTTCCTAATTCATCTCTGGATGTGAAAGTTTGGAAGGAATTTGGAATCTCTAATACTTCAAATTCCTATAGTCTCACGATCTATCTCTTTGGTATCTGGTCACTTAGCATGATAAACTTTAGGCTGATTCAGTATATCTCACAACCTCAGTTATGCATGCATATTGATCAGTCATTTACATTTCTCACTCTATTTCTTTCATGATAGTGCGTAGAGACCAATTTCAATGATTTAACCTTATGCGTCCTGTTTAACAATGCACACAAATTAGAAAACATTGGATAGTACGTATTGGTAGGAATATGGTGATAAATTTCATAAAAAGTCATTTAGTGGACACTGTTCCACCTCCTAAGATCCACTTGACACTTGCCTAAGAGTGGCATTCATCCACACATGTTTCCACTACATTATTCATTATAGATTTCCCACAGTTTCTTTCTGTAGCCCCAATAGATTACCCACTATTTATGGACCTAATAAGTTATGTGATAATTTTATATGTGATTAAAATCATTGTAAAGTTTTAAAATGTATGCCAATGTATACACAGGTTCACACACACATTACACATTTTCTGTCAAATTTGGCTTTGATGTCTATCTTAAATGCTGAAATACTTTATTACTCAAACTATTTTTAAAATTCCTCAATATGATTTGGAAATCATAACCACTATGAATATATTCTGTGGATCTATTCTTTCCGTGATGTAAGCTGTGTGAGTGATCTAACTAGAGTAGTAGCTAAATTGGCTTGCCTTACGCTCAAGAGTAGTGACTCCCTTCATGCGCCAAATGTTATTCAAACAAATCATTTTTCCAAACAAATCGTCGAGTTACAGACTGAGCTAGAGATTGATCTGGGGACCAAGCTGGAGAATGTTTTGGGGGAGATTGAGTTGTACTCACCTTTCAATGCGGTTGATCCATTTTTAACCAACTCACCACACATCCCATGGAGGAGATAAGTCCCAATAACCAAAAAATAGGGAGGACGAGGTCAAAGCCACAATTGGATAAACATCGGTTAAGATATTTTAATCCTTCCCCAAATGGTGAGCTTGATGCATGTGGGATAAACCCGCCATGTAGAAAAATTTGATGGGGTTGAGTCAAAGACAAATCATTGTGTGGAAGCAATCATCTCGATAGCAAAGCAACCGGGACAAAATGGATGATGGGCTGGAATTTTGAACCACCAACCTCCTAACCCCAACGCGAGCGGTCTAACCAAGACCATCCACATATATGCTAGTAGTAACATATAAGATATAGGTATTAACCCATATCTCGGTGCCGAATGGAGCATATAAAGGCCCTAATCCCCCCATTTCTACAAGAAATCCTTGGAGTTTGCAAAGGAATTCAAGCCTAACTCTATGTAGCATTATGAACATGATAACTTCATGAATCTTGTAAAGGAGAGCCAGAAAGAGCTCATGGAGTAGTGAAGTGCATGTTGCTTAAGGATGGTGTTGGGTCCTTTAAGGGACTAATTTCACATCTTTTCATTTTTGAGCAACCAGATGGCGTTTTCAAGAGTCGAAGTAAACTAAAGATGTTTTAATAATTTCCCAACGATTCACCTAAACCATTGAGTTTTCAAATTTTTGGTAATTTGAATTTTATTTGGAGAAATTTTTCACCACTTTTGACATATATCATAGGGAAACTGATTTTGCAAAGTGTCATAGGAAGGTGGAGGAGATTACTGATCATGTTTAGATTTTTTTGTAGGTTTATTGAGAAGATTTCTTGTAGGTTATTGAGTCATTTCATTTTGTAAGTTTTTCATATTGTACTTATAATATATTTAAAAATGGATCAGTTCATTGTTTACACAAACCCATAGACGTAGGCAGTCATCGCTAAACTCCATTCTCAATTTTAGTGTTGTGATTTTTTTATTGCATTCTATTTTTCCACAATGATGATTTAATATTTAATCATTTGGATACAATTTAATCATTTATCAAAATTTAACTGAAATATTTAAAATGGTGATTTGATCATATTTGGATGCAAATTTGAAAGTGGATGTTTATAATCGTATTTCTTTCAGTTATTGATGTTTGTGATCAGATTTGGAAACCACTCATGATTCCATTTTAAATAAGGTATTAATCAAGTTGTAGGCTTGTACCTTAACATGATATTTTAATCAAGATCCAATTTTAAACTATTTAATAGTAGGGGGTCTTCTATAGTTTATGGATCAGTATTCCACTAGATCTTATAAGGTAAGGATTATTTTTATTGAATGCTATTGCATATCCTATTATCTTAGTTTTTCCAAAATTTGACATGGATTTTACTATCTACTATTATACATTGGAGCACACAATGTATTCTACTCTTGTTCAAAATAATAAAGGAGGAATTTAAGACCTGGTCACCTTCATGATTTATGGCTTAAAATCACATGAAATTAAGTATTCATAAATTGAAAAACATGCTTTCATAGTGGTAAAAGCTTTCAAACAATTTAGGTTATATATCTTAAATTTGTACTCACCGGTATTTTTGCTTGATCCAATTGTAAAATTTATTCTATCTCACTAGGAGCTTATATAAAAAAAAGGGAAATTGGATTTCCAAATTATAATAATATCATATAGACATTAAACCAATAAAGATGGTTTGAGGTCAGAGTCTATGCCAACTTATATCTACAAAAAAAATTGAATAAGGTAAGGACAATTGTGAATACTATGAAGAAATGCCTATTATTTTGTTCGTCAAAGCTGTAGATGAATGGTACTCTGACATTACACATTTATTGAAACATGGAGAATGTCCAACACAAATTAATGTGAAAGAGAAGATAAAAATCAATTTTAGATCATCCAAATTTGTTTTATGGGACAAATCCCTTCTCAAGAGAGGGATTGATGGTCACTTTCTAAGATGTATTGACAAGGAACAATACAAGAGATTGTTGAAAGCATATACAAACAAGATTTTTGAGTACATTCATACTATCCTATGAAAACATATAAAATTATGAGAGGGTGTTATTAGTAGCTCAAAATCTTCAAATTTTTAGCTAATAGGGTTTTAAAATGTGAGCCATGACAACAATTTGTTAGCATGTCTAAACTTGTAGCACCACCTTTAAAACTAGTAATCATCAAATAATCCTTCTAGAAATGGGATTTGATTTCATATGTAACTTTGAATCCTCATTTTAGTGATAGAAACCCCCATTTTATGACAACTATGATATATTTCAAAAAATGGGTAGAGGAAATCCCCGTAAAATAGACGACTTCTGAAGTTGTTTGCAATTTCATCAAAGAAAATATTTTAGTTCATTTTTGGGTTCCACACAAAATCACCACAGAAAATGCTTCAAATTTATCTTATCATGAGATAATTGGTTTTTTTGTGGTTATGGAATCCCACTGTCATATTTTTAAAATTATTATCCTCAAGGAAATGGATAAGAAACGTCTTCAAATAAGAATACTTTCACTATTGTTCAAAATCTAGTTGATGATAACGAGAGGAACTGACATAAGAAGTTATACGATGCTTTATGGGATGATCATATAACCACAAAGAGATAAATTATCATGTCCCCATTTCAATTTTTATATGGTATATATGTTTAACTACCCATAACAATAGAATTGCTTACTCTCTAGCTGGTTAAGGCAATTGAAGATGAAAAATTTAGAAATTATCTTGAAAAGATAATTATGTATCTGTAGAATTTTGAAGAAGAACATTCCATCATGGTATATTTTATTTTAAATCATCAAAATATATTTAAAAATGTATTTGATATAAAAATTAGGCCATATGCTTTTGATATTGGAGCTTTTGTCCTTATATTGGATAAATGAAGGAAGCTTAGAGGAATCCACAGTAGGTTCAATGCACTTTGGCATGGACCTTTCAAGAGCTTACATTTTTGTGGAGAAAATACTTATTACCTAATATATTTGGATGGAACCTATAGTGGGAAATACATTATACTTGAATTTATAGAAATAGTGAAGTGAGTTGTCCCCCACATTTTACATAGGTGACTTAATATTTTGTTGAGCCTTGTTTTGTTTCCTTATGTTTTTTTATCTCTCCTATTTTGGTTTTCCTTTCCTTTATTCTCTTATATTGTTCTGTCTTCCACATTGTGGAGAAAATTTTGTAGACCCCTTTGGCTTAATGGATAAGGAACTTGTCTATGATCAAACCCTATATTATGTGGTTTTACATGAGTTATTTTCCTTCAATTTTTTTTATCAACCCAATTCATTTCCCAACTAAAGCCAATTGTTGTCACATAATTAAAACTTACAATTATTTTTGAGTCAAACGTGAAATTGTTTTAGCTTTGAAAGTCACATTGTTCCTCTCTATAAATTCCATCTTTTGGGACTCGGCCATTTTTCTAAATTTTTGGGGTCTTTTGGAAAAATCAGATCTTCATGGAACAAGAGGAACAATTCCTTCATTCCCCAAGTTACCCATTTGGGAGGATTAGCCAATTTATTTTTAATTTGGGTGTTATCTAGTTGGGTCAACTCCATACAGAACTACAAGAATAGTTCCTGTGTTTCTTCAATTCATTGTCTTCCCACATAAGTCGATTCATATTCATTTATACATTCAATTATAAAAATTGGATCTCCATGGAATTGTTAGATCTTCTTTGTAGTTCCAACCATTCACCACTTAACTAATTTAAGTGGAAAATTTTAACCCCATTGATGAAACTGGTCCCAAAAATAATTGCGGTAAACTTTCATAGTTCCCTCTAATAATTGATTAGAAAATAGGGGGAATTTTTAACCTGCTAAATGGTTCCATGGGCCTAGCCAATTGCCAAATTATTTTGGCTACAATTATTTTACCTCGCCCAATCCTTTTCATTTGTTTAACTCTAACCACAATTTTTTTTCAATGCCCATGTATTTTTCAGTTATTCCTTAACCAATTTTTACCCCATGTGTAGTCATTTTAAGGATAAATTCAAAATTTCAAATACCAACTAGGTTTCCTCAAGGATTTCTCCATTTTCATCTAATTGATAAGTGTTTTCATTACCATTTTCCTCAGTTTTTATCATTTCTCTCCTCTAAGCTTCCATTTTCCCCTGGGTTGTTATATTCCTTTCATTTGTCCCATTCTATAGTTCATTTATTCCCTGAGAATTAAAAATACTAAAATGAAGTTCTATTACATTGGATATGAACCCATTTCCTCCCTTGAAAACATTATTCCTCAAATTGGGTACATTGATGTAAAACACATGGATTTAGTTTAATTCTAGAGAAAAATGGAGGATGGAAAAAGGACTACATTGGAAGTCTAAAATTTAAATAGTGGTTTAACACGTGTGGATGGATTCCCTACTTATATTTAGTGTGTTTACATGGTTTTGTCATACGCTTCATGCTTTGATCCCTAAAAAAAGGAATTGAATGATCCTCAAGGCCAAGTTATTGCTCAATTATATGCATATCATATGAACATAGCCCTCAAAATCACTCCTGACGTAGGTGCCAAAGGTAACATCTCTTGAAACAACATAACATGAGTTTTATTTAACCCCTAATAAGTACCAAACCATGATTCCAAGTCTTAGTGAAAATCTAAAAAGAAAGGACTTTCCAAGTTGGACAAAACCCTTTACAGGAATGATTTCATTAAAGAATTATCATATATTATTACTCTTTTGGATAGATTAACGAGTTTCCATCCATGATATAATTTCATGATTGGATGAATATTTTTTATCAACTTTATGTGTGAAGGAAAAAAAGATCTAAGATGTGGATAAATCATCTGTGGAAATTTAACTAAACAACTTAGTCAAGTACATAACACTAAGTCATTTTATATGAATTCCTATCTGATGTATTCCATCACATGATATAGAATTTGGGTTGGCCTTTTGAATTAGGGAATAAAAAATATATCTTGACCTATTTATGAGTATTAAACCCAAATGACTCTTGAAAATGAAAGAGTCATTTCAAAAGGGTGAATTATGCATTTACCATGTTCATTGTTAGGTTATTGGAAGGATGCACCACCAAAAAAAAAATTTAGGCAACAAAGTAATTGGTAACCAATTTTGGCATATTTTTCATCCAATTTTAGAGGTTCTCATATATCAGAGGTGTAAGATTCTAGGGAATCCCATACAATATTCCAATTTACTATAATGATACACTTATACTGATTGAGCTATGTATATAGTTGGACATCCTCTATAATACATACATGGATAAGAAAGTTTTAGGCATATAATTTCCCTTTTCTCTTGGGAACTACATTTGTAGATAAGAGATTGATGCTCAAAATGTTTAGATAATGATTTCTTTGTTTAATATGCATCCTTTCCATAATACAACATCATTTAATAGAAAAAAATTCAAAAGCAATCTTTAGTTTCCAACCTCATATTCTCATGTTTTAACTATTCAAGCTTACTAGGAAGGTTGTGATGATGAATTTGAAGTTAGAAAAAAATTATTTGGGAGGATTACTCTCCATTTTTTTTATTTTTTAGTTGTATCAAGTACCTGAAGTTATGATAAATGATGGATCATATTTTTTGAAAATGAATTTATAAATTTCCTTCAAAACTCTCCTCTTCCTATCATTGATTAGTGCTAAAAGGAAAATGATAGTATTGATGAACTCACTGCACCTATTCTCTTGAGAACTAAAAATTGGTTCATGAAAAATTTGGCTGAGTTCAATGCTTTTGAAAAAGATATTATTTCCCAAGATGTACCTTCTTCCTAAACCAAATAACAACGAAGTACAAAATTTTATGTTCAGACTCTAAGGGATGATCCTAAAAATGGATAGGTTTAAGTTGTTGAAGAAGAGGAGGAGATAGAAGAATAAAATTCTACTCAAATATGTATAATGAACATATCTGAAGGAAGTGGTTGAAGACATAAATTGACTACATGAAGACCCATTACTTCCTCATATGTATCTACTGAGAATATCCCTCGATGGAAATCATCCTTGCATATGCACCTCCTCCTCCACCCCTCACTCTCAATGTACCTATAACAAGTTCATCTATAGAGGATGTAATTGGTAGCGCTTTCTCATGAGTTCAACCAATGGTTGAGAAAAATAAAAATATTGATCTAAAATAATTGTTCTCGATTATGATGTTGTAGCTAATCTCTTGGCACCCATGCTTTGAAGAAATCTAGAGAAAAATATTTCCTTGTGACTGATATTTTAGGACACCATTTTTTGAAACTAAAAATCCTACAATTGATAAAAGTGAACATGATATCAGTGCAATAGATTATGGACTTACAAGGATATCACTCATAGAATCCACCCCCACAAGTTATGTGCAAAACTCGAAAGAGACAATTTCAAAGGTTATTGAGAGCATGTAAAAAGGTAACCAGACACAAAAAAATGGAAGAGAAAGTTCAAAACCTCTCAAAATACATCAAGTAATTTATTTCTCTAGATCCCACTCCTCATAGATTTCTTCCATCTTTCACCCACGTTACTAATATTTATCTTAAGGACATCTTAGAAGTCCATAAGCACACTCTACAAGGTAAATTTATTGAAGCTTCAGTTGAGAAATTGTTGATAAATGGATTGAAATTCATTGATGAGGGATGAAAAATATATGAGAGTATAGTAGCTTCATGAAAAAAATAGATTCTAGAATAGAAGACATTGAAAAAGTGGCAAAAGTGTGGGCTGATGTGATTTAAGATTTTTGGATCATGAAAAATAATTGATCAAAATAACCTCATATCTGAAACTATTTTTTATAAAAGGATAAAATTTATCAAACTTGGTCATGTAGTGTTGAATGCAGGCTCAATATTCTAGAAGAAGCTTCAAAAAATATACATAATTTTATTCAAAAAGGATAGTCTTTAAAGGCCAAAATATTTGTTGATTATAAATCCCTTCGAGATGTGATTTTTTGAGATGATTTACTCTCAAATGAATAAAACCGATGAAATAAAATAACATTTCAACAAGTTGGTTAAATATGAATTATTCAAAGTAGATGAATTCAATCAAGAAAAAATGGATGAGCTCTCAGAATTAAAAATGTGATGGTAGAAGGTTCTAAGAATTTGGCTTAATTTGGTCAGGAAAATTATGAGATGGAGAATGCTTTTGGAATTTGGATGAATAACCTAGAAAACACCATGATCCCAAGCGAGTTAGATATTTTTGTTGTAGTAATAAATTTCAGGATGCACGTGCTCAAGCTCAAAGTGTAGAAACTCGAATTTGGTATTTGTAATTTGATAATCCTTGATTTGACTATGTACTTTTTCTATGATAGACATAACTTCTCCATTCCTACGTAGCGTTTTCTGAGGTCCATTATTGATTTTTTTTTATCTTTACACACTAACATACAGAGACATATAGAGAATTCAATACATAACATATATAGAAATATCAGTTTACTAGTTCCAAATATCGTTCAACATGTTACCTACTCATGCTGAGGGTGATATAGATTGGTTAGGTCCATAGCATATGGTCATGACCTCTTTATAAAATCTTGGACTGAAATGTCTTCCAATTGCACTTTCAATTTCAAATCTTTATTTAGGTCTTATACTTTCTCTGGATCAACCTTTCTTAGATAAATCATCTACATAACCTTATATAAGTAAGTAAATACTACCTCATTTTCTAACCTGGAACTCTAAAGGGAATGCACTAGAGAACTCAATTCATATAATTGAAAAAGGCATCCAAATCTCCCTAAATCTCATAATTACACATCTAAATTAACTAGGAAGTGCACAAACATCAAGTCTGAATCTACAAACAAGGTCAAGGAAGCCATATATCTCATATATAAGCATCTAAAGATCCCCTCTCCAAAGATATTTTAGCAAGAGCCAAGTCAAAACAAACATGGTGAATCAATTACTGATTTTTATTTATCTATTTAGATATCACATGATAGGTGGAGAATGATGTGCTTTTGAGGGCTCATTGGAGTAATGTCAACATCAATGGTGTATGGGGGTGATCACAACCATTATAATGTTTGGTTTACATTAATCTTCATCCATAAATAAGGTGTTCGATGATGGTCAATTTACACAAAGAGATTCACTACATGTGTGACATCTAGGTTTGAAAGTAACAAAAAATCCAGGAAGGTGAGAAAACCAAAAAGTTTTAGAATATAACTCAAAGCATGTCCAAGACTATACAGAAGGTCCTAAACCATACAATATGGTCCTAATTATGTTATATGGTCCTAAAATAGGAATATATAGTTCTAACAAAGCTTACGAGGGTTTCCTAGGTTTAATTCTCTAATTTTATGTGCTGTATAATCCCATGTATTTCTGAAAACCAGTTGTGGCAAGTCAAGTGCATCTATACCTCCATTTTATACTTTCAATTACATGTTAGGTTAAGTGTTCTATTGTAATATTTCTTATTTTATCTGAGTTGTAAATAGATTTAATTTTTATATTGTATCATCTTTTATAGATCAGTAATCAAATCTAATATATCATACACCTAATTATATTGAACTAGAAATTTAATTAAGTTGAAAATTTTAGTGAAATCACTTCTGATCGAACCCTTATCCTAATCTAGGACTCATTCCTTATGTATTAGGCCTATGGATCTGTTTACCCTAGACATTGTAGGGGTAATGCTAAAGTGGCCTCTTTATTGGATTATATTATTTCACATTGCACATGATTTATTCATATGCCTTTCCGGCATAGTGCTCAACTTTCTATTCATCCCATTAAAAATTGTGTGCTTTCTCCTCTTATCTGTAGGAATATTCCTTCCATGGCTTCATCCCCAATACACAATCCTTCCTTCTTGGATGAGATAATGAGGCACCATTGCATGATCATGAAACTTATAGTGAACATTCTAATGAATTTTACCATGATGACAACAACATGGTGGATATTGACCAAGTTCAATTTGTGTCTAGTTTTCATGAAAAACTCTACCAAAACCCTCACCATATTGATCCCATCATTAAAAGCTTATTGTACAGATTGTGGTAGGAAGTCTAGTTAATAATATCTTATTAGGAAACCCCAACCTTCTTTAACATTGTCAACATCTATTGTTCCCACATATGTGGTGCCTACCTCTTTGGGTATAACCCACTTATCAATCCCAAATATATCTATTATTATTCATGTCACCACAATTGTCACCACACATCCCATATCCAATCCTCAAGGTTTGAATTTTTCTTCTTCTAGAACACAAGACCTTGAATTTGTTGTTCATAATTTACAAGCATAAATATTTCAATTACAACAAGGTGCATCCAATTCTTCTAATGTTATGGATTCCACATAGTTACTTCACAATCCCCCTGTACCATAATTGTTTTCTTATTTGCTACCTATTGGTTTTTTCTCCTAAATTTCCTATCTCTAATGGAAAAGGATATCCTGCTATGAATCTTCTCTCATTTCATGTTTATTAATTTAATTATACTTATAATGGAATATTTCTTACCAATTTATTTCCCCAAAGTCTTAAGGACATCACACTACAATGTTTTTACAATCTTCCCACTCATTATATGCACACATTTACTATTTTATCAAATCTCTTCTTGAAAAAATTCTCCATCAATATTGAGGAAAAATTTTCTTACACATAATTGCCTTAAATATGAGAATGGTATTCTAAACCTATTAAGTCTTATGTGTTGTATTATAAGACGTTTCTCACCAAGATGAATAATCTATTAGATGATAATGAATTAGAACTATTTACTAAAATATTATTAGCTCGTTTTCAATATTTAGTCATGTTTGATAAGTTTCAATGTTTCAAACATATCTTCCATACCTTGAAAGATTGTGAGGCTAAGTTGTTACATTTGAATAAGATGAAGTACATTTCTATCTCTCCTCCTACATCTACTGTTAATTTTTCTAAAAAAACACATTCAAGAGAAATTCCAATGATGTCAAAAATTATTCTAAAGATACTGTTAATGTCATCTCACAACCTCTGAATATCCAATCAAAACTTATGTGTTGTTAATTTACTCGATTACCAAGTCCTACTCATGTTGTATTGAAATTTTTTATTGGGAACAATCTCCTATATCTCCCTCTACCATTTAAGGTTGATATTAGTAGACCTCAATGCAAGAGGTTTAATGATAATGATCATTTTGATTATCATTCATGTGTTAGGAACTCTACTGATAATTATCTCAAGATTTTCCATGTTATCCAATATCTTAATGATTTTGAAGATATTGAATGGGATGAGACCACTGAAGCTTTCAAGCCAAGCAATGATAATTCTAAGTTAAAAATATTCAATGATCACCTTCCTAAAAATGATGCTAAAAATCCTTCTATCGATGTCCATAATGATTATCATGTGATTCCTCCACCACCTTCCTATGATCACCCCTTGAATACAATGATCAGCATGGTTAATCATACTCTATTTACTGATCTAATTATCATCTTTAGCAATTTTGATATCAATGCTACATTGTCTATTCCTATTTCTATTAATCAAAAACCAGTATGGAGTGTTTTCATCCACACAATTAAGACAATATTTTTTCTTTCATGCTGTTGAAATATTTGGGAATTCCTATGCATAATCTTACATTTGAGGCCAATCGTCTTTACTGTCGCATTACTCTAGCTATCATTGTTGGGCCTATCACTACATAAGTTCTATTTTTGGTTGTATCTACTCTTATTTCTAGTGCCTTGTGATTAGGTCTCCCTTGGTTACAAAATATTAAGGATATTCCATAGATCATACACCAGTGTGTTAATTTCATTCACAATCAACATTTTATCACCATTAGAGGTATTTTAGTTGAGGATACTCCTCCTATGAAATCCCCCTCTTATTCCTCCTACAAACAAGTATTTTGTTGTGCATAATGTATCTAATGCTTCTATGTTAGTCCCTAGGCCAATTATTTTTCACTCTAGTTACAAATATGCAAAGGATCATAGCCCCTTGTTACTCATACTTCCTCTTTTGGTGTTGATTCTATTAGGTCTCCTAATAAGCATTTGGTTTCACACTTTACATCTCATGGTCCTAGGCCTCCTCATATGATTTCCATCCCAAGATCCATTTTTCATCATGATTACTCCACTAAATTTTTATGTTTTTCCTTTAGTGCACATGCTACCCCCATAGCTTATTAATACCCTCCTAGTGGTTGTCACACTTGTTCCTCTAGTCCATTGCATCAAGACTAGTATTGTTTATACTAGTGCTAAATCTATTAAATCTTCTTTGGAATGTGTCATTATAATAGTCCCACTAACATCAACATCTTCAAGGACACCTGAATCTTAGTATTCTATGGTAGCCCCTTCACCTCATCAAGAGGTTCTCATTAGTTATCCCTTTAATTACTCACATATTTTTACATAGTTATATATTGTGATAGTAAAAAAAATAAAATATTTACAAAAATACAAAATTAGGATGTATGCATTTTACTTGATTTGCTAGCACTTTACATTATACATTTTTTTTGTCACTTTGGTTTGATAGATAACATGTTTTACTGCCTTACACATGTTTTCACTCAGTATATTGAGTTGTATGCAAGAAAAACATATTGGTACATGACTATAGGGACACACGTGTCTATTTACATTAAAATCATGTGGGGGAAACCCCTCCACATCCTATTTTTGGTATTATTCTCTTATAGTTCATTTACAATTCCTCATTTATGCTACATTATTATATTGTGTGTTTGCTACTTTTCACACTAAAAGCACTAACACACATGTCTTATATAGTATTGACATCTCTTGTTTCATATCTCTCACCTATGTTGGTTACGTCATCTTATTATCATGTATTTACGCATTGGTTTCATGTATACATGATTGTGTGTGGGTTACTCCTTGATTACTTTCCTTTCTTTTGGCCTATGTAACTTGATTGTCTTATGACACCATGGGTGTACCATGTTCTTGGCATCATGCTTATGTTGTTTTCAATTTTTTGCTCTTTTTTGCAGCCATATGAGCTTTGATTATCTTGTGACATTGTGGGTGTCCCATGTTTATAGTCCTAAAAATCCTTTTGTATGCTCTTGTACGTCATTGTTTTTCATTGGATGCATTGATTTTTTTGTGTTGTCTTACATGCATTATTTCTACTCATTTCTTTACTCACTATTTTCCTTTTTCTTGCTATCATTTTTCTTGTTTTGCACCATGGTTTCCACTATGGACAAAAACCTTTCCTTTTTCATGTAGAGGTTCTTTTAGGTGGTCACCTCTTCAACCTTTACACATATTTTCAGAAATTAATAATACACATCTATTTTATTTTGAGCCACATGCTAAAACATAGTTTTCACACATGCCTCAAAAGAGGGGGCATACAACTTTTTTTTTTTACAATTTAAAAAAAAAAGAATAATTATAGGGGTAGATACAAGTATAAATAGAGTACAAGAATGTAAAAATTTAATTACACATAGAGTTTTGGAAAAATCAAAACATGTTCAAAATTGTACACTTTTGTCAAGACCGTACTATACGGTCCTAAGCCCCATACATTTATGACTGGGGGAATTTCGACATTTTCATATTTTCACTTGTATAACCGTGTTTTTAAAAAAAATTCACATTTAAGATCAGTACCGGGGCATGAAATCCTTCATTATTTCTTCACACCAACACTCAATTTTAGTTTGAGTTTTAGGTATCTTGGGGGCATGTGTCTCCTTCCTAGTTTGATGTATTTAACACATTTACAAAATATTTCAATGTTTGTTTTAGTTTGTACTCAACTTTTTGGTATATGTTGAGAGTTTGAGGGAAGCTATTCTCTTTGGTATTGTATGTCCTTATTTACCTAATCGAGTCTAGATCCATCTGTAATAGTTTTTTATGGGGTTATGGAAAGAAAACAAGTAGCTAATATATTATTGGGTAAAATTTCCTCTCTTGTTATACTTTAAGTGGAAGATATTAGAGTTGATAAATAACTCTTTAAAATGGTCTTATTCCTTTCATAGGGGTGTATTTTTACCTCTTTCTTCTTTCTTCTCTTGTACATTTCTGTGTTCGGTTGCATGTACCTAACACCTCATTTTCTCCTTGGAATTAATTCGGGACTGATCACCAAAAACCTTTCAGTGAAGTTCAAAAAATATAAATCTCAAAGCACACACAAAGAACACATAGACATATATATTATTTACTTGTTTACATATTTTCACTTTACATTTATGTAAATGCAAGTATTTTTTATTATAAATTTTATTTGAGTTACGATTAATTATCTATCATAAACATTGAATACACTATGTGTTACAAGCTTTTTCATAGAGTATGCCACCACAAAGTACAATAATTCAACTGAAAAATAAATATTCAAGCAAAGGAAAAGTGTGTTTACAAACTTAGGTACAATTTCCTTTGTAGGCACTCAAATTTGGTATTTGAACTTTAGAAACCCTTGATTTGACTATGTACTCTTGTTATGATAGACACAATTTATTTAGTACTTCTTAGCACCTTCTAAGGCCCATTATTGAAATTTTTTATCTTTACAAACTGAAATACGAAGACATCCTAAGAATTAAATGTGTGAAATATATATAGAAATATCAATTTACTAGCTCTAAATCTCATTCAACATGTTCCAAGTCTAGTCAAGGTCATACCATACAGTCCTAACCTCTTTGTATGGTCTTGGATCAACATGTCTTCTAGCTAATATTTCAATTTCAAATCTTTCTTTGAGTCTTATACTTTCTTTGGGTCAACATTTATTATATAAATAATCTATGGAACCCTATATAAGAAAGTAAAAAATACCTCACTTGATTTAACCTAGAAACTTCGAAGATAATGCACTAGAGAACTCAATTCATACGCTTGAAAAAGGAACCCAAAGCTCCATAAATATTAGAATTACACATCTACAATCATTAGGGAAACACCCAAATTAGGTATGAAGCTATATACCAAGTCTAGGTAACTTGATATATCATCTAAAATCATCCAAACATCCTATACCCAAGTGTTTTTAGCAAGAGCCAAGTCAAATCAAACATGGTGAAAGAAATTTCTAAATCGATTGATCTATTTAGATATCACATCCTAGGTAGAGAATGACGTGTAGTTTGAGGCCTCTTTGGAGTAGTGACAATATCAATAGTGCACAAGGGTGCCTACAACCCTTATAATGTTTATTTTTTTAGAATCTTCATCCATGGATAGGGTTCAAATGATGATCAATTCACATAGAGAGATTCACTGCATGTATGCCAACTAGGGTTTGACAATGATAGACAAATCCAGTAAGGAGAGCAAGTCATAAATTTTTAAGAGCTAAATTTGAGTACGTACAAGATAGTAAAAAAGGTCCTAGAGTGTAAGGTATGGTATTGAATGTGTTTTATGGTTACTGACACATGTATATTTCTAGTTCAAGCCCAGATGACAAGGCTTTCCTAGGTTCAATTCTCTAGGTTTCTATGTTATACAATCTTAAATATTTATAGAAATAAAATATGGCAAGTTAAGTGCCTCTATACCTTTTTTTGTACTTTCAATTTCATGTTAGGTTAAGTGGTGTGTTGTGATCTTTCTTATTTGATCTGAGATATAAACTTGATTTAGTGTTTATATTGTATCATCTTTATTATATCAGTAATCAACTCTAATATATCATACACTTACTTAAATTGAACTAGAACTTTAATCAAGGGTTGAATAAAAGTCTTAGATTCTTATCTTAATTTTTGAAATCTTAGCATTAAATTGTTATATTTCCTTCCCTTTTTCCCAAACTATGATTCCCAAATCTTGACACTTCTATCTCTATTTTTTGAACTTCCTCTGACACATCTGTTAGGTTAATTTATAAATTATATTACCTTAAATATTTAAATATTTAATTATTTAATAAGGTAATTAGTTTATATATTTTTATATAGTTTTATAAAAATATTTTTCATTTTATATCGTATTGTTTATTTGTTGCATTATTGTTGCAACTATACTTGTTTGTATTTGGTTATTGCTTCCCGGATGTATTTTGGAAGTTGTTATGATTTTGGTTGTACCTGTGTAACCTTGTATTTATTTCTACATGGTTGTTCAATTACTATAAGAATTTTAGCCTCTCTATTGTAATTTGATTTGGTTGATTAATATAATTCTATAGGTTTTTGTCCCTATTTTACATTTGGTACCATATCTAGTTAATCTGGACATGTGAGTAGAGAAGGTGTGAAAAGAGAGATCAGAAGAGATAGAGGAGATTGGAGAAGAATTTGCACCAATTGAGAGCATGTGCAGCCTCCTGTAACTTCCCAACCCCATCCCTACCTCCCCACAACCTCATGTTCATTCTAGGTGTTTGGAACGTAATTTTTTTTTCACTGGTGCACCCTTCACTAGGCAAAATTTGTTGAAGGAATAGAAATTTTAAAAAAAAATATTTTTCCCCAATCAGGATAGTATTAGCTATATCTAATAATAGCTGAGCTGTTGAAGAGTCACTGACCAAGTTTTAGAGTTGTATTCATTTTCTGGAGGCAGAACCCCTCCTACTGAGCCAACATTGGTCAAGCTAGGCCATTGCAAGATCTACCCTATGTGTTCATTGAAGAGCTTATCACCGAGCTCAAATAGAGTTGAATCTACATTGGCAGGTCGAGCCATTACAAAGGCGAGTTATTTGTAGGTCTTGAAGCATTTAACAGGTTGATTAAAAAAAAGTTGTTTGCATTGTCTAGTTGAGCCCCACTGAGCTATGTAAACATTGAACACCAATCATTCCACAAGAAATAACACCACTGAGATCCTGTTAAGGCTGAATTCAAGGGTAGTTTGCACTGATCGAGCCCCTGGAGTAGTTGTGCCCCTATCCAAACTCCTCCCAATCCCTCCACACAATGAGAAACCTTGACATGCACAAATAAAAAACAATGGTGGATCCAACATTTCGACCTACCTTCCACACGATTTGTAGCAAACACAACCATAACAAACGGTGCATCAATTAAAAAAAAGATCCAAAGCACAACAATGACCAAAGCAAATAGAAAAGGAAGAGCTTCAGATCCTTATCTCATGAAAAAAAAACATAAACCATCCTCAATGCATGTAGGCCACGTGGATCCTCCCTCCAAAGGTGTCATGTCATTTTAAAAAAAGGTTAGTCCATGTTTTTTTAATAGAAAGTCATTTTCCTTCATTTCTTATCCTAAACGCACAATGTGCCTAATTGGACAAGTGGAAGGCTTTGGGTGTGGGAGGTTTGGGGTTCGACCCCCATCTCCAACTTGAATTTCAAACCATTTTTCCATTTAGTGGAAAATTTGAAAAAACCTCCAAACTTGGAGGTAAAAATAGTGGAAAAACCTCAACTAAACCTCTAGTTATGACTGAACAGGCCCCTAAAATGTTAGTGAGAAAAACCCTATTTTAGGGAAAAAAAATTCTCCTAGAACTCTTATTTTTTCATTCCGAGAAACTTTTTGTTGAAGGAGATATACCTAAAAATTGCATTTTCAGTTCTTTTTTGCAATTTTTGGCATAAAGGGTCGTATTGGGCTCCAGAGGCCACCAAAACCTTGTAAAATGAAAAACAATTTTTCTGTCATTCAAATTTTCATTTTTTTTAATGTAACTATATGCTTTAGTATATTATACTAATTTCAAGTTGTCATAGACAACCACAAACATTGTAACTACTTAGAAACTAGTAGAGAATTTTAATAAAAAAATAGTGAAATTTGGTTCCAAACACTCACAAGATCCTAAATCTCATTCGTAGTGTTTGGTATATACAGTGCCTCTAAGAGGCACTTATGGGTAAAGATGTCATGAATACTACTGCACTTAACACCTAATATAGTTGCAACAACGTCATTTGGGCATCGACCCTTTAAATCGACAGAGAGTAATAAGGACACAATGCACACACTATGAGCCATCTCATCCATCTGTGAATAATTACACGACATAAATCCAGGATGAGAAATTATCCAAGTATATAACTAAGTTATGTGTGCGTATGAGGATATTTCTTTGAGATGGTTTCAATAATCACACAGACCCCTTTCAGTACTGTCTTGGTACCAAGTATCTAATTCTTTCACATACGTTAATGCCTCTTTCACATACCATCAGGTATATAGAAAGGGAGAGATTCTTCCATGTACCGATAGTTATATTGAAAGGGAACGTATATAGAAAGGTTCAGTATGTCAGACTGATGGTATATAGATTGGGAGACCTTATACTTAGAGTGATAAGAGCCCAACCCTATCAGTGATTTCTACAAAATGGGCACCAATGCCCCCAAATTTTTTCTTCTAAATTCACAACTACTCAGAGGAAACACATATGCTATATAGAAGACAAAAATCAAGACATATCTTGATTTGGAAGAGATCTGGCCTATTGTGAATGGTACTCTAACCAGATCAAATACTGATACAACAAAATAGTTGAAATTTGATAGATCATATTAGAAGGCCAGAATCATCATCTTGTTTGGAGTGTCCGATGATGTCCAACCCCATATTCAAGTTGCCAAAAAAACCAAAGAAGCATAGGATAATTTGAGCATGGTGTACGAAGCCAAAAACAAGAATGCCATTTTGAATTTACAGAGTCAATTATATACACTGAAGTTCAAGAAAAATGAGAAAATCGAAGCTTTCTTGAGAAGATTTACAGAGTTAAGGGATTCACTTCTATCCCTCGGAGAAGTGGTCATAGATCAAGCTGTCATTCCCATTTTTCTGAGAGCTCTCCCTTATTCTTACCACATTTTTTCAGTAGTATTAAACTTGTCAGATACGACAGTTAGTTTTGACAAGCTGGTAAACCTACTGCAACGAGAGGAAACCATGCATAATAAGGATGATGAAGAGGAGCATGCACTTTCTTCTAATCAAAAATGGAAAGGAAAAGGAAAAGGTAAACCTAATTCCTATTAAAAGTCCCAACATCAAAATCAGTATCAACATGAAGGGGAAAAACAATATAAGAAGCTATGTCCAATCTGTAAAAGAGGAAATGAGTTGAAATATTGTTGATATAATACATACAAGAAAGGTTCATTAAGTAATTCTGGAACTCAACATCAATAATATCACAAAGGAAATTAAAATTGTAATCAAGGGTAGAAAAAGGGGAACTAGAAAAGGACCCCGTCGGTAAGGAAATATTGTTGAATAAGAAGAATAGTCAGATAATGAAGACTACTTGTATACTGCTCGATCAAGTGAACCCTCCATGTCATCTAGTGATGTCTGGTATGTTGATTCAGGAGCCACTTGACACATGAACGACCACAGAGAGTAGTTTACTTCAATGAGGGACATGCCTTTGAAAAACCATGTTTTATTGGGTGATGATTCATCATATACAGTTCAAGGGATTGGGAGAATTTCTCTACCTCTTGGTTCATGTAATTATACACTATCAGATGTATTATACATCCCTGGGTTGACAAAGAATCTATTGTCAATCATTCAACTCTTCGATCAAAACTTAAAAATTAACTTTGATCGTCATTGTGGCAAGAAAATGTGTTTAATTCCAGACAAATCAAGAGGCCTAAAAATAGTTGTAAAATCCTCTAATGTGGGACTCATGTTCCATCTTGATTTTGTCCATAGAGATGATCAAGAACTTGTGGAAAAGAAATCTACCTCTACAAAGTTGTGGCATCGAAGACTTGGTCATGTTAGTTTCAAGTATCTTAAGACACTTCATTGGCACAATATGGTACATGGCTTATCATCTCTTCAGAAGGATATAGACAAGCATCCTCACTACCTAGCAAGAAAACAACACAAAGCTTCATTATAGAAGAGTAATTTTCGAGCTAATGGGAAGCTTGATCTAGTTCATACCAATCTTTGTGGACTGATGCAACCAAACCATTCTGGATTTCAATACTTCATGCTTTGTGTTGATGACTATTAAAGAAAAATGTGGATTATTTGTCTTTGCAAGAAAAGTGAAGATTTTGAAACCTTCAAGAAGTTCAAAGTAGGTGTTGATAATGAAAATGATTGTCACATCAAAACTCTCCACTCATATCGAGAGGGGAATTCACCAGTGATGAGTTAAAATACTACCTAGAATCTCATAGGATTTGTCGACAAATTCCTTCTCCACACACACCACAGTAGAATGGTGTCATTGAGAGAATAAATCATACTATAATGGAAATGGCACAATGAATGATCGATTATTTTGGACTTGCAAAGACATTCTAGGTAGAAGTAGTAAAGACAACTTTGTATTTGTTGAACAAAGTACCCACAGTTGCTCTTGATGGAGTAATTCCACATGAAGCATGGTCAAAGAGGAAACCATCTGTTGCACACCTCAAAGTATTCAGGTGCAAATCAAGTATGTACATACCCAAGTAGAATAGAAATAAATTGGATATGAAGTCATAGAAACTAATTTTCATTGGCTACAGTGAAGAAACTCTTGGGTACATATTGATGGATCTGAAGACCAGGAAAGTCTACGCCAGCAGAGATGTTGAGTTCTTTGAAAATAAGAAAGCAGAGTCTCCTCCTCTAGACTCGCCTAATGTAGATTCTTCACTAGTTGTAAAAACTGAAGCTAATGTTCCTGCAAATGATAAAAGTGATGATGGTGATGATTTGATAGAACCATGACCCATGGGAGTAGTTCAGCATATGCCCAAGTGGTATACTATCATGTTATGAGATGTAATAATGGATGCTCCACTAGATACATTCACCCCTAGACCACAAAATTGCAGTAAAGCAAGAGAATAAGTTAAATTTTATTACTCCAGTGATAGCAAGGAAAAAATGATCAGTAATGGAAGAACTTGCTCAATAGAAAAAAAGCTTACATAGAGGAAATACAGTGGAGTTTCTTGGCATACTCATAAATGAATACAAAAAGGGTTCATATAGGGTGTTGAGTAATCCTAGTGCATGACACATATGAAACCCTAAACCTAACCCTAAACCTAACCCATGTGAGATGACCCTTCGACATGAGAGGATGACACATAGGATAACTCACACTAACACCCCCCTTCATTGAAGCTAGGGTAGCAGCTGTGATGAGTCAGACGGAAGAGGAATACACTCCTAAACAACTAAGAAAGATGTGTCAATGGGTCCTGGAAACTAAAGGCCTTATAAGGTGCCCATATACAAACACAATCTTCTTAGAAGAAGAAGAAGAAAAGAAGGAATAAATAGCCCTAAGAAGATGGGTAGCTGCAAAATACCTCACCCCAAGAAGAGACTGTAAGTGAAGAGACTTCATCTTAGTAAAAGGCTTGGTGAATAATTTAGCAATATGATCAGCTGTTTGAATGTACTGAATGTCGATGATACCATCATGAATAAGCTCCGATATGAAGTGCATATAGATCTCAATGTAATTTGTCCACTGATGCTGAACTAGATTTCTACAAATAGAGAAAGTGCTTGTATTATCACAATAGATAATGGTAGGCTACCAAAAGTGGATGCCAAACTCTGTCAGAATACCCTGTAGCCAAATAGCTTCTATGGCAGTGTTGACTGCTCCTTTGTGTTCTGCCTCTATAGATGATATCAAAATTACATTCTGATTCTTTCTAGACCAACTAATAGGACCCAAACCAAGAGAGAAAATGTAGCCAGAAGTAGATTTCTGATGATCTAAGTCACTGGCCTAATCAGAATTTGTGAATCCAATCAAGTCAATATCAACCCCTCCATGATAGTGTATGCCATCAACATAAGTGCCACGAACATAATGAAGGATCTGTTTAGATGCTTTGTAATGTAGCTCATGTGGCTCCTACATGAATTGGGACATGATCCCAACAGCATATGATAAATTTGGTCGAGTGTGAGTCAAGTAGATCAAGCTCCCAACTAACTGTCAGTAAAGAGTACCATCAACCAAGGGAGTAGAGAAATCTGAAACCAACTTAACCCCGGTAAGAAAATAAGTAGGAGAAGACTTGCAATTGGACATCTGAAACCGAGCTAGCAAATCAAGAACATACTTAGGTTGTGAAATCAAGATTCCCAAGTCAGATTGTGAAATCTGGATCCCAAGGAAGTAATGAAGCAGACCTAAGTCAGTCATGGAAAACTTGTTGGCTAAGGTGATTTGCACATAATCAATAATAGAGGAAGAGTTGCATGTGATCAACAAGTCATCAACATATAGAACAAGAATGAGTATGGAGTCATCTTGTTATAGAATATAAACATTTGGATCAGAATAACACCTAGTAAACCTTGATGTAAGTAAGAAGGAGTCCATCTTGGCATACCAAGCCCGAGGGGCTTGTTTAAGGCCATAAAGAGACTTATTTAACTTACAAACGAGGGAGGAATCTTGGACATAACCTGAAGGTTGTTCCATATAGATATCTTCCTCTAGGTCACCATGAAGGAAGGCACTCTTAACATCCATTTGATGGAATTTCCATCTGTTCATTGTGGTAATGGCTAGGGTTAGTCGAATAGAATTCATCTTTGCAATCGGAGCAAAGGTTTCTGTATAATCAACCCCATCTATCTGGGAGAAACCCTTAGCTACTAATCATGCTTTAAAATTTTTGACGTCTCCATCTACTCCATACTTTTTTTGGAACACCCACTTACACCGAACGATTTTTCTTCCTTTTGGAAGAGTGGTGAGATCCCGAGTATCATTCTTCATGAGAGAGGAATACTCCTCATCCATGGCAGAATCCCACTTAGTAATACCAGAAGCCTCCTGAAAAGACTGTGGATCAGAAGCAGAGGTGAAGAAAGAGTGGGGTCCAACAAAATCTAAGCGAGTATGTCTCATATCCGAAGTATCTCCAACTAAATCTCTAGCACTTTATAAAGTTTTCCTGGCCCAAAGGGGACTAGGATGATCAGGCTCAGAGTCAGAAGATTCTTCACTTGAGTGAGAAGGGACATAGTCCTCATCATCACTACTGTCAGAATTAGAAGACTCAAAGGTCTGATGGTCAGGAGGATCCGGAAGAGGAGCACACTCAACAGTATCATTATCTAATGAGTTAGAATCCAAATCAGTGAGCTGAAGAACCTCAATAGGTGGAGAAGTAGAAGTTGAAGAAGACTCATTGAACTTAACACTTCTCTCAATATATATCTCATGAGAAGTAGGATTCATTAATCGATATCCCTTCACACCATCGGGATAGCCTACAAAGATATAAGGTTTGGATTGTGGTTCCAAGTCCTTGCGTTTCTTCTTGGGAATTCGAGCCATAGCCTTAGATCTGAAGACTCAAAAGTGATCAACATCAGGCTTGCATACAAACTAGGCTTCAAAGGGTGTCATCCCTCTTACTGCCTTGTGTGGAACATGGTTCTGAATGTAATTTGCACAATTCACTGCTTCGGCCCAATACTACAGAGGAAGAGACTTCGAGTGAATCATACAAGTGGCCATCTCCTTCAAAGTATGGTTCTTTATTTCTGTGACTCCATTCTGCGAAGGGCTATAAGCATCTGTATGCTGTAGAGAGATCCCTTCAGAAGTATAGAAATCCATGAACCTATTGTTTACATATTCACCTCCATTGTCAGTTCGAAGAACCTTGATAGACCATTTTGCCTATTTCTCAGTAAGAGCCTTAAAGTCCTGAAAATGTTCAAAGACTTCAGACTTAAGCTTAAGAAAATATACCCAAGTATGTCACGAATAGTCATCAATGAGGTTAGCACATAAAGAGCTCTAGTAAATGAAGGAGAAAGAAATGGACCAAAAACATCGCTGTGAACAAGATCCAAGGGATGAGTGGCTCTCCAGGCTTTTCCTTTGTCAAAGTTCTTTTCAGGATGCTTTCCAAGGGTACAACCCTCACAAATACCTTTAGAAAACTTGACGCAAGGCAACCCATTGACCATTCGTTTTGACTCAATTGTTCAAGGTAGCGATAATTTAGATGTCCAAAATGCTCATGCCATAGCTTACTAACCTCATTTGCATGAGTGAGCAAGGTAGTGGGCATAGAATCATAAGTAAAGTGGGAGAAGGTGTACAACCATGAATGGTGATCTACCTTTCCCTCAGCCAATGTAGTATCATTGTTAAGCTCATGAATAATCATAGAGTTAGGACCAAATTCCACTTGCATTCCTTCACCAAGGTGAGTAATTTGGTAAACCGATAGGATATTGGTAGAGATATCAGGAACACTCAACACTTGGTTAAATGTTCCCCCATCCATATCTACCGATCCAATACCAGAAACCGACACTGTCGTGTCATTACCCATCGTGATTTGGGACATTCCACAAGGTTCGATGTTGGAAAACTCAACATGTGAAGAACCCATGTGGTGCGAGGCACCAGAATCTATAATCCATGTCGATGAAGGAGCAACTTTGGCTACAAGGGCCTTTCCTTTCTTCTTATCATTTCTAGCACCTTTTGCAGCAGAAGACTTGGCCTTCGGAGCACTTTGTTTTATTGATTCAGGAACACTTATTTTATTTTTCTTAAGTAAATGAGATAAGTGATCAATTTGTTTCTTAAAACAGTGTTGCTCATCATGACTAGAATTCTTGCAATAGGAACATAAATACTTTCTTTTCTATGCTCTAGGATTAGAAGTCAAAGTATTTGTGTCATTTTTAGGTTTTATCTTGGTTTCTTTCTTAGGTTGATCCTTACTTTCTTTCTTCTTTTCACTCTTCTTTCCCTTGCTAGTACTTGCTACAAGGGCATGTGACTTGGACTTGAGAGAACCCATTTGAATGAGTTCTTCCTATTCTCAAATGAGTTGGGATGAAAAACAGTCAAAGGAGGGCATTGTCCAAGTATCGCCCAAAGTAGATTTTGTAGCGTAGAAAGTTGACATGAAGACAGAATATTCAAGACCTAGCTTAGAGAGAATTGACAAGATCAGTTGAGAATATTTCTTTTCTACTTGACATCCTTTTAACAATAATCTAATGTGGACAAATTTTGAGAAAAAGGCTTGTAGGTTTTCAAAGTCACTAGGATTTAACCCTAGTAGTTCATTTTCTAACTCATGTGCTCTCATGTCATCTAGTTATCCAAACATCACATCCAGTGTTTTCCACGTAGATGTAGTTGTTTCAGAAGCCTCAATGTGGAAGAGAAAGTCAGGATAAATGGACATGCAAAGAAGACCTAAAGCTTCATCACTACGGTTTAACCACTTAGATTTTTTAGGTTCATCATCTGGTTCAGTCTCAGTTCCCATGGTGATGCGGAATAACCCTTTACCCCTTAGTTTCAATATTATTTTCGATCTCCATTTGAAAAAGTTGAATGACGTAAGCAAAGGAATTGAAAGTGCATCCATAGTGAGAGAGAGAGAGAGAAATACAGAAAAAGAAAAACAACCACCCAGGATAATAACAACCCCCCTACTTTCGGCACTTTATATTTTAGTGCATTGATTACAATCGGGTCGGTGCATGCTTTTTGAAACACTTGGTAACTCATCTTGTAATTAGCATAATAACATGCAAGAGAGGAGACCACAACAGTCTTTCGTGGAGTGCAACAAAAAAGGAACATCGTAAATAAGCACAAGCAAAAAAATAGAAAGGAGGTGAAAGCCAACCCTAGTGGTGAGAAAAAATGTCTCACGTCGCATGAAAGAATCCCTTTGTTGTAAGATTGTGGCGGACGTGCTCACAAGTCCACGAAAAAAGGAATAGAACAAAGCTAAAAAAAATGAGCTGAATTAAGCAATACGAAGACACCCCCAGAATGTGGCACTTTATAAAATTAGTTTGTTTACAAAGATAATGATCCCATCATCTAGAGTGCGAAAAAACATGCAACTTTGACTAAAGAAGTGCTCAAAACCGAGCAACGAGTCAAAAGTTATAGCAAAAACCAATTCCCGTAATTGATGAGAAAAAGCCAATAAGCCTACAAATGGATTTAAAAAGTGCCCTAAATGCATGAAAAGGGTCTCATATGTATGCTCATTGGAAATGGAATGGAATTTGAGATAGGGTTTGTTTGTATTGCGCGGGGGGATTAGCCACCTACCTATCCCGAACCTCACCCTTCGTCTTCGGCACTCGACAGAAGGTTAAAAATACACAAAGCCAATAGACCAAATTTTATAATGCCAAAGAAATAGTGTTTAAATAATGTTAATAAAATTAGATCTAATGTAATTAAATCTAATGAATTTTGAAAAAAAATCTTTAATTAAACAAATCATTGAAAAAAACACTTTTTGAATATTTTCTAAAACGTACAAGTTCTAGAAGGAAACGTTTTAACAGAAGATTTTTAGATGAAGATTTTTAAACAAATAAAGATTGAATGCGTTTTTAGAACGTATATTTTAAATAAAGAAAGATTTGTTGATTTAAAATGCATACCATAAAAATATTGTTTGATTTTGTGTTTTAAAAAAGCTTTTAAACAGAAAAGGAAACACGGGCCATTTGTTTTAAAAAAACTGAGGATTTTAGAGAGATTAAAGAAGGAAAGTAGTTAAAAAACTTACCAAATCTTACCAGGCCACGCCAAAAAAGCACAGAGGAAGACTGTAGGCCACGTTAGGAGAAAAAAATGCAGAAAAAAATAGTTGCAGGTTGCGCGCAGAGTGTAGAGTCACATTTTTCGTTGCCAGCACCAAAAAAATTCCCTTTCAAGCAAAAAAACGTGACTCTGCTGTGGAAAATTCCCGTGCAAGCAAAAAAATATGGCTGAGGGTTTAAAACACATGTGAATGAAAAAAAGTTGCAGTTGTGTTGTTGAAAATGCCTGTGGTGTTTACAAATGCTTGTTGGCAGATGCGTGGGTGACAAAAAAGAGATTACAGACCATGCACAATCAAAAGTTCCTCCACGAGCAACCACGTCAGAAGAACACAAAAATCCTGCAACCACAGACTATAATGCATAGAAAAATATCCTACAAAAACTAGAGATCTTAAAAAATTTCACTTTTATTTGAATAAATTTTAAAAAAATGAAATGAATCTCTATCTTGGAGTTAGTTACATCCAACTAAAAAGAGCAAAAAAACTCTAATTTCTCAAGGTATTTTGAAAAAACCTGCACATGCACAAGAAAAAAAACAAAAAAAACTTTCTGAGAAAGCTTGTTAGAGATATTTACAAGATAATTTCCAGAAAATAGTGATCAAAGGACTTGCATGCAAAGTAAAATAACGAAACCAAGGAGTAATGGCAACAAAAAATAAATCAAGTGCACGTTTACCTGATCTTAGCTTTGATACCATGAAAAGATTTTACGAGAATCGAATCGGAAACAAGGCACCACGAAGTAGTTGCACTCCAACAGAATCGTGAAAGCTCCAGCGATAGCAAGGAAAAAATGATCAGTAATGGAAGAACTTGCTCAACAGAAACAAATCTTGTATAGAGGAAAGACAGCGGAGTATCTTGGCATACTCATAAATGAATAGAAAAGGGGTACATATAGGGTGCTGAGTAATCCTAGTGCATGACACATATGAAACCCTAAACCTAACTCTAAACCTAACCCATGTGAGATGACCCTCCAACATGAGAGGAGGACACATAGGATAACTCACACTAACAAATTCCACATGAAGCATGGTCAAAGAGGAAACCATCTGTTGCACACCTCAAAGTATTCAGGTGCAAATCAAGTATGTACATACCCAAGTAGAATAGAAATAAATTAGATATGAAGTCACAGAAGCTAATTTTCATTGGCTACAGTGAAGAAACTCTTGGGTACATATTGATGGATCTAAAGACCAGGAAAGTCTACACCAGCAGAGATGTTGAGTTCTTTGAAAATAAGAAAGTAGAGTCTCCTCCTCACTCACCTAATGTAGATTCTTCACTAGTTGTAAAAACTGAAGCTAATGTTCCTGCAAATGATAAAAGTTATGATGGTGATGATTTGATAGAACCGTGACCCATGGGAGCAGTTCAGCATATGCCTAAGTGGTATACTATCATGTTACGAGATGCAAGAATGGATGCTCCACTAAATACATTCACCCCTAGACCACAAACTTGCAGTAAAGCAAGAGAATAAGTCACATTTTATTTAATGAGTAGAGTTATTGAATTTGATGAGCCCTCTATAGTCCAGGAATCCCTACAGTCAAAAGTTTGGAAAGATGCCATGGAATTTGAATATCAGTCAGTAATGAAAAATAACACTTGGAAACTTGTCGATATTCCACTAGGGAAGAAACCCATTAGATGTAAATGGATATTCAAAACTAAGTACAAAGTAGATGGGACAATAGATAAATATAAAGCGAGACTAGTAGAAAAGGGGTATGCACAAAAAGAAGGCATTGACTACAAGGAGACATTTTCTCCCACAGCTTTGATAAAAATGATTAGGATAATCTTTTCTCTAGCTATACAGTTTGGTTAGAAATTCCATCAGATGGACGTAAAAAGTTCCTTCCTAAATGGAGATTTACAAGAAGAAGTCTATATGACTCAACCTAAGGGATATGTTGTAATTGGTCAAGAAACGAAGGTATGAAAACTCAGGAAGTCTTTGTATGGCCTCAAACAAGCACCTCAGGCATGGTAAATCAAAATTTATGATCATCTCGTACAACATGGAATTGTTAGAAAGCCATACGATCCCAATATTTACCTCAAAAAGCAAGAGGGGAGATTGTGATTGTCGTTTTCTATTTCAATGATCTAATCATCACTGGTAGTTCAATGAGGATGATTTATGCAATGAAGAAATATCTTAATCAATTGTTTGATATGACAAATCTTGGGATGATGCACTATTGTCTTGGTTTGGAAGTATGGAAAAAAGAGAATCATTTCTTTGTTTCTTAGTTAAATATACTGAGATGACACTCAAGAAATTTAGGATGATGGATTACACACTAATTTCTACACCTATGGAGAACATATTGCAGTTATCTCATTTAGATCCCTCTCCTGCAGTAAATACCACTCTCTATTGGGAGTTGATTAGGAGTCTCATTTACCTAAACTACACTAGATCAGATATTAGCTTTACAATGAGATATCTATCCAGGTTCATGCAGGAACCCAAATTTTTTCATTGGAAAGAAATAAGGCACATCTTGAAATATCTCAAAGGATCAATGGATCTTGTTCTAGAATACAAGAAGAAAAACTAATTCTGCTTATCAAGATATGAGGATTCATATCATGCAGGTAACATTGATGACAGAAAATCCACTTCAGGGTTTTTTTTCTTTATGGGATCTAGACCAATATCATGGGGAAGCAAGAAAAAACAATTTGTTTCTTGTTCTTCCATAGAATCTGAGTATCATTTTACAAGAGAAGTTATCTGTGAATCGATTTGGCTATGTCACATACTAGGACTTGGAATACCACAGGAAAAACTGACCACCATGTATGTTGACAATGAAGGTGTTCTCAAACTTGTTCGCAATCCAATTTTTCATGAAAGAACAAAATAGATTGAGGTAAATGTACATTTCATACATGAACATGTCTTGAATCACAATATACAGGTTCAATTTTGTCTAACAACTGAATAATGAGTAGATACCTTCACAAAGTCACTTTCACGTGACAAGTTTGAGTTATTTAGAGAGTTCCTCTCCTCATCCCTTGAGGCAATGCAAAATTAAGGTGGGAAATGTTAGGTTAATTTATGCATTATCTTACCTTAAATATTTAATTATTTAATAAGGTAATTAGTTTATATATTATTATATAGTTTTATAACAATATTTGTCATTTTATATCATATTGTTTATTTTTTGCATTATTGCTGCAACTATACTTGTTTGTATTTGGTTATTGCTTCCTGGATGTATTTTGGAAGCTATTTTGATTTTGTTTGTACTTGTGTAACCTTTTATTTATTTTAACATGGTTGTTCAATTCCTATAAGAATTGCAGCCTCTCTATTGTAATTTGATTTGGTTGATTAATATAATTCTACAGGCTTCCATCCCTGTTTTACAAGTGCCTACAACCCTTCTAATATTTATTTTTTCGGACTCTTCATCCATGGATAGGGTTTAAATGATGATCAATTCACACAGAGAGATTCACTACATGTATGACAATTAGGGTTTTACAATGATGGACAAATATAGGAAGGAGAGCAAGTCATAAATTTTTAAGAGCTAAATTTGAGTACATACAAGATAGTAATAAAGGTCCTAGAGTGTAAGGTATGGTACTGAATGTGTTTTATGGTACCGACACATGTATATTTCTAGTTCCAGCCTAGTTGACAAGGCTTTCCTAGGTTTAATTCTCTAGGTTTCTATGTTATACATTCTTAAATATTTATAGAAATAAAATATGGCAAGTTAAGTGCCTATATACATTTTTCTGTGCTTTCAATTTCATGTTAGGTTAAGTGGTGTGTTGTGATCTTTCTTATTTGATGTGAGATATAAACCTGATTTAGTGTGTATATTGTATCATCTTAATTATATCAGTAATCAACTCTAATATATCATACATCTAGTTAAATTGAACTAGAATTTTAATTAAGGGTTAAAAAAAGTATTAGATTCTTATCTTACTTTTTGAAATCTTAGCAAAAATATAATTTTTATATTTCCTTTCCTTTTTCCCAAACTATGATCCCCAAATCTTAACACTTCTATCTTTGTTTTTTGAACTTCCTCTGACACATATGTACATGACAATCAACACCCAAAATCAAGATAGTGTTAATGTGAATATTGTAAAAATTTATTTGGTTTCATTTTTGGTTTTAATTAAGGAAACCTCCCCATGAAGAGGAGGGAATTATTATCACCTAAAATATTGAGAATTTTCCTCGGTGCAAATTTTCTTGCCAAAAGAATGTAGTAAAAATATAGTAAGGTGGCATGATAGTGAATACTAGGGCTATGTTATGAACACTAAATATCTCACAATGTATTTCTAATCAGTCCAATCCAAATCCTAATCTTCAAGGAACAAACTCAAGAAAGGAGCTTAAATCATAAAATAACAAGTAAGCATTAGCAAGAATGAAAAAATTATGGATACAAATACCAACCCCTTCACTTATTAGACTATCTAGCATTAATGTAGATGATTTGAAGTGTTTTTAATATAATTAGGTTCTATAAAATTGCTATAATAAAAAAAAAATACTATACAGTACTAATTAAACTTGTTCTTATGTAATAAACCACATATTCCACACAAGTGTAAGACCATTCAAAGTAACTCCACATTTGGTATACTTATAGTTGAGACAACCTGGGTAGCTATAGTTTATGTGTACACGATGTTGCTTATGGTTGAATAACTCTTTATACACCTTATTTTTCAATCTTATAGTTTTTATCTTTGCAAGAACCATTGACACATTAAATTACCTTGAGTGATATACTATGGGGAATTATCAAGAGTGGGGTAGGATGATTAGTGGAATTTGTGAGTAAAAGGAATGATAACTAGATTGTACCAAGCCAAGAACACAGATGCTAATCAAACACCATGATCTATAAGATGAAAGTAATTTGCCAGGATAACTTTACATAAAACCTTTACAAAAAAATGAGCAACAATATCATATATTATTATGGAACTCAATGAAATAAAATTAGAATGGGCCTTTCTTATATAGGAAAGGAATAATCCAAGAATTAGTCAAGGTCATAGATCAAGCCATAAATCAAGGAAATAAATAGTCATCAAAGAACTAGTTAAGACCATAGATATAGGAGAGAACTAGACATCAAGGATCTATTCAATACCATAGATCAAGGAAAAAACTATACCCAAAAACTAGATAATATCTCATAATATCTAAATAATATAAAATAAATATCCATACACATAACTAGGTGAGGATAAATACAATAAAGATAAATAAAGTACCTAGGTGAACATGAAATAAGGTAAATACCTACTCTAACACCCCCCCTTAAGTGAAGCTAGGGGCCAAAATAGAAGTGGCATGTCCACAGTATGAGTCCCAACAACTAGGCCTGATGAGATACTCATGTACAATAACTGGGAAAAAAGGACACCACAAGGTACCTAAAACCAGTAACAACAAAGTAAAGAGATTAAAAACCAGCTACAAGGCATCCCAAGAAGCTTGGCTCAAAAAAATCATATAATTCTGAAGAATTTTTGTGTGAACTATGGTCTAAATCCACTGCTCGATCACAAAACTAAAAAACAACTGAAACTGAGCTTCACCAGAATAGCTCCATACAAGGAGACTGTCAACGAAGTGATGTTGAAAGTACAAGAAAAAATACCAAACATAATTCAATCAGCTTCTGCAAATAGGTCTGCCACGATCCAAGAACAATAACCAAAGCAACAAGGCAAGGACACAAACTCCATAGTGTCATGATCTAAAAAAAGCCAAAGTAACAAGGAAAGGACACAAAACATGAAGAAACAGGATCAACACCACACCCTCCCATAATGCTTAATGGGTGGAGTGACGCTACAAATTTGTATGAGTTGCCCAAAATCAATTACTCGAACACTGAAAAAATAACATTGGAATTCACCAAAATAGATCCCCCACAAGATATACTGTCAACATGCCAAAAGTGTCGAAAATATAGATACAAAATCTCTCAACAAACAAGAGAGATACACTACACCTGCTAAATAAAAATGCTCAAAACAAGAAGCATTACAATGCAGAAGGTATAGAAAGTGGAGCAAGAGGCCGAATGGTGGAGGAGCCACCCCTGTAGATTCCTCTCAATGGATACACGACATGCAGTAGCAAGCCTCATAGGCTTAGGAGCATCAAGACCAGTAATAGACTCAAATATTGGTAGATCAATGTTAGTGGGTACAAGAGAAACAACTGCAAGTGGACTAGGAGCATGGATATGGCTGTCCATAATAGGATGGTCATGATGAAGGCTAGCAAGTTTTTTGGTACAGGGAGTGTATTAGTGTATCCTTATCATGAATGAGTGATTATAGAAGAAAATTTTGCTTCTTGAATGATCTATTTTCTTCCACAAATTTTACAATATCCTCTTTAATTCCACACACTTAATAGAAAAGCATATCATTCTCAGAATCTATGATGGATACAAGAATGCAACTCCCAAAAATTTAGGATGTTGGGCTCAGCCGAAATTACATCCACAATTGATTACAACACTCCTCCATATTTGGCACTTTATAATGAGTGTGTGTTACAATATGGAACTTTAAATTTTTCACAAATCCCGAGGTGAACCAATGTGTTTCTCTGTAATAACAGAAAACCAAGAAAATGATTACCTCCAGAAAAGGTCACGTTTACAAATGATCTAAGGTTTTTTCCACCTTCTGGGTTCAATGAAAGCCTCTATTTTTCATAAAACCACATGCAACAACAAAATACAAAAAATCCCCAAATATATGCATATAAAAAATAATTTATTTGCAAAATAAAACTTGCAGACGGATGTCAATAGCAATCTCCTTCTCTGATACCATAAAAGAAATGATAACCAAATCGTACCAAGCCAAGAACACAGATGCCAATCAAACACCACGATCTATAAGATGAAAGTAATTCACTAGAATAACTTTACATAAAACCTTTGCAATTAAATGAGCAACAATATCGTATATTGTTATGGAACTCAATGAAATACAATGAGAATGGGCCTTGCTTAAACCAGTCAAGGTCATAGATCAAGCCATAAATCAAGGAAATAAATAGTCATCAAAGAACTAGTTAAGACCATAGATTTAGGATAGAACTAGACATTAAGGATCTAGTCAATACAATAGATCAAGGAAATAACTGTACCCAACAACTAGATAATATCTCCTAATATATAAATAATATAAAATAAATATCCACACACATAAGTGGGTGAGGATAAATACAATAAAGGTAAATAAAGTACCTAGGTGAACATGAACTAAGGTAAATACCTACTCTAATAGTGAGATATATTTGATGTGCACCCAATGTTACCTTAGATATCATATACTATAATATACATCTCGTACTCATCCTTTAACGGAATTATATAACATCACCTTAATTCCCTCATATAATCACCACCATATCTACTTACACCCTTATACATTTTTTAGGAAACTTTATATCAGTTCTTGAGTCCTTTCTCCACATCCTGACCTTTTTTATAGGACCACATGATTATTATTACCTAGATCTAATGTCATCAACCGTGGTCAATATTATCTAACTATTTTTCCTCATGGGAAAACCCATTAGCTATGATTGATGTCATAAGCTATAGTGAACTCTAACAACTAATCCTTATCCTTATTTATAGATGGTATTTGAGAAAATTTACCATAATAAAATATTTGGTCATTGAATCTTCTTGTTCTCACTAAAATACTTTTAAGGTCTTAAAGATTTAGAATATAGTCTTTCTTATCTTTAGAGGTCTATTTTTGGAGAATTGGTCCTTAGAAAATCAAGAATAGGAGCTACACCGACCAAGTTCAAATATTATTTTAATTCATCTACTTTTGTTTATTTAGGTCTTATTTTATTCATCTTCTAGTGCCCTACATGAAATCTCTCATAAGGTGTTGCTAACACTAGGGGAAGTTAACTCAACAAAAGTTCTTACACAAAGGTAACTATATATAACTCTCCTGTTATTTTATGTTATTTTTTATTTATTTGATTGATTGATGCATCAAAAATAAATAAAAGGATAAAGTAGCATATTATTTTCTATTACATTATTATATATCGACCTTTTACATACAATTCAATATTTGTGATAATGTTACAACCTATTAATCTCTATAATTAATGTTTACAACCCTAGTTTAGATATCTATATGTTCTTAACAATCTATTGATACATTTATAATAGATATACTAGTAAGATGGCATCCCCCATCTTAGACTAAGAATTTAGAACCCTACACATTTTATAAAGAGTGGATTACCATATTCTAGATCCACGACTCTTACACCCTTTGGTTAAAATTTCTCATGTGTTGGATCTAGAATGGTTTCCTTCCAATCCTAAAATATATTATTGAGAAGATAAATAATATATTTGATATAAATTATCACCACATATATAGACTCATCATTCCTAGTGTTATACTTGGCATAATTTAATCACTCATGTAACTCCACTCCCACCAACCCCACTAACGAAAAAGTTGTTACTGCCATATCTAGGGTGTTTACACCATCTAATAGTGTGTTAGATCTTGTCACTCTTACTTTTATGATACCTTCCTTTGTAAATGAAGGAAAATTTCCTAATATATGTTCTATTGAATAAGGTATATTGCTACTTCAAATATAGTTAACTCCACTCACCTCTTCTATTCCACTGATTCTCCCCTTTGAAGAATATAGATAGGCATCAGAATGAGCATGATGATGGTTCAATATTGGGTGATATTTAGAATATTCATACACTTTATCTTTCTTAAGTGTCTCCTCTGCACCACTATCCATTAGATTACACCCTCTATGAGACTTTGATTGCATAATTATTCCTAAATAAAGGAGTGATTCTATGCACAAAAATCATTCCTATTAATTCTTTCCCTTTATATCTACCATATAGATTTACCCAATCTAACTCCCCCATCCAATTATTTTTTAGTTGTAGCATATCTTTCTTTACCTTCTACATATTTGAGTTGCCTTATATTTATGTGATTCATCTATCTATTCTCTTCATATTTTATATTAGAAAAATATAAACATTTATTTTTGGCATAATAACATAGCCTTAACATGATGAAATATTTATCACTCCTCCAATATTTATAATGCAAGATCAACTAAAATAATCTTGATTTAAAATGGGATATCTGCGAGGAAGGACCCATTTGGCTCCCACAAAAACTCAAAATTTTATAACTATGGACATGAATGAGTAGACATAAAAATATAACAAGAAATTTTCAAGAGAACCACTACACCATACCTCTACTGAACATTTCCATACCTTGCATATATTTTTCAAAACTTCTCTCTGTATACTAGTTCAAACTTTAAACTGACCAAATTTAATTATCCAACTAGCTACATATGTTATAATTTGAGCGTACATAGACTCTGAAAACTCAATGAATAAAATTTGATACAACTCACTACTTAGATGATTATGCATCCATGTGTGAGGATCCTCGTTCCCCCTACTCTTAAAATCATCAAAAAACTCAAATATTTCCTTCTCAAACTAACTTTCTATTCTTTAAAGAGTTGTTTGATCTAATCACCGTCCATGTGTAAAAAACATCACTAGGACATATCTAAATGAGTCATCAATAATAGAAACAAAATATAGTCGATGTTCTCCATTGTTCCTTCTCTATGCACAAGGATAAGAAACTATAGAGCTATTACACATAGACTCAAGTCATTCTGACAACAATTATATTAATTCACCACTTACACTAAAATATTCAACTACACACGAGTGCATAGAGGTCTCACCTAAAGAACACTTTAAATATCTCAAAGAACATCATAACTAAAAAGTGACATAAAGATAAACATCACTAATGTGATGATATTAGATAAAACCTAACTCAAAATTCATATAACAACTAGACAATCAACCTATTGATCTTCATGTAAACAATATAAAACATCATCAACATATACAAAGTATAAAACATATTGAATCCCTAAAAATAGATATATAATGAGTATACAAACATTACATACATAATACCATTCATCATCTTATATTACCTTAAAGATTTATTAAAATATTATTTTATTCCACAATTTTGTGTTATTCAATAAATAACTACATAACATACATGAATTTCTTGAACTAGTGCATGACAATTAAGAATCCATGAAATTGTAAAAACCAAACATTGATCATTCTCTTCTCTAAATTTATCCATGTTCAATATCTTGTCTAAGTTATCAAATGTGAGCATAAAGGAATTATTTATATGATTCATGGAACTTATAGGAATTTCCAATTAGTAAGAAAATATTCTTTGATACCTTCTCAATACCTTAGAGGATTTATGGTTGGTGTAGATTTGTCATGAATTTTTCAAGTATCTAAAACATTTCCCCATGTGATTCCTCACTATACAAAAATATAGTTCCATCCACAACCATTTATTGTTTGGAGACATATGTTTTCTTATTCCATATCGCTTGGTGTGGCCACAACCTTGGGAATATTCCTTCTCTAAATCCCTCAAAATAATTTTTCCTTAGGAATATTTCTAATTCTCACATGAGATATTCGTATGTCTTTCTATGTGCACGAATAAGTTTATAGTTCTCACAAATCTCACTTTTGCAACATGTTTTCTTGGGTCTCTATATGAGAAAGGACTCAATTCTTTTTCCTAGGTGAACATTGTTGACCTAGAAGACAGTAATCCAAGGGATGAGGCATTACTAGGATTTTAAGGGCTATTAGAAAGGGGGTAAGGTAATAAACATTAGATAATTATAAACTATGAGTTATAATTCCATTTGGAGGTAATCATGTGAAATACAAAGAAATAATCCAAATATATGATACATTATCTTAGTCTAGTCCATGATACATCAAAAAAATCAATAAACCAACACAAAAAAAAGGGGTTTAGGGTTAGGGATACCTACCTTCTCATGGAAACTATTAGTGAATTAGTCCCGCTCATTAGTTTGTAGTAAATAGGCCAAATTTGGGACTCTAAAGACTAAGGTAGACCTTTATAGTTCAAATATTATTATTTATGCTCTCAGTAACCTAATGCTCTAATGATAACCTAGCATATATAAAAACCATTATACCCTAATACCACATAAATTTTAATTCATATTTATGATTACAAGTATAAAACATTATTGGATATATCTAAGAGAAATGGTAATAATGAAACGTAAAAATAGGGGAACATAACCTAGATTCACTACTCAAATTAGACAATGCCACGGAACATGGTCAATTATGTCAAATAAAAATATATTTCTACTAGATGCCATGGATTGCTGTTGATGGTGTTAGTAACAAATAGTAAAATAAAAGTGAGGTGGAAGAGATATTTGATGGTTGGACCAAGAAACCTGGAGAAGGTATAAAGGTGATATCAATGTGCTATAAGATGATGACATGAAGGTGATATAAGGTGGTAGTATAAGGATATGAAGTGGTAATAAGAAGCTAAAGGTACACTAGGGAAATATAGAGAAAGTTCCAAAATGATCTTTAACGAGATGCTATGAACTGACCTTAACCATTTCCCTATGAAACCCTTAAGGAATGAACTCAAGGGGATTTATTTTCCAACAACCTATAAAGATAGATCTTTAGCAGTTAAAAAATAATTGTATAATACTTCATTTATTTTTAGGTAAAGTGAAAGCATAATTATTTGACATGTTAATCTTAGGATAATTGAATTGAGATTGAGAAAGATAATGGAAAATAACATTATGTAAAATAACATATTTTTAATCCACTAAATTTTTTTTATGATAAAAACTAAAAGTGTTATTTTTGTGAATAAGGATGATGAAATACCATCTTTCCAAGGACAAAATATCTAAGGATCGACATAAATAACCCCTTTATAATTATAATTAATAGACATAATACATGAATTTATATCACTATTTTTTGTGTGTCTATATATCAAAGAAAAATCCCCTTCAAAAATAGATTCAATAACATTACATGTTCTATAACACACATGTGTTGACACCTAAATTTTTATTAGTACTTGTAAATATTAGTTTTGGCACTCTATAACATACTTGGAAAATAAAATATATATCTAAATATTAAGTACACTTTCCTCCTATTTATTTACCCATCTATTATATTGATCACATCTATCTTCTAATTATATTAATTTACAATAAACCTATTCTATACAAGAATTCCTTAGAAATATTACACATGCATTTTTTAATCATTATATCTTTGGTCCTTGACTCCATGAAGTAACACCAATGTTATATACCATGATCTACATGTATTTTCCTACTCCCTTGGTAGTTTTCCCATTCCCTATAGTTTTCAGCATGGCCAACAACTATTTTTCAATTGTAGAAAGATTCAGTAGTTTGGGATAGTCATGTTTGATGGATTCGATATGGAGGGAATCAACACAGAATATCCTATATAAATGACACCCCTAAGGTCATTTGTTACATATTATCTCTCTTGTAGGAACCCTATCACCTAATGCACTCTTACACATATGATATATCATTGCACACAATCATATAAACATATCAAATATTCCAAGAACAAAATTAAAGGGATCTGATGAGAAAAATATGAATATAAAGAGGTCAAAGTTTCATGGTGCCAAGTTATGGAGTTAAAATGATCACATTTATATTACACATGATTTAAAACATTAACCAAAATGGGAGAAGACCTTGTGATTTGATCCTTTTTACAAGTATTGATACGTAGGGAACACTCAACCATCACAGGTTATGTTGAGGTTAGCCCAACCCAAAAGATAACCCCCGTTTAAGGTGTTTTCATCAATAATACATTATTAGGGTCTGGAAAAAAGGTCATATCACACATATTCCATAACATTATATGGACATGTTAGGAAAATGAAAAAAATAGATTGTAGACATAGAAAAAGGGTTACAATCAATTATAGACTATAAATCTCTCTTATACACTATTGATAAATCCAAATAATGCGACTAGATGAAAATGTCTAACTTTTCTCATAATTTTTATACAAGTTTTATGCCCTTTATTTTCACCTAAGCCCTTGATGACACACTTATAAGTTGTTCCAAGCTCTTAACAATATAGATATCCATAAATGATTAATAAATGATAAGTATATTATCCCCTTTAATTTGATTTCTTGTTTAAAATTAGTTAATTTCACATTTATTCTTTCATTATAATTTAGATTTCTATGTTTAATTTTCCTTATTTATGTAATATTAATTATCTCAAGTTTTACTACATTTTATACCATTGTGTGTAAAATAATATAAAACATTTTGGTGAACGAACGTTCCCTAGATTGGTTTTATGCTTTACCTAGTGGATCTATATATTATTTTATTAGATAAGATGAAGGTTTCTTATCTCACTACAATATTATTAAGGGTACAAATATTACATAAGAAAATATTTAAAATATTAAATGAGGCACTAAAAAACACATTTATGAATATATTATTAGATTCAAAGATACTATACATCATTTCATAGACAAACCTATAGACCCAGAGAACTAATTCTTCTTTAGAAAAATTATTTTACCTCTCTTTTTAGAAAAACTCATTTTATCATTCTTACAAATATTTTGATGCCATTTTCTATGAAATTATTGATTATGAAATTTATCTTTTGCACTCACATTTTTAATTAGTTAATAGGACCCTCACCCTTTGATTAAAATAATAAAATAGGTTACAAAAAATGTCTCATAAACACACATATATAATAACCTTCACAGAACAAAGTAAAGAAGAGAAGATTTAGGAATAATAAAAATATATAGAATAAGTCATCAAGATACTTAAAGTATATTTCTCTTACCAATGCCTCATAAAAAATTCTTTATGCCTTCCAAAAAAATTCCTCCAATAGTCTTTAGAAATACCCATAATAGAAAATATAATCCATAAAATATGAAAAATAAAAGCTACAGATAAATCCAAAAAGTCTACATAAGTAAAAATATTCTTCTCAAATCTACAAAATTCATAAAAAACCTTCACCAACCCCTCTAAAGAGATCCACCCAAAATTTTCATTAGCGCCATGGTCATCCTCTAGGTTCTCCAGAATTGAGGAATCTTCCTTAACCAAATTAGGGTTTATGGAAAGTCCATGTTTATACAAATGAATCAAAAACATATATTTTTCTCTCTAGTTCCACCAAGCTCACCTATTATGTATTTCAAAATTTGTCATTAACCTCAAAAAATTACTAAACTTCTCAAGTTTCAATTCTAATACTTTCTATAATTCAATCTTCATCCATATCAAATTATTGTGATTCAATTTTAAGGATTATAGAACTTTCATTAATTTTAATCTTCTCCTTCATCATGTTTTCTTCTACATTATTGACTCTATTGTACTAGTTGTTTCAAGAGCACTGGTTATATTCCCATATTCTATAACTCTTTCTTTTCATTTTCTGAAAGTATTATTTTGATTTCTACTTCAAACCATATGTGAAACTCAATACAACATCACATGTCACCAAAAATATTATTTCTAAAAATATGATTCCATATATTCTATCTATGTCTTAAGGCTAAACCCCCCAATTAAACAAAAGAAAAAATTTCCAAGGGAATTTGAAGAGGGGATTGGATAGCCTCACATCATATAAATTTTTTCCTCTTGGTGGTAAAAACAATTTCGTGCACCATCTTTTGACATTCCATTTTAATGGAATCCACCATAACCAATTTTTTCACCTTAACTCCCAACCTTATAAGATGGAATAAATTTAATCCTTAAAAACCCTATGGGTGTGCAAATTATGATCAGATACTTTTTCAAAAATATGTTACAACTCAAGGGCCTATTTCTCCTCCAAACATCATTCCATCATCCCAAGAAAAGGAGAAAAAAACCTAGGACAAGGTTCAAATTTATCCATCAGGACATCAAGAGTACAAAAACCTACACCATTTCCTCTTCAAAAACCTTCACATCCACCTCTTCTTCTATAGCCACTTCTATAGCCAACAATTTTTTGTACTAAAAATCATCTGTAATTGAACTGTGTGATAATTAAAAATCATTCTTATCTTCAGAGATACAAGAGTACATTCACATTTAGATAAAATATGTTTCCACTTCTATAACCTTCAATTAATTTTCCCCTTTAGAAGCCATCAATATTTCAGAATGAGTACCTTCCAATTTTTCCTCTAGATCATGTATGTGCCATAATCTAATCCTACTTATTGAAGTAGTAGGGGTGCAGGATAAATACAAAGGTTTTGATGCCTTAAATTGTGTTACCCCTTGTGTTATGGCTTCAATGACCGTCAATACTTTTATTTTTTATAAAACTATTTTGAACCAAATGACCTTCCTGAGAAACCTTGTTTTTCAAAGGGAAAGATAAATAATGTGAATAATTTATATCCCTATATGAAAATTTTGATTCTTTCACCTGATGTAAATTACATGAATTAACCAAATCCTTCTATTAAGTAGTTTTCACAAGTTATTTCCTAGTGAGATTTAGAATTATGACTTAAGGTAAATTTCCTTTGTCTTCCACATTAATATGAATTCACATAAAAACAACATCCATGCCTAGAGATTTAAGATCCAATTATAAAAAACCTCCCAAATAATCACCAATATTTGAAATATCTCCCACCTAAAATACTTCAATGGTAAAGAGTAAATTTTTTATTTAGAAAAAATAAGCCCCATAACCTTTTCAAACTTCATAAAATTTTACTGACACAAATGAACACAAATAATTTTCCCTTAAAAATACTTGTTTTGAGATAGGATTCAATCTATATCTTCAAAAAAATGGAATTTTATCACAATCTAAACTTTAACCAAGTATTTAAGATTAGATATATGAAATCCTTACCCTGTACTTCAAATACAATATTATTAAAACCTCCCTTTCTAATACTTCACTGGGAATTTCCTAAGATATATAAAGACTCCAAGTTCTTACATTCCTTATCCACTAACCCCTGAGGGGTAAAAACCATTTTTAAATGTGGTGTTGATTTATCAAGATCAACACCATTCGAAGAACAAGGTGAATGTTCTTGAGATCCAACCAAATCTATGGAATAATTTATTGCCAAGGCATCTGAAAGGGAACCATACATATCTTTAGTATTCTTATTACAATCATCAAATAAGTATTTAATAAAGATATAATGAATCGTGAAATACATATTATTCTCAAATTATTTTAAGAGAATAGAAAGATCCCTAGAATTACCATGTGATCTATAAGATAAAGGTAATCCTATATCAATTGTAGGAATAAGATCATTAGTAACATCATCTGACCCATCTAGTGCCAAGGAAATTAAATTCATTAACTCCCAAAATTTATCCCCAAATGACTTGGATCTTATGGCTGTCATATTTATACAATAATACATTTTTATGCCCCATATTTTTAGCTCAAAAATACAATTCTTCCCCATCACTTTTTGACTACTACCACAAATATGCAAAGAACCATCACCCTTTGGAATAATTATCTGGTTCCTTTGAGACTCATCAGAATTACAAGATTCTATTATCCCCAAGGATTCCCATAGATAACCATACATATCTTCAGTTTTTCACAACTTTTCTTCAGAACAATCTCTTATAAAAATGGAATCTATCATGCTTTCCATATTCTTCTCATTTTTTTTGAAAATAATAGAAATATCTCTAGCATTACCCCTTGATTTTTAGGATATAGGATTTATCATATCATGTATGGTAACAAATATTTAAGACATTCTCCTTGTTTACAATTAGTACCCTTAGGACCAGGGGTATAATATTATGACCACTCGAGGTTAGAAGATACTGAGGTTATCAACCCTCCAACATTACCACCAGAAGACCAAAATCCTTTAATGAAACACTCTCTACCAATTTCATCATCTTCCTAATCTAGATATAAAACTTACACATCCTCTTTATCATCATATCCTTTCACCCAAAATATACCTTTTGGATCTTTTAATCTTATTTTTATGTCAAACCCATCCTAAAATAATTATTATTACCACTTATTAATAATCTTCGGTCATCTTTTGTAATCACATACAATTTCTTATGAGACTAGTAATTATTAATGTCTAATCACTTCAAGTCTCCATCAAATAGAAAGCCTAAATCTAGGAAAAGTGACAAGGTCACACCTTCCCCATGTCATACCCCCTTTATAAGTGATCCTATAAGGTTTCAAAGGCTCAAGGATAAACCAAACACTATTCTACAAATTCTACTTGACAAGTTGATTAAATTACCCTCTACTATGGTAAAAACTAGCGATGGAGAAAACTATGGTGACGCGGTTTCTGCAGTTTTGGATACAGAATGTCTGCGAACTAAGGTTAAAAATGCTGAGGAAAGGCTGATCTATAGCCAAAATCGGACGCTTGTGGGCACGAGTACGAACGCAGAAAAAGCTGGAGGTACTGTCAGTGCGGTTTCTGCAGTTCTGGCCGCGGAAAGTCTGCGCAATATGACAAAGTTTACTGAGGAAAAGCAGATCTCAGGCCACAATCGGACGGCTATAAACGAAAATGGGGAAATGCTGGGATCCACACCTATGGCCTGGAATAAGCTATTTCAAAGCCCTAACCTCAAGGTGGGTCCGAAAATCACTGATCAGTTCACATGGGAAATGGACAAAGAGGGTGCCACCTGTCTAAGGGTCCCAGATGGATTTGTTGATAGAGCCTTAAGCAAAGCGAATCTCTCCCTTGTTGGTAAGTTTCTTGGCTCTAGACCTAATATTGATTTCATTAGAAAATGGGCTTTGAGAAAATGGAAACCTAAGGGAGCCCTAAATATTACCATTATGCCAAAAGGTTTTTTTCCTGGCTAAATTTAATCAGCAAGAGGATTTGGATTCAGTGCTAGTGGGAGGCCCCTGGTGGCTGGGTAATATGGGTCTTTTTTTGAAAAAATGGTATCTGGGTTTTGATCCGAATACTGAAAAATATAAACACCATCCCAATCTGGTGTAGGTTACCAGGACTGCCATTGCATTTATGGGATGATGAAATACTGCTAAATATTGCAAAATCCCTAGGTGCACCTATTGGGCTGGATGGACCCACAAGAAACATATCTAGGCTTGCTTTTGCTCGGTTCTGCATTTTCTCAGCTATGGATCAGGAGTTTCCGGAGCACATAATCTTGAAAACTAGATTTGGGTCTTGGACCCAAAAAATTGAGGTCGAAACTTTAAGATGTAAACTATGTCATAGCATTGGTCACTCTGACAAAAACTGTTCCAAGAAGAAGACCCCTCCTTTGGATACTGAACAGCCTGGGATAGACTCAGATCTAAACAAAGTTAGTAGGGATCCAAGCATGGATAGGAAGATTGATGACAAAGCTCCTAGCCAGAAGGATTTGGAGCTAAATAGAAAAGGAAAAAAAAAAGGGGGTTTTAGAACTCAAATAAAGAAGCATCTCATCTGGCACCCCAAAGCCACAACAATAGCTTTTCCTGAAGCTCCTAACAAAGAAGTCTTGGACAAATCTGTGAAGACATCCTTGGATAAACCTTTTGAAGCATCTAATAAAGAAGACTATGTTAAGGTATCCATGGAAGTGAACGAGCAAGATGGCTCAGTGAAGGTCAATTTAGTCCCTTTTGGGCATTCTCATATTGATATGTCACAGTCATTCATTAGGGAGGAAGCTTGGAACAAGGAAGGTATGACTACAAAAGAGCCTTTGGATATTTTCTCTTCTGGGGAGAATGGTAATGCGGATCTACTGCCATGTCCCAGCATTACAACAGTGGCTTCGCCGGTCTGCTGTAGCACCAGATCAGCTTCTATTCACACGCCTGGCAGGATTCATAAAGAACGAGAAGAGGGGGAAGTTACGCCTGTCATGGAAATGGAAGATCCAGACTCTGGATTCACAATGGTCATTTCAAAAAAGAAAAAAAGATTGAAAGGTTTTGAAAGGATCCCAGAATCATTATATAGTGATAAAAAAAAGAAAATAGACAATTGGGACACCTCTACTTCCAGAACAACTAGGTCTTCTGCTAGACGAATAGCTGATTTTGGAGGAAGTTCAAAAAGAGGAAGACCTTCTAAAAAGACTCTTAGATCTAAAAAGACGGAGAGGGATATTGCAGATGGTGTTCAGCGTCAGCTGAACCAGCAAGCAATTCCAACCACCAATCATTCCAAATGAAGATTATATCTTGGAATATTAGAGGCCTAAACGGAAACTCCAAGCAAAGAACCATCAAGGAGTTACGGGATTCCAGTAACCCCAGGCATTTTGATTCTACAAGAAACTAAGATGAAAGCAAAGACCATTGAAAACATTAAAAAAAAAATTTGGGATAACTCTGAAATGGCGGCTGTTGACTCTTAGGGAGCTTCCGGAGGGCTGGCTACTCTTTGGGACAGAAGGCACTGTACTGGTATGATTCTTAATGATAATATTAATCATCTTGCAATCAAATTTGTCACTATTGAGAATAAGAGTGAATGGATCTTGTCTAACATTTATGCCCCTAACTCTGCTAGTGGTAGAAGAAAACTTTGGGCTGATCTTAAAATCTTTAGAAACCAACATTGCTCTGCTAACTAGCTTATCATGGGGGATTTCAACTCCCCACTAAACCCAGGCGAGAAGTTTGGAGGTACCTCCACCTTCTCTAATGGGATGGAGGATTTTGCTGATTTTATTGTTGAACAAAACCTCTTAGATGTGGATCTACATGGTAATAAGTTTACTTGGAATAATAGAAGGTTGGGAAAGGAGTTCATTCAGGTGAGATTGGATAGGGCTCTAATCTCAGCAAGTTGGATTCTCAGTCAAGACTTCCATCTCTCCTCCCTACCCAGAATTGGATCGGATCATAATCCGATTGCTCTAAACTTTCTCAATTGGACTAAACCCGCAAGAAGCTCATTCAAATTTGAAAAGATGTGGATGGAGCATGACAATATCTATGATAAGATAAAATAATGGTGGGAATGGAATGGTGAAGGCACTGCTCAATTTAGATTGGTTCAAAAACTCAAAAATGTCAAAAAGTAAGTCAAAATCTGGAATAAAAGCGTTTTTGGAAATGTATTTGAAAAAAAGAAAGAGTTAAAACAGAAGCTTCAGGATCTGGAGTTAAAAATGGATACTTTGGGGAGATCGGTTGAAGATGAAGTAAATGAGAAGAATATTCTATCTGAGTTGCATACGATCTGCAGTAGAGAAGAATCTTTATGGCACCTTAAATCTAGAGCTATCTGGCTTAAAGAGGGAGACAGGAACACGAAGTTCTTTCACATGACTACTTTGAAACACAGAGCCTGTAACAGGATCTTAGAGGTTTCTAAAAACAACGGGAATATCATAAAAGATCCCAACAACATTAAGAAAGAAGCGCTTGACTTCTACAAAAATCTTCTTAAAGAGAGAAATGTCAGCAACTCTGAAGCTATTTCCTTTATGTTGGAGGCCATCCCTCAGAATAATATCGAGGACCAGAAATTCAGAGACATCACTAAAGCTGTCACGCTTGAAGAACTGCAAAAGGCTGTTTTTTCTCTTGAGGGGGATAAGGCTCCTGGACCGAATGGGTTCTCTATTAATTTTTTTCAGAAGTTCTGGGAAATCTGCTCGGAGGATCTTCTCAAAGTGGTGAATGAATTCTATAGAACGGGAAATCTTCTAAAAGAGCTCAATAACACTCACATTGTGCTGGCACCTAAAAAAATGGATGCAAAAGATTTCAAGGACTTCAGACCTATCAGTCTTGTTAATGCCATTTTTAGAATCTTTACCAAAATTCATTACTACTAGACTACAGCTCATAATGAATGATCTCATCTCAAGGCAGCAGAGTGGCTTTATTAAAGGCAGGATAATACAAGACGGAGTGATTATGGTTCACGAGACTATACATTCCATGGAAAATAATAAAAAGGCTAATATGGTCTTTAAGCTTGATATGAATAAAGATTTTGACAAGGTATCTTGGGTATTCCTTGAAAAAAATTTAACTAAATTTGGGTTCACAGAAAAATTTAGAAGAATTATTAAGTCTTGTATATCTACAGCCAGGTTCTCTGTGGTTGTTAATGGGGAGCCTGTGGGTTTTTTTCACCAGCAGCAGAGGTCTAAGACAAGGAGACCCCATCTCCCCCTTACTCTTCATTCTTTTAGCTGACAACCTTAGTAGAACAATTGGCAAAGCGGTTGAAGACGGCCTTTTAAATGGATCTAAACCCACTTCCATCAGCCAAGCTGTTTCCCATCAACAGTTTGCGGACGACACTATCCTTCTTCTTCTGGCTTCAGTTGTGGAAGCTAAGGCTATTAAGGCTCTATTACAACTCTATGAATCTGCTTCTGGGCAAGAGATTAATTATGATAAAAGCACCATATTCTTTTTCAACACCCCTGAGGAAAGACAACTCAAAATTGCTAAAATTCTGGGCTGTCAAATAAGTGCACTTCCAGCCACTTACTTAGGCCTCCCTCTCGGCACTAAGAAAGTCTCTCACAAGGTGTGGGATGAATTATTGGTGAGATTTCAGAAAAAAATGGTTGGTTGGAAAGGTGCCACTCTTTCTAGTGCTGGTAAGTGCCTACTCATTAAAAGTACTCTCCAAAGTCCTGCCCATCTATATCATGTCACTTTTCAAAATCCCATCTTCCTTCAGAGAGAAAATTGAGAGGACTCAGAAATTTTTTTTATGGCAAGGCATGGAAGAGAAGTTCAAATTTCACTTAGTGGCCTGGGATAAGGTCTGCACCCCGAAGTTTATGGGAGGGATGGGCATAAAAAATATTGAGAAAATGAATGAGGCACTCATTGCTAAGATGGGCTGGAGAATGCTGTCTGAGAAACAACCCTGGATTGATTTAATTAAAGCAAAATACTTAAATCATCAAGTTGTTTACTACTTTTCTGCATGATGAACACCTCCCCTATAGCTCCATTTTTTGGAATAATTTGGTCAAGAGCAGAAACTTCATCAAGCAGGGTAGCAAATGGAAAGTGGGGGATGGCAGGGAGATAAACTTCTGGGAGGATAACTGGTTTAGTGGCAATCTCTTAGACAGATTTGGGATGGCTAAGGACAGCCTTATAAGCAAGTATGGTACTAAAATCAAGGACTAAATTGAAGGAAATGGAACCAACAAGAATTGGAAAAAACTTACTGTGGAGCGAATTGATCTTAAACAAATTACTTCCTCCCTTCAGGATCTTTTAGATCTCTTTCCTTTAAGTCAGTTGGATTCCAAGGATGAGCTGGTTTGGAATAATTCCCATGATGGGAAATACTCAGTCAAATCTGGTTATATCAATCTTTTTCATAGTAATCAATCTGATTTTAATTGGAACAAGATTTGGATGCCTGAATTAACTCCCAAAATAAATTTCTTTCTTTGGTTGGCCATCAGAGGTAGAATTGTCACCACTGACAATTTGATGAGAAGAGGATTTATAATTCCTAATTGGTGTCATCTTTGTAGGAATGACTATGAAGATATTAGTCACTTGTTCATACATTGTGATTATGCCAATAGAATTTGGAACTTTGTCATTTCTAAATTCGAAGCTCTCTGGGTGTTGCTGAAGGATCTTAATTAGCTATGGAATCAATGGAACCCACCCTTCAGGCATTGTGTTATCAAAAGGATCTGGAAATTGGCTATCCCACATTTAATCTAGAGGATTTGGAAGGATAGAAATGATATCATTTTCAGAAATAAGAAACAAAATTACAAACTCAGTATTGGCAAAATTTCTAAAGGTATCAAAGAGGATATTGCCAGATTTAAACCTCCCAAGAACAAGAGTTATCCCGAGAATGAAGAGTACATCTTATCCAATTGGCAGATTGGAAATTGGAGCAATCCTGGGAATAGTATAGATAGATCTTTTATCAAATGGCATCCTCCTGATTCTAATTGGTACAAGCTGAACATTGATGGGGCCTCTAAGGGAAACCCTAGGACAGCAGCAGGAGGAGGAGCAATACGGGACCAAAAAGGTAATTTGATTGCTGCATATGCTGGAAAAATGGGAATTCAAACCAATCATTTTGTCAAAGCATTATCTGCTCTCTGGGGGCTTGAGAGTTGCATGGGCTCAAAATATTCAGAACCTTGTTGTTGAATGGGACTCCCTAAATATCATTAAACTTCTTAATCATTCCTCATCTCCCAGTTGGAGTATTAAAGATTTTATCTTTGAATCCATAAGCATCAGTCAAACCTTCAATAGCATCAGAATCATGCATACTTACAGGGAGGGAAATAAATTGGCGGATGCACTGGCCAATTATGGCATTAATATAAATTTCACCGTCTGGGATAATACACTATCCCTAATCAGCTACACAAGAACATTCATGCGGACCTTCATATGCAAGCAATCCCTAGAGATGAGTCTTAATATTTGGAGGAAGATCAGCATCAATAACACTCTCACACATGTTACTTTAATGAATATGATGAGGCAAATAATATCAAATATACATGATAGTAAGAATTATTTGGGGAACTTCAAGTGGAGTTATCTAGATTTGAAAATCGCGTGCATGTGGGATGTACTACAGATGTTGATATCTGGATTCATAGCTCCTCGGAAACCGATGATAGATGTAATGTGATTATTGACAGGGAAAGGGTTACTCTCACGCGCGACTTCCCGCAGGCTCTAGTTCAACAGTTACGCAGCCGTTCGTGAGAAGAGCAATGGCTATAGTTCCCAGTTTTGTGTGGCCTTCAACAGCAAGAAGCGAACAGGTCTCTACGCTCACAGACATTTGAGAAATTTTTGTAACCAGGATATCACAAAGAAGATGGGAGGACCTCCCTGCCAAATTGAGCCATGCGCGGACCCCGACTGGAAGGAAAATACAGAGCTTTGGAACACTCTCAGCAAAGGAGGCTTCACCAACTTCATTGATAAGGTGCAGGGGCATGACCAAAGCATTTCTGTACGCTTTGCTAAGGAGTGGAAAGAGCGGACTGTCGACTATGGGGGACATAAGATATTAGTTAATGAAGATCTTATTGCTGAAGTGACCGGCCTTAGTTTGGAGGGATACTGCTTCTTCAACAAAAGGGTTGACAGAGATGTTGAAGAAAGAAGATTTGTGGAGGGAACTGAGAAGCTCACATTTGGCACAGCGGGCCTGCTTGTCAGCTCAATTCCACCACCCTATGATGAGGTCACTCGCATGATGATTCAATTCATCTCCCTGGAAGGTAGGTTTGTCACTGTCCCTGCTAAACATCTTATCTTTTTAAACCACTTCCGTAGGAATCGATTGGTTTGCTTCCCCCATTATCTGCTGAACTCCCTTGAACGCTCCATTTTGGAGTTTCAGAAGCACACTCAGGCGGTTCCCTTGCATCAAGGACTTATTTTTTTGATTCATAAATGCTGCCTTCTTAAGTACCCTGGTCTTCCTTCCTCTCCTAGCCCGGCTCCCCCTTTGTTGGGCTCTGCTACTGCCAGCCCTGTTTCTCCTGCTGCCCCTGCTACTGCCCCCTCCACCATTGCTTCCACCCCCATGCTGGCTGCACAATCTTCTCCTTCCATTCCCCCTGCTGCTGCTCCCGTCACCCACCTCGCCTCTACCTCTAAAAGACCAGTCACCAGGGCTTCCAGGAGGCTCAACCTTCAGACTCTTGTTGTGCAGAAGGAGCCTTTTGAACTTGAGATTGCACATGACCTGCTAAATATCAGTAGTGCCAGTCCCCAGGAAGTGCGGATGGATAGCTCTTCTAAGAGGTTGGAGGCCTTAGAGGCTAAGATGAAATTGCTAAAGGATGAGGTCAAGAACCTTGCTAAACAGAAAGGTAAGAAAAGCATGGAGGAGGAGGGAAACATTGATAGCAGTCAGATTGAAGACATATACAAGAAGCTGACCTCCTTAGACTCCCGCTTAGGGAAGGCCAAGACTAGACATGATTACAACATTTCCGCCTTTAGGGCAATTGAGGAGTTCATTGAGGGTCATGCCAAAAGTGTTTCCAACCTCAATGGTGTCCCAGCTGCACTTTGGGGCAATGAAAAAGAAAGCAAAAGAACCATTGAGGAGCTTTATAAGACTGATGCTGCCCATATGACTGCTTTGGGTATGTTTCATGCCTAGAAGAGAATCAAGATCAGTATCGATAAAGCTGCGAAGAAGTATTTCTGGATGCTTCTGCTACTTTTAGTTGTTTTTTTGTTGTTTCTCTGCGGTCGGTTTACTTTTTTTTGCTGTTGTCTTGCTGTTTTGTCTCGTTTGAGTAGTTGTTTCTGAGCTACTTAGAGCTTCATTGTAACACTTGTATCTTGATCCATTCTCTCCGTTTCTCACTCTTATTCTGGCTCTTAGGCCTTCTTTTGTATTCAAGGGTATAGTCCCTTTCAAAAAACTATTTTCCAATAATAAAAAAAAATTACCCTCTGCTAGTCATTGCCATACATATTGTTTATCAAATGTGGTAAGATCATTTTTTACTATCATTGAATGAACATACATAATGATGATAAATTTTTTTAACTTATAAAATAAAATTGATGAACTAATTGAAAATGATGTAATATTTTTTTCAAAATCTAATGCAAAACCATTATACGTGATTCCTCCCATCTACCCATTTACAAACCTAAGTAAGATGATATATCTTATTATGTTTTGGAGCATGTTTTTGTGTGTGGTAGTGTTGAAGATTGTACACTAAAATTTTTGGCCTCAAAATACATGCCCAATACCTTGGGAAATGTGTTATTCTCATATGGGTGATATTTTGACCCATAGGTTTATGGGGAGGATTTGACCCATGGTTTTGGTACCCACATTATTGTAAAACTACTTAAGCATTTTCTTATTGATGTGCTTATGTGCTTATGGTAGGTAGACATAACATCGTAGATGTGTGAGTTCAAGTGTGAATTTAGGAGAGTTTGTTGAGAATGGCTCCAAACAGATCTAGGTATTGTATTAATAGAAATAGGTGGTTTGTAATAAAATTTGAGCAAGTGATTCCTAGTGGACGTAGTCCAAATTGGGTGAACCAATGTCTCTATGTTTTTTTCTTTTACTTTCTGCACTTTTATTTCAGATCTTTGATATTTTTATGCCTATTAGTTTCTACTATTATGTTTTGAGTGGGATTGTTCAGCATATTTTATCCCTTATTTCATAACACATCCCATGTAGTTTCTAAGGTACAGACATTACAATTTTAACCTAAACAAGAACAAATGATCATTTGAAATTTCATATGGGTGAACATGGGCAAGAAATTGTAATTAATGATAAGGCACAAAATAATATATTTATGATTATTTTCCTTAAGGAGTTAAGACATAACAAAAATGTAATACAACATATAAATTCCTATGAATAGTCATACAAGGATTTCAATTTCTTTTGGTAATTAAATCATTCCATCATATGATTGAATAATAAATTTAGAAAATCATGGCTAGAGTAAATGGAAGAAGTGGAAAAAACTAATAATACTATGTCATTTGATTTATAAGGATGCCTAATCACACTTCAACGACATAGAACATATATGAAATAAGATACAAAAAAATACCACAATAGATAAAGTTACTTATAAAAGTTAAACATTATAGGTGACCAAAAAACATAAAACCATAGAGCCACAAGAAAATGTGGAACATGAACATGCACAAAATGTTTTCACCATACATTAAGAGAAAAGAGTCTCAAGATAAGTGCTAGCAATCCCCACAAGTTTATATTATTGTTCACAATCCTATTAAAAAATATTTTAAGAGGATCTAAAGATACTATACAATATTATTCCAAATAATTCCATATAATCAATACATGTTGTCATTACTACAAGTTAAATTCCAAGTGTATTTCTAAATGACTTAAGCATTTAGACTAACATATTAGACATAATAATTTCATTTAAGAATATTTATATAGATCATTATTTGTTGTACATAGCTAACCTAAATATTTCATCTCAATAAAAGTTACCAAATATGATAAATTCATTGGATAGTACATGCAATGTCTACGTTGAGCATCAACATTATATCATTTGAATACAAGTGTGACAAAATAAATAAGGTTAGAAAGTTACATTTTATGTTCTTACTTACGACATTCACATTAAATATATTTTAGCCATTATCTAATAAAATAATACAAATATAAGGAAAATATATGTGTATAGTACCCATACAATGTCCTATTATACAACTAATACTAGGGGTCATATTACATAATACATACATGATTTTATTGACCTTACCAAGGATTCAAGTAACTTCACAACTTGCAATCGTTATTACAATTTAGATAGTGAAAAAAATACTTCTCATCACCCAAATTGTGTGACATTTTCATTGTATGGTATTTTACCTTCACTTAAGCATCTCCCTTGATGGGATTATAAGTTAGTAATCCTAATCAAATTTCACATGCTAGCCTAACTGTGGAGTTTATTTTACACTTTATTCATTTAATTGTATTGATAACGTTTCTTGAGTTGACTAATTTATTCCTACATTATTCTATTTTAACATTGACATTGCTTGTTTCACATTCAACATTCCTATAGTACATTTTTATTTATTTTCAAAAATTCACCAAATCTTACTTTATTATTTCTCAAATAATTCTAGACATTCACATGAGCTATCCTATGATGAAACATGCATACACTTTCTCTACGACAGTCTAACCTTATTACATATAATTCGAGGTAAATTACACTTTTTGTGGGATATCACTTTCCCCACTCTTTAGAGAATAATTTTATATTATAATTGGTGCACATTATGCCTGAAAAATTACTATTTATAACCCTCCACATCCTTCTATTTTCATAGTGTGTGCATATTATCCTCTCTTTCCTTGCATTCATTGTCTAGGATTGTATTGTGTTATACATTATCTCTTTTTTGGATTTGTATATTGTATTATGCTTGGATTTGTGTGCATTTTTTCCCATTTAATTCATTACTTGATTTATTTTTGTATTTATTTTTATTATTTTAATCTTGGATTTATTGATATTCTCATGGATTCTTCATGAATGATTACTGATTGTTACCAAATTATTTAAAAATATAAAACTAGGACTTACACATTACTTGTATTGATGAAACAAATTGTTACTTGATGCCATTTTTTATATACATGGTGATTTATATATCCATTTTACTCACATTATCTTCAAGGTATACATAGGTTATATTGTTGGAGTCTGGTATCCAACACTTCACGAGGTCATGCACACTGACACCTCACTTGGATAGGATCTTAGACACTTACCTGAAGTGTGCATAACCTACCGAGTTATTACTTTATATACTTTAACAAGGTGTGGGTTAATGCATACATAACCATCATAACATGTATGAAGATACACCATTACAAGAAATGAAAACACATATAATAAGGAAATCAATCAACATAGACAATCATCACTAATATTTGGATTCCCATTATACCATGTTCAGATATACTAATCCTTACAATCCATACACAATTGTCCATTATAAACACAATTCATTACATAACATACTCATTGATTACATCAAGAACCTATTACGTTTATGCACACAAAAATATTGAGTCAACATTAATTGTCACAACACACTTACATGACTATATCATTCTCTCACACATTTAGTAATCTCATTCATAACATCCATTTTCAAGAAGAAAAAACATATATTTATACACAATCAAGACTTTCCCTTCACCACTTACATGTGTTTTACTTAATAATATATGTCCTAATTATAGGTTGCATGCCTTTACAACTTTGGTTTACTCTAGATCGAGCTATAAATAGCTCATACTCATCCATGCTTTAATCCTATAAATATATGCCTTTCCTACATGTTCTTTACCTTTGGGGTTGTTGTTTTCCATATTTCTAGACCCTGCTTACATATCACACCATTTTCTATTTTTATCATCTTTGTGGAAATTAGATAATTCCTCAAACATTGTGTGTATAAACAAACCTCTTACATGATGAATATTTCTCTTTGTTGCATGCACCCTCATGCATTAAACTATCTTTGTAATCTGTTGTTGCACACATGATTTTGTGCATCCTTCTGATCCTCAGTTGATTATTTCAATTCCTTGCATGCACTCCTACATCTAGTCTCAAAATTCTATGTATAGATAATACTCATCCATTTCTTCTGACCGACGTTACCCTACACTAGGAGTATTTTCCATCCTTGGAAATAACATTAATCAAATAATATCTCATCTCAAGAATTAACTGAAAGAATGAATGTAATTTGAAGAATAAATAATGGAGGCAAATTACCCCAATGAATCAAATAATGTGTTCATGTACACTCAAAATTTTAGGCCTTAGGCAGTGGGAGGAGCTCTAGAAATTCCTTATTTATGATATCTTCTAATTTCCTCCATCCTTTAAGCTCCATCTCTTCCTATTTGGGTGCTACCTCCACAATTCCTGACACCTCCTCCAATGCTCACTCATCTTCCTTCTCCTTTAACTCCTTCACCACCACATCTAGGTCCAAGATCACACCCTCTAAGGTATCCATTTTGCGCATTACTATAGGGTGGATTTCCTTGAGCCGTCATATAAAAGTATCCTTCATTGATTTACTTATCTCTATTTTCTCTGCAACCTGTGTCATTGCCTTCTCACGCTCGACCTTGTTATTTTTAATTGTGGTAGGTATCTTATTCAACTCTTCCTCCTCATTTGTAGTGTACACATTAAGAATAGGATCAAAATTTTGGTTGTCTTCAAATTATTTCTCTTCCTTATTTTTAGCCTCCTTGACCTCCATGATCAACGCTTCATATTATTTTATCTTCTTTCATAATTCCTCTTTATTCTTATTCTTTAATTTTTTCATTTCCTCTGCTAATGGCCCTAGACCACTCTTCACTTTTTTTAGCATCACCTGCACCAAATCATCCAAATAGTGTAACTCTATGGCATACTCTAGCTAAGCTTGGTCAACCAAGTCCAAGCATGTGCACACAATATTGAAAAATATATCTCTTTCTTTGTCATATGCGTCCATTGTCCTTTTCTTTTCATCCCTTAAATCCTCTACAAGATTTTTTATTTCCATTTCCTTCCACTCTTTATCCCCTACATATTTATGATTACAACCCCTTTATCTATATTTCTCCTTGCAACCTTGATGACCATCTTCATGATCACATTATAAGATTGTTCATCAGAAATCTTTGTGTGGTCAATGACAGAGAATACCTTTCCTAGATCCTTCTTCAATATTATCTTGGAGTATGATTCCTTTCTTACCTCGAACTAAAAATATTGTCTGCATGTTTACATACTCCACGAGATACCTTCCTCATGTGTGCAAGAACTTTTTCCTTGTTCAACATATCCCAACCAAATAGGTCCTCTATTGGTAGTGAGCTTTTGAACCTGGACCTTAGAACTTTCAAGGTGTCATCCATGTATGATAATGGGGGTGTCTCTAGAATTTTTATTTTCTTTCTCTCTCCTACGTACTTCATCTTCGAGGTATCCTACACAATATTAAATTGCTCCCTGATCTCTTCTACTCTCCATCACCCTCTTCTTCCTCACAATCTCCTTTCTGTGCTTCTTATCAAACATTGTGTGTCTCCTCTTCATTTTATTACAATTTTGCATGTTCTTTCTCCCTCTACAATTCCTCCTACACCATCTACTTTACATCTTCTTTCTCTAGTGTAGGCTCCTCTTCACACATCGCTACATCTTCCTCCACCCTTTTATCCAAGTCTTCCTCTTTATCTTCCTCAAAGTCACATATTACTTGAGGTTTCTTCTTTTTTGGGCATTGTTTTTCCTTTACTAGAATTGGTTTTGTTTCTTCTTCTTCTTCTACATATTTTTCTTCTTCATGAGGAGGATTATCTTCACGCATTCACTTGAAAACCCCTACTATCTACTTATTTTGTGGAGGATCTGATAGATGAAGATCCCACAGATTGATGTATTTTCCTAACTTGAGCTTGGGCCTGAGGTAGATGTATATTCTGTAAGTATGCTTACCCACTATTACCATTGTGGGGCTCAAGTCCATGTTATCAGCCTCCATTATCTCTATGTATGATATTCTTGATGGATATACATAAGTTTGGCACATAGTGTGGTAGTCAATAACTACCTTATCTATGTTGTATGTTAGCTTCTATGCCTATTTTATGAAATTTATGAAAAATAGAAATAATTTTCTATGAATACAAACAATATTTTGTACCATGGCCTCATCTCCCCATTACTTAGTGTAAAATGGCCAAGGTAGTACTGCTGCAATACTAAAAACTCTACCTTCTTATCCAAAAGCATCAGTAATACCCTTAACAACACCACTCATTCTCAAATATGTCACATAGTATCCTATATAATTTTTCTATGTGCATCTTGTATGGGCTTGTGATTGCTCCATCTCAAGTAAATTTAGCATATCACTAGGCTAGAGACTTGTTTTTGATCAAGTTGACCCACATCTTTTTCTGTTGGGTCATCAGGTACTTTGATTTCCTAAAACACAATCAAAAGAAGAATGACACCCCAAATGATGTTCTCACCTTTTCTTACCTGGTTATTTACCTCCTCGACGATTCCCTTAGCAATATACAAGAAAATTTTATATAGTGTCTTCTGTACCATCTTGTGTGTGACATGTAAAAACTTCTTTTTGATTTCTGTCTAGCACTCAGAAGCTCCCAATTTACAAAAATCTAGGCACGTGACCACCATAGTACCTAGATCAGTTATACTTATAATTTTTAATGTGCACATTATTTGGTGATAGTTAAATTTGGTTGTTGTGGCCTCAACTGTAGTGTCATCCTCCAAATCCAGTCTGATCTCTACTCTGGTATCACGTAACCTAGTCACCTTCCCAATCAACTGTGGAGTTAGGTACATTATTTTGCCTACAAAATATAAGAATCCTTTTTGTACCCTTAACATAAGCCATTAATAAATGTGCACAGGCTTCCACAAATATAGCAACTCATATAATTGTAAAACCCCTACACTATTTAAGTCCTTCATAATCTTATCATCAAGAAAAAGTTGTCCTTCTATTGTCATCTAGCTCAATTCCTTCAAAATATCATTCCTAATATATTTTTAATGGGCTTGTGTCCTATGGTTATAGTCACTTATCTTGCACTTGGTCAATTGTGAATCCCATGGTTTCCCTACCATTACTTCTTATGGGTATTATATTTTTGAAAACCAGTCTTCAAGCACATCATCAACAACATTCTTGTTCTTGTTATAGTTATTTATCTTAGGTGACCTTTTTGGTGTCATTATTTTTCTTTCACTTATTTAAATTTTGAATCTAAAAAAAGTGTTTCCTAGGTGCTAAAAATAATTTACTTATTCAACTTTTTCCTTTGGTGTCGAACCTCCAGTCTTCTCTATCAATCCTTATATGTTATTTCTTAAATCCCATGCCCTAATTTAGATTTTAAAATCCCATTCCATAGATCTGTGAACTATAGCTCTACAAACCCTAAATTTTCATCCTCTATTGTGAAACCTATCTCATTCGTGCTTCCACTTAAGGATATCTCTGAAATCAAGTCATGTGTACTTTTATTTGGTTCAAGATTTCATAGATTGTTTGGTTCACTTCACGCTTTACAATTTGATCTTTGTCACAATTAGCTCTTTATCACACAAGTTCTTCAAATCTTAAGGTATGAATGACCTTGCTTGCACACTATTTATAGTTTCCCCAATTTCCATCCACATTAATTGCTTTCAAATACTACCAATTTTTACTTTTAAAGAGATTTTTTATTTCTCTCATGATTTCATCTGCTTTCTCCCATGCATGACATTCAGTAACCTTCAAGCACACTACTAATTCCAAGGCTACAAGTCCTTTCACGTGTATCTCCCTATGCCATACACATTCTTCCTCTACGTCACTTGTAAAGGAGTATAGATTATCACTTCTTCCCTCATGTTACACTGTGTGTCCCTTTACTCACATGGTTTCCAATCTGAACACTTCTTATTCCTTCAAGAAAAACATCCTTAAGTTCCTTTGCACCATATCCCGTCACTTATCACACTCCCCTTCACACACCACTATATCATTCCATCGCACACCATCATATTACACTGTAGCGTGCACATTCACCAACTTCTCAAGAAGTATTAGCATCCCATTTTTTATTACACACACTTTCCTCTCCTCCACCCCATAGTAAAATCATGTGTGGTCCTCTATGCATCAGTCTAACATAGATTAATTAGCTTCTGTGCGCGAATGTTATTTTTACAACAAAAAAGGGAAATCTAATCTAAGTGGTAATGTTGCCTTATTAAATTCAAAAAATAATCTTATTTATAATAGGGATTCAACCTAATCCCATTGAAGTAACCATACAACACGGTGCCATCCAACACTTGTAATTAACATGTGCCTGATTCTAATATATTCTTTACTACAAATGGTCCCTACCAATGCACTTTAATCTTTCCAAGATGAAAATTATACTTGGAGTCATATAAAAGAACCATCTTCCCCACTAAAAAGGATTATTCTTAATATTCCTATCATACAAAGCCTTTTATCTATATTTTTCTATCTTATGACTCCATCTTGTAATGACATGTCTCTCATCCATCTGCATCAGTTTGTCAATGCACTCCTCTACTACTTTCTCATCATCCAGTCCTCATATGCATGAAATACATAAGAAGGGTAATATAAAATCCATGAGAAAAATTGTCTACATTCCAAACACCAATTGAAATGGTGTGGGCTTATTTAACTTCTTATAATTTGTTCTTGTAGACACCTAAAATATGATTACACTTAGCATTTCCTCCAATTCAATCAATTAACGATACTTCGTTAATTCCCCATTCTTCACTTCATTCTCAGATGCCCATTTACGACACCTTCTTGGTCATATTCTTCCTATAAATAATCTAATTTGGTTAATATCTCTCTTATTAGCTAAACATTCCTCCTTTCGACCATTCAAAATCACCCTAGTTCTCTCTAGACCACTTCTATTGGCTTCCTAGCCTATCTATCAGTCACAATTGGTTATCTAGACCCCTCCTAACTCTCAATGAGTCTCTAATCACTTGATAATCAATTTTAACTAGCCTAAACCCTAGTTATCTAGCCTAAACCAATCTTAACTAAGCCTAAAGCATGTTTATCCTAATCTAATCTAAAAGAACTTTAGTCCTACATGCACCCAAATTCTAAACTCTCCCAAGTGGAAAACTATAAATAGAAGTGTCACCCTCCCATTCAGACTTAAAAATTTACTCTCAAACACTTTGGAAAGGCATTAGAAACCATTTGTGATAGTTTTAAGCTATAGAAAAATTGGACCTTGGGCATAATCCATTGTTAAGAGCTCCTCCATCTTGCATCCATCCATTCCAAATATAGTTAGTAAGGGAAGATCTAAATCTTGGCCATGTAGCCAACTTGGAGAGATCTCTTCACTATGTTTGGGAGTAAACAAAACATAATTTGATTGCTTAAGATCTAAACTAGGTTCAATTTTAATAAGCTTTCATAGAGTAGAGAGTAGCATACATGTTAGTTTTTGATGTTTTTGTCAAAGTTATAATACTTTTATGTTATTTTCTCTTGTTTAGCTCTAATATTATGGTGCATGGTTGAGTTAGCAAAGCTTTGAGGTTATTTAGCCTCACTCCATAGCTTTTGTAACGTTCCATTGCATACAGTTCTATAAGCTCATAATATTGTTGGTACCTTGTCACCCCAATCCTTCCTACCAACATCATAAATATTTGTCCTAGAATATTTTTGAAAGCCTATGTAGTTCCATTATCTTGTGGTTAATAGGATGTAGTCTTATGTTGTGCCACCATGTACTTTTCCAATAATATTTTGACTGTCTCATTAAGAAAGTGAGTTCCCCTATCACTAGTAAGGCTCAATGGACAACCATACCTGCTAATAATGTTTTCCCATAGAAACCTAGATGGTGTCACTATAGTGCAATCCTTTATAGGTGCAACCTCTACCCACCTTTTCAAGTAATATGTTCATGTTATGATGTATCATGCGCCTGTCTGACATGTAGGTGGTGTAATTAGGACAGCCAAGTCAATTTCCCACTTTTCAAATATCTCTGCATTAACTATAGGTCGTAGCGACTTCTCATCATAGTTTCTTAGTTTTCCTATTCTCTGATAATGGTCATAAGATTTGAAAAATGATTTAGTATCCTTATAAAGAGTTTCCCACCATAATCTGCCAATAATATCTTGTGCACTATCATTTGTCCTCTAGCTATTCCACCATGCACTTCTTCCATTATAGCTTCATGCTTATGTTCTAGAACACATCTATGTAAGAATTCATCTCTACCCTTTTTGTAGAGGTCTTCTCCAAAGAGTTGATATGATGATGTGTGAATGGAAATATGTTTCTTCTTGTTGTCCACTCAAAATTCCCTGCTCTGATGAAAGTAAAAATTTCAAAATTTTGAGTTTAAGTGTTTTCTCTAATGTACTGAAGTCGTGAAATTGAGAAAAGTATGTAGTTTTGGGTCATTTTGTATGTATTTCGGGCCTGTCAGAAATTTTCGTCCCAACTGTCCCAAGTTCCGAAGTGCGCTCTGTTCCCCAATCGGCCAAAATCACCGAAGTTGTTCCATTTTCGGGCCCATCAGAGCTTTTCGTCCCAACTGTCCCAAGTTTAAAATTGCGCTCTGTTCCCCGATCGACCGAAATCCCCAAACCGCGTACTTCACTCTTTCATGTTCCAAGTGTCCCAAACTTTTCGTGCGAGTTCTTCCATTTTCGCCCGAACCACCCGAGTTGTTCCAATTTCGGCCGAAACACCCGAACCGCGTACTTCACTCTTTCATGTCCCAAATGTCCCAAGTCAGATTGTGCAAGTTGTTCCATTTCGGCCGATTCGCCCGAACCGCGTCCTTCGCGCGTTTTTGTTCCAAATGTCCCAAAATGCATTTGTGCATCTTCTCCTTGTTTCGCCCGAATCGGCCCGAGCCGCATGTTTTGCGCATTCGCGTCTCACATGTCCCAAGCGAACCAAATGCCATTCATACTTAGTTTTTCCCGCTCTACCCGAATATGGTGTTTTTCAAACTGATAGATATCAATTTAATGTGCATTGATCACTCTTTCTCTCTCTTCAACGGCTATATAACGAGCAGATCCACCTTTGTAATTCTTACATTGTTTCCATGCTACCCTTGCTCGAACCCTTGTAACCTAATTCCCTGCGCGTGTATCCCTTTTCTGACGAATAAGGTTCCTCCCCGAATTTAGGTTGTGGCTCTAATACTATCAAAATCCTGGGAAGATCAAAGTCATGGAGGAGGCTTTGGGAGAACTAAAGAACAGCTGGCAGAAGGGCGAAGCTTTCAAGACACTGGTCGTCTCTGCTTTCAAAGATATACACTGTCATCTTCAGGATGAAAATTCTGATGTTTCTCCTTTCCTTGCAAGAAATCAAAGCTCAGTTCAAAGTTTTTTGTAAAAGATAATTTATTCAAGGAAAGCTCCATCTCCAAAGGAGAAAATGAAGGAAATATGCTCTCTTCAATCTGTCATTGGAGAAGCAAATAAAGATTATCATACTCATGTCGAGTTTGATAAAGAGATGGAGAAATGTCCTTGGAATTTTGGACTCAGTCTACGGCCAACACGTCAGTCCCTCATGGGCAGGAGACCATAGCTGAGGTGTTAAAGAAATTCAGGCAGCGGATTTCTAAAGTCAGTGGGTCCCTCTCAGTGACTGGCCACCTGGTCTTCTTCCCCGTTCTTCTTCTCTTCTTCCCTAAATCTTTTTCTCGTTTTCTTTCTAATAGGTTGAGGTACTCTGCGATTGCCGGTCCTTAACTATTCTTTAGTTTAAAAGAAACAGTTACGAAGAGTAACTGAATTGTAAGCTATATAATGGCCTTCTTTACGCCATTCTAAAAGAGGAAGAACTTGGCTTATTTTCTGAAAAGTGTAAATATATCATAAAGAAATCAATACAGAAGGACTTTCCATTCTTTGTCTATCTGATCTCTGTTATTCCTAAAGCTTTCATTTATTTTTCTTTGTGAAGATCATTTGTCTCAAGTTTTTTAGTCTTACCGATTGCATACTCTTCAACTTTTGCAAGCCTGGTGATCTTGTATAAACCAAGAAGGAACTTTGTGTCCTTGATTAATGAATCTGTGTTATGTTAAAGAAACTTTGTGTTCTAGCAGATGTTATTTACAGAAACTTTGTGTCTTTGAATTCCATCTTATTTATCCGATACAAATGATCTTGTTTCAATTCACTGAGACTTTCGCATACATAAAGAATTACTCTGATATCTATAATTCTGCATGTTGCCTTTCTGCTCTTTCCCGTACTCTCATTTCCTCAGTCCTTTTTGTAATTGATGATCTTTATAGAAAACACTTTCGTAATATCCAAGTTTAACCAACAAATCATGTCTTGTACATTTGTAAATAGGTTTCGTTTTTGAATAAGGGAACCTCTCCCATTAAAGAGGAGGGACTTCTTGTCCCCTGACTGTTTGCTCTTCTTAAAAGTCCTATTTGACGACCAACAGTTTTTGGCGACCTCTGGCTAGGGAAAATCATATTCTAGTTCTGTAATTTTTTGATCATCTTTTGATCTGGTGACTCTGCGTTTTACTCGAGGGGAGAAGGACCCTTGGCATTGAAGATTCTCAGGTTTCAGATTTTGGAGCAGTAGGGGTTTTCCTTTTCCTTCAACAAGAAATAGAAGGACTCATTTGACAAGCACTCCACCTGCTCAAAATATAATTCCTCACGGGTGGTACTCCTTCAGAGCCAGCTAGCCCTAATCTACGAGCTTTGATTCTTGCTGGTGTTGTGGTTCCTCTCTGATCCGTTTTTTTTTATCCAAGAATGGCGGGATACCATTGCCCTGGGGTCATCGTGTCGGGCCCCCTTTCTCTTCCTCAGCCTTTACATGGGTTACCCAGAGGTAACTAGAAGAACTTCCCCAAATTCAAAGGTGATGGCAAAGTGCATCCTGATGAACACATCGCAGCCTTCATAGTTGCATGTGGAGTTCTGGGAGTCGAACATGAAGACGTCTCCGTAAGACTGTTCATTGAGACGTTACAAGATAATGCTGCTGATTGGTTCTATCACCTCCCAGCTGGTACTATCACTAGACTGGGACACCATGAGAACTGGGTTTGAAAACCATTTCAAACCAGCAGAAGATGTGCATGCCTTGCTTGCCCAAATTTCTTAGATAAAGAAAGATTCATCTAGAACCCATGAGAGAATTTGTGGCCCGATTCAACAGATTGATCCACAAAATTCTTGTAAATACTTGACCTGTTGATCAAATCCAAAAATGTTTCTTCTTAAATGCCCAATCGTCTGAAGTCAGCTATGCGCTGTGAGAAGGGCTAATCTCGTAACATTGGTGGAGGATCAAACTCTTGCTGTTAGTGTCGAGGATGATCTGATCATGTCAGGGAAGTTGAGGAGAGACCCTTCCAAATCTAAGTCTATTGCTTCCTCCTCCTCCACTCCTGGACCTAATACTGATCTGTTAGTCCAAAAGCTTGTGGATGATCTCATTGCTATAAAGAAACAATTGGCTCAGCATGCCCCCTTATGCAGATGTTCCAAGGAGGAATTTTCAGCCCAGAAATTGTTTTCCTTCTTCTCAAACAAGACTAAGCACTTGAAGGACCTCCTGTTAAAGTTCATGTGAATGAAACCTGTGAGGTTGAAGAGCCAGAGGATGATGAGGATAATGAAGCTTGCGAGGAGTTTTGTCAAGGAATTTGATGATGAGGCAGAGGAACTTGAGGGATCTCGAGTAAATTTCTTCACCACGGGAGGGCGTCAATGATGGAGATGACTATGATGAAGTAGTAGCTGACATGAATAGCAAATCATTCGCTGTCATGACTCGAGAGCAGACAAGTCGGAGGGAAGAAAGTGACACAGCCCATCAAGAAATCTAAGGAGCAGTCGACAAATATTCCCGTGATTGCAAAAAAGAGGATCTCCTATCCCTACCTCATCTACACCAAAGGTGAGTCCTGTTAATCCTACTAACTAAAATTGCTTCTTCTTTCTCTCCTAAAGTTGATAAGCCTAGAGTACCGAGTGATGATGGCCCTGTCTACTTCTGGAGTCCTTTGATATTGTCGATCACCTGAAAAAGACCAAGGTCCAAATCTCAGAAGCTGAGTATTAACAAACCCATCCCAAATATTTTTCGAAAATGATTCAATTTGTTAATTCCTATTCTAAAACTACCTCTAAATGTCTTTTACCTACTTCTTCTTCTGCACCCACAACCTAGTCTGGTAGCTGTTGTCACCTCACCCAATGACAAATTTAAACCATTTTATGTGACACTTATTATAGCTGGTCATAGGCTCAGTTAATTGTGTCATTGACTCAGGAGCCTCAGATAATGTAATGCCTGCTAAAGTAGCTCATGCTTTAGGCCTGACCCTCACACGCACTTATGGATCTTGTTACTCCATGGAGAGTAAAGAAGTGCCCCTGGTCGGGAAGAATTAAAGATGCACAAGTGGCTTTTGCTGCCTTTTCCTGAAAAGAAAGTGTTGGCTACCATCTTAGTAGCAGATATTCCCTCCTTCATACGAGATGTTGCTAAGTAGGAACTTTGTGCAAAGATGTGGGTGGGGAAATCCAAATGGACTGGTCGCATGCACTCATACCTGTTAACGGACAAATAAAGAAGTTGATGCCTGAGAAGCAATCTGAGTATATTGTGCAAAAAAACGGATGATCCTAAAGCACAAATACTCTATGAGGATATGGGTCATGGCAATTACATGATTATGTCCCCCTGATGAAATCCAACTCCCCAAAGTATCTCCTAAAGATCCTAATGGGGTTTGGAATTTTAAGAGTTGATGGAAGTTGTTCCTCAGCTGGTTCTGGAGCCGGGTGTCCTGCTGGTGTCACCTGAAGGAAGTCTACACCCCTTTTCATTTTAAGTTGCAGTTCGAGAATACTAATAACACAGTAGAGTACGAGGCTCTCATTCTCGGATTGCAAGTGGCCAATGAACAAGGTTTGGTAAAGAATCTTCTGGCTCGTGGTGATGCAGAAGAGTTGATTGTAAAGTAGGTCAGAAACCTTTTTCAAGTAAAAAATGGAAGGCTTGAAACATTACCGGAAATCAGGTTTGGGATTCCATTGAATTCCTTGATGCTTTCCTCTATCGAAGCAGTACCTAGGGAAAAGAACAGCAAGGCTGATTCACTGGCTGTCTCAGGGTCACTATTGATTCCTCATCCTGATTTCTCTCAAGACAAGTTCACCATTGAGATGGTCCATCGGCCTAGGTGTACCTGATAATACCAATAACTGGCAGGTTTTCAATGATGATCAACATTTGCTTTTCCTTCCTGGAACTCAAGGGTAATTTCGAACAGCTTGTATTTTGAGGGAAGTGACAACCTGCCTTGTGAGAGTGTGCCCTTTGACAAAGCGGTCGCCCAAGGGGAAGAAACAAATCAGGAAGGGTTGGCAATCAATCTCAAAGGAAACAAGATTCCTAAAGGGTTGGTGAGTTTGGAGGAACTATTTGATAAACATGACAGGTATGTGAAGTCTAAAGCTTCTACTGGACCTCAGCAATCAGCTGAGTATGATAAGATTGATATTGGGAGTTCTACTGACCCTAAGCTCGTGAACATTGGAAAATGTTGCACAGCAGATTGAGAGGAAGAAAAGTAATTTCCTCTTTTAAAGAGGGTATACAGGATGTTCTCGCTTACTCTTATGAAGATTTGAAAGCTTTCAAACCAAAATATATGCAGCACTTTATTCCTCTTAAGCCAGGGGAATTAAGCCTTTCAAGCAGAAACAGAGGCAATACAAACCCCAAAATAGCTGACCCCATCTTTTAGGAAATACAGAAGTTGTTGAAGGCTAAAATCAATTTTCCCATTCACCATTCAACATGGATTGCAAATATTGTGCTTGTTAGGAAGAAAAATGGTGAGATCGCGCATCTGTGTTGATTTCAGGAACCTGAATCAGGATTCTTTGAAAGACAATTATCCTTTTCCTATGATGGATCAGGTCTTGCAAGCAAGTAACAGGATCTGAAATGTTATCTATGCTTGATGGATTCTCGGGATATAATCAGGTAGAGGTTGATAACTGTAGATCAACACAAAACATCTTTCACTACTCCTTGGGGTACCTTTGCCTACAAGAGAATGCATTTTGGGCTTTATTAATGCTCGGTGCCACTTTCCAGAGAGCTATGGATCTGGCTTTTGGAAGTTTGAAAGGGAAGTGTATTGTCATATATCTTGATGACCTGACAGTATTTTCCAAGACAAGAGCGGATCATTTTGATCACTTAGAGACAGTTCTGCTAAGATGCAGAGAGCATGGAATTTCTTTGAATCCTAAAAAATCTGTCCTTTTGTGTTACAGAGGGGAAAACTATTAGGGCACATTGTCTCCAAGGATGGTATTAAGATTGACCCTGAATGAGTACAAGCTATCCAACAAATTCCTCTCCCAACTAGGTAAAAAAGGGGCGTGCACTCCTTCTTTGGCAAGATCAATTTTTTGAGAAGATTCATTCCTGATTTTGTAGAGTTAAACTTTGAATATTTCTCAGATGATGAAAGGGAAGCAAAACATTTGGTTGGTATTCTGAAGGAAAGGAATCCTTTGAAGGTATCAAGAGAGATATCGCTAATTCTCTAAACTCCTAGTTTTGTCCTGTCCTGATTTCAGCAAAGATTTTATTATCTATTGCTATGCCACAGATAATACCTTAGCTGTTGTTTTGACTCAAGAAGACTCTGATGAGCATGAGCTCCCGATTGCATTCATGAGCTATATTCTGAAAGATCACGAGTTGAAATACACCATGATGGAGAAACATGCTTTTGCAGTGGTTAAAGCTGTCAAGCAGTTTCGCTTTTTACATCCTCAACTCTCATTCCATGGTATTGGTCCCAGATACAACTGTCAAGTCGATTCTCACACAACAAGAATTGGGATCCAAGAGAGGGAACTGGGTTGCTAAGGTCCAAGAGTATGACATTGACATCAAACCGACCAAGCTGGTTCGTGGGAAAAGGCCTTTGTGAGCTCATTGCTGAAGGAGCCAAACATGAGTTGCTGGAGGAGAAATTTGACATTCCTACCATTCTGTTCCTTAGCTCAGTTGATGAATGGTACGCTGACATCACCCATTTTCTCACCTATGGGGAATGCCCCCTCTCATTTAACTACCAAAGAAAAGAGGACTGTTAAATTGAGGTCAACGCAATATGTATTTTGGGAAAACACCTTGTTCAAGTGTGGGTTAGATGGGAGTGATTTTTGAAGTGTGTGGACAAGGAACAACAGAGAAATTTGCTCTCAGCTTTTCATGATCAGGCATGTGGAGGGCCACTATTCATCAACGGTTACAACTCATAAGATACTCCGTGGAGGATATTACTGGCCCTTCCTTGTTTAAAGATGCATCCAAGTGGGGTGGGATAAATGTGAGGGCTTGTCAGACCTTCGGTGGGGAAGACCCAAACTGGCCTCTTTGCCTCTTAAGCCAGTTGTAAATGAAGAACCTTTTCAGCAGTGGGGTCCTGGACTTCATTGGAACACTTAATCCTACTTCTAGTGCTGGTCACACTCATGTACTAACTGCCACGGACTATTTCACCAACATGGGTGGAAGTTGTTCCAGTCAAGAGTACTACTTCTGAAGTGGTGTGCAGCTTCATTAAAGAGAACATCGTGGTAAAGGTATGGTGTACTTAACAAGATTGTAACAGATAATGCATTCGAATTTCTCTTCAACTGAGATGATGGATTTCTTGCTACGGGTATGGCATTTCTTTGGCTCACTCTTCAGATTACTACCCCCAGGGAAATGGGCAAGCAGAATCCACTAACAAAAATCTGGTGACTATTATAAGGAAGTTTAGTAAATGAGTCTCAACGAAACTGGCACAAGAAGCTCTACGATGCTCTTTGGGCAGACAGGGTTACACCAAAGAGAGCTATTGGAATGTCTCCTTTTCAAGTGGGTATATGGAGTAGAAGCTCAATTGCCAGTGACAGTGGAACTGCCAGCCTTGCACCTAATGAAGGCCATTGAAGCTACTAGTTTCAGAGATGCTTTGGACAGGAGGAATTATGTACCTGCACAAACTAAATGAGGACAGATTGGTGGTTGCTGATAGGATATCTGTTCACCCAGTAGACAAGGTAAAGGTCTTGTTTGATAAGAAAGCTAGGGTTCAGGGATTTCCAAGTTCGAAGGATACCGTGCTGTTATGGGATAAAGGGCATGAACCTCGTGGCAGCCATGGAAAGTTTGATTCGCTTTGGCTCAGAACCTTTCAAGATCAGACACTTTGCTGGTTAAGAATTCCTTTCTACCTTGATTACATGGATGGTTCTCCTCTCCCACTATCCTTATAGTGGGTAGTAATCTCAAGTTATTCAAGGTCCTAGGTGATTAGGAAGTCCCATGTATATTATGTACAGCGTTTTTTTTGCTTTTCTTTCCTTTTTTGTTTTGGTGTGTTTTCCCTCTGTTATTGATCTTGCTTTTTGACTCCGTTGCCCAATGGATAAGGTACTGGTCTGCTTCCCTGAGTTTGTCTAAGTTCTTGCCTTGTCTCATTCCTTGAATTTATGCCAAGTCATCCCTAGAAGGAGCCAACTGTTGTCCACTCAAAATTCCCTGCTCTGATGAAAGTAAAAATTTCAAAATTTTGAGTTTAAGTGTTTTCTCTAATGTACCGAAGTTGTGAAATTGAGAAAATTCTGTAGTTTTGGGTCATTTTGTATGTATTTCGGGCCTGTCAGAAATTTTCGTCCCAACTGTCCCAAGTTCCGAAGTGCGCTCTATTCCCCGATCGGCCGAAATCCCCGAAGTTGTTCCATTTTCGGGCCCGTCAGAGCTTTTCGTCCCAACTGTCCCAAGTTCAAAATTGCGCTCTATTCCCTGATCGACCGAAATCCCTGAACCGCGTACTTCACTCTTTCATGTTCCAAGTGTCCCAAACTTTTCATGCGAGTTGTTCCATTTTTGCCCGAACCACCCGAGTCGCGTACTTCAGAACTTTTTGTCCCAAATGTCCCAAGTCAAAAAGTGCAAGTTGTTCCATTTTCGGCCAAAACACCCGAACCGCGTACTTCACTCTTTCATGTTCCAAATGTCCCAAAGTTAATTTTGCAAGTTGTTCCATTTTCGGCCAAAACGCCCGAACCACGTACTTTGCGTACTTGCGTTCCAAATGTCCCAAACTTTTCTGGACTCAATTGTCACCTTTTCGGCCAAAACGCCCGAGTCGCGTGTTTCGCGTGTTTTCGTCCCAGATGTCCCAAAATGCATTTTTACGTCTTCTCCCTGTTTCGCCCGAGTCGGCTGAGCCACGTGTTTCGTGCATTCGCGTCTCACATGTCCCAAGTGAACCAAATGCCATTCATACTTAGTTTTTCCTGCTCTACCTGAATATGTTGTTTTTCAAACTAATAGATATGAATTTAATGCGCATTGATCACCTTTCTCTCTCCTCAATGGCTATATAACGGGCAGACCCCCTTTTTGCATTTCTCACATTGCTTCCTTGTTATCTTTTGCTCAAACATCTCGCTGACGAATAAGGTTTTCGATGACGTCAAGGATAATCTATCAAAATCCTGGGAAGATTAGAGTCTTGGAGGAGGCTTGGAAGAATTGAAGAACAGCTAGCAGAAGGGTGAAGCTTTCAAGACACTGGTTGTCTCTGCTTTCAAAGATATACACTGCCATCTTCAAGATGAAACTTCTGGTGTACTCCTTTCCTTGCAAGAAATCAAAGCTCAATTCAGAGTTTTTGTCAAAGATAAATTATTCAAGGAAAGTTCCATCTCCAAGGAGAAAATAAAGGATATTTTCTCTCTTCAATCTGCCATTGAAGAAGCAAATAAAGATTATCATACTCATGTCGAGTTTGATAAAGAGATGGAGAAGTGTCTTGGATTTTGGACTCAGTCTACGACCAACACGTCAATCCCTCGTGGCAGAGACATAGCTGAGGCGTTAAAGAAGTTCAGGCAGTGGATTTTGAAGTCAGTGGGCCCCTCTCAGTCATAACCACCTGTCTTCTTCTCCTTATTCTTCTCTTCTTTTCTAATTCTTTTTCTCAGATTCATTGTAATAAGTTGAGGTATTGCGATTGGAAATCCTTAACTAATATTTAGTTAAAAGAAGTAGTTACAAAGAGTAACTGATTTGTAAGCTATATAATGGCCTTTCCACGCCATTTTGAAGGAGGAAGAACTTGGCCTATTTTCTGAAAAGTGTAAATATATCATAAAGAAATCAATACAGAAGGACTTTCCATTCTTTGTCTATCTGATCTCTGTTATTCCTAAGCTTTCATTTATTTTCTTTGTGAAGATCATTTGTCTCAAGTTTGTTAGTCTTACTGATTGCATACTCTTCAACTTTGCAAGCCTGGTGATCTTGTATAACCAAGAAGGAACTTTGTTGTGTCCTTGATTAATGAATCTGTGTTATGTCAAGAAACTTTGTGTTCTAGTAGATGTTATTTACAGAACTTTGTGTCTTTGAATTCCATCTTATTTATCCGATGCAAATGATCTTGTTTCAATTCACTGTGACTTTCGCATACATAAAGAATTACTCTGATATCTATAATTCTGCATGTTTCCTTTCTGCTCTTTCCCGTACTCTCATTTCCTCAGTCCTTTTGTAATTGATGATCTTCATAGAAAACACTTTCGTAATATCCAAGTTTAACCAACAAGTTATGTCTTGTACATTTGTAAATAGGTTCGTTTCTGAATAAGGGAACCTCTCCCATTAAAGAGGAGGGACTTCTTGTCCCCTGATTGTTGCTCTTCTTAAAAGTCCTATTTGACGACCAACACTTCTTTAGGGTCTTCATACCTTCAGGCGCAACTCTAGTGCATAAGAATATTGCAATATCTTCTAAGTCTACGGGTGCGTGGTTTAGTCTAAACAATTGAGCATATGGAATAATATCTTCTATACTTTGTACATATTCACCAGACTTAATCCTTGAAAAATGATTTGGTCCTAAATTACTCTTACCATGCTTCATTATAATTGAGAAATCAAACTCACAGAAGAGAATGATCCAATGATAGATGCACCCTTGTAAAACTGATTTATAGAGCAAGTAATTCAATTTCGTATGATCACTATAGAATATAAATGGTGTGGCCAACAAGTACTAATTGAACTTATGAAGCGTGTACATCATTTACAACACTTCATGCTACATAGTTATATATTTTTTCTTGGTCGGTGTTAGCTTCTTTCTCAAAAAATAGATGAGGTGATTAACATTACCTTCACTTGGCTATGTTAAATCTGCTCTAATAATTATACCAGAAGCATATACATACACATGAAATGGATTGTTCCATGAAGGGAAGCATAAGATAGGTTTGATGGTTAGATTATCCTTAAAATTATCAAAATATGGTTGTTGTACATCGCCCCAATAATTTTTTTATTTGGATTTTAATCATTCTTCCAGTGACGTGGAAATATTTTCTTACTCTTTAATGAACTTGCAGTAATAACCAGTGTGTCCAAGGAATCCACGCACTTCACTCTGATTAGTTGGTTCTTTCAAATCCAAAATAACTGTAATCTTGGTTGCGTCCACTAATAATCCCTCTTTATAAATTATGTGTCAAAGTAAAGTGCCAAACGGTTTTTTGAAGATACACTTCTTAAGTTTTAAAGAGATGCTAATTTTCCTGCATCTTTCAAACATCAATCTCAAATAGTCACAATGATCTTTCACTAGCCCATACAACATCCAATAATCCAAGTAAACCTAAAGAAATTTATGAATTAAATCTTAAAATTCCATAAAAATGATGCATGATAACACCATTGGTGTATTCTTTAAGCCAAAGGGCATAAATGTATAGGTAAAACATCCCCATTCCATTGTAAAAGTGGTCTTTTCCTAGTCTACAAGCATGATCCTTCATTGGTGATAGCCTAAAAATCCATCCGTAAATGATTATATCTCATGCCCTGCTAATCCCTCCAAGATATCTTCAGTGAATGACATGGGAAATGATCAATAACATATGAAGCATTTAGAACTCTATAATCAACACAAATCCTTATCTTGATATCCTTATTAATACTGATAACTATTAGGATGATCCACTCTACATCCTTAATGTGATCAATAATTCTTGAATTAAGCATTTTATGAATTTCATCTTTCACCTTGACGTGTAGGTTAGGATTCATTCTATATGACCTCTTTTGAATCAATCACATATAGTCCTTGACCTTGATTTTCATTTCTCCTAATGATAGATGCACTCATTTTAAATCATGATACCCTCTTAGAAACAGACTTGGAAGTCATACAATAGCTCAATTATCTTCATTACCTCTAGTTTAAACCAATAATCACCAATAATTTCTCCTTAGGCATGTCTTCAATCCCAATGTTTACTTTCTTGGTCTTCAAAGTCACATGGTATGCCCGCGCTTTCTCATCTAGAGAGTCCAATAAAGTATCTTCCATTCTTATCATATTATTGCATGCTTAAGTATCATCGTCACTAAAAAATTGGATCATAAGCTCCCTAGCATTTGCATTATCCCCCAATGTAATGTGCCTCAAGATGTAAATAACTTCATGAAATAGTGGATTAGTAAATAATAATAAAAAGTGTGGGTGATACCTAGATTAAGCTTGCACTGATTCATTGCTTCTATCTTCAGCTTGACATGTACATACCAGGAACGTGCAAAACCATGCAAATTAGAGTAAAAATTGTAGACTGATAGAGATGGTGGTAAATCACCTTTCCCTTCCCTGCAGTGCCCCTCAAAATTGTGAATATAAACCATGGGGGAAGTCTTCCCATCATAATCCTACACCAACGAAGGGAGATTACTCCTAGAAAGACTTATAAAAAAAGCTACTCTAATCTCGTGCCAACATAATAAATTATCTATGTGTGTAGCCCACCAATGCATGATTTTCCCATACAAGGTGTATCACATCATTTTTCTCCTATTCCTCTTATTACACCATTGTTCTTCTATTACAAGTAATAAATATTCAAGATTCTCTTCTCCAATGTATTCCTGCAAACTGACCTTCCCAAACTGTCTAACCGTGTGCAGATAAACCATCCTTTTCACTCTTCCTCACACCTTGCAACTAACCATTTCGTAAGTAACATGAGCCTAGTTGTCAAAAGCCACACTAGTAGTATCATTGATGGACTATGTGTCTTCCCAATGAAGCACCCCCTCCTTCGATGACTCTACATTCTTTGGGTTGCGCTTTATATGCACTTAGATTTGATTAATATTATTTTTTGATGGTTTATATATAAGGAATAATGTTTGAATCATCCATTGGTACCATAATGAACTCATTTTTATTCTCAAATCTCACATAATTCTTGTTAAATCTTAAGTCTAAGTTGTTGGCATAACACCAATGACATCCTAGTAGTGCAGGGAAGTTATCTACTTCAGCCAGCCAAAAACCTCAAAGTCACCAGTGAGCTTGGCTTCCTGGATGGTGATAAAAGCATCCTTTAGTACCCCAATGGGCATATCCCTTGTATTTTAATCCATATACAACACATGTGAATAATTTTGCAATGAATACCTTCCCATTTAGTTCCAAGCATCAAGGGTGAGAACATTTACTTCCGCGCATGTATCAATGAGAATATTACTTATAAGTCATACATTTATCACAACATATAATGTGATTTCCTTGTCATATTCATGATCTTGTGATGGTAACTTAGCTATAAGAATCTAGCACTCTTTTTCCACATCTGCGTGTGGTATTTTATCCCATAACCATTATCCTAGTAGAGGTATGATGTTATCCTGTCTAAGCAATCTACATACTTCTATAAGATCATTAACATCCTTTTGTGGAAATTTAGTACTCCTTGCATATTACCTATCTCCTAATTTCTCTTTCAAACATTGTATCTCTCTAATGAAAACCATGGTCTCTTGATATACTCCCTAATGTTGGGATGCATTTGGATACTTTGTATATAATACCTCTTCCCTTATGATAAGTAATCTTACCTTCCCTTACTTGCACGTGTGTTGCTTCTGTATGTTTGGTGACTAGTAACGACTGAGGTTTAGCTATAGAAAACTTCTTATACTCCTATTTCTATTTCTTATCAAGTTATACCTTAATCATAGTTGCACCCTTATCCTTTTTGTTATTCCTAAGTATGTGGGCATACAAGTCTAGACAATCTTCAACCTTATGCACCTTTGCACAATACGCACAAACCTGATTCTTTAGGAACTCACGCCAATAATGATCATGTGACCTATAAGTGTAACATGTTATTTGTGCAATACTTCCAAAACCACCATGTCCTCTTCTTCTATTTCCACCTCGAAAACCTCAATTTCCATTGTTTCCTGCTTCACCATTCTGTCCCTCTTGCACCTACGAGCTACTTTCCACACTAGTATGACACAACCCTATTTCACAAGCCTTGTGAATTTGATTAATCAGACAAAAATTGGTTGTGTCATAAATATGCACATCATAAATTTTGTAAAATATGGAGACATTATTCTTCATCACACATAGTAAAAGAATATAGTTATAGAAATCATGATTCTTATAAAAAATATCATAGGCTATTAGTAACACATAGTCATTCTTACACAGATAGTTATCTTTGGAATTTCCTTATACATCATAATGAGTACACAAGAGTCCATTGTATGTCTCATGAGATGAATTTGACAATAAATTCTCTAACTGAGTGGCCATTTCTATAATTTGGGCTTCAAGAAATGGAATCACTCATATGTCTACACTTCCAACTTATTCTATATGTAGTTATGCTTCCAAGGCCTTGTAGATCAGTAAATTTCTTATGTGATAACACCCTTCGAAAAGGTGTTAACAAAATTTCTATAAATCATTGTGCATGATGAATCTGATGAATATCATAGGAAATCTTAGACAACAAGGACTTGAAATAAACATCATATTCCCTAACACTCTCAAACAATCCCTTCTTTATATCCTTTAGCACACTAATGCTTTACTACTTGAACTTGGGTATATGAAATTCAACCAAGAAGGCAGTGTGCAATGCATCATAGTCCACTACTGTTTGGTGTGGATCATACTTTCTATACTAACTATGTGCACAACCCTAAAGTGTTATTGTAAACTGACTAGCCTTACGATCTGGAGATGTTATTCCTTTATCCCTCCATATAATTTCAAACTTATGCACATGCTCTACTGCATTTTCCACACCTCCATATTATGGAAAATTAAGGGACATATCAAAGAAAATTAAGGGGTTTTCTAATGTGGTTATTGAGGTTATTGTGATAGATGTTGTGGTCCTTGTTCTAGAGTGGAGCTAGATCCTATAATTGATCCTCCATTAGGATTTTCTCCATGCATTGGAGATCATAAGCCTCTTTCCATGACTTAAGGACCTGTAGAAGTACTTCCTAGTGTCCTTCTAGTAGTACTAAACTACACCCCAATTATTTTTCCTACTACTCCACATAAATTACAACCTCTAATGGATGGTGTGCCATTACTTTATCCTAATGATGTGCCTACTAAATTAATTCCAAAAAAACTTTGTTTAAACGCGGAAGCCCATTGTGATGCCATATATACATCCTTAATATGGTGTGTCTCCTTATATGATACTAATACATGCCTACCTGTATCTCCAACCCAACATGGTGATCCTTTATTACCTTCTTTATCACCATCATTATGATGGTATTCTCTAACAAATTATGGATTTCAAACACCATGTGCAAGGGATAGGTGTCTAGGTTGGGTTAGATGCGTGCCAATAGTTCTCATTCTATCTTGACACTCTCTCTCATTAGATGTTGAAAGGGTAATTCTACTGTGCTTACCCAATACTAGAAATAAATTATCCTACAGTACCTTTCCTTCTACAGGGTTCTCATCACTTCTGCCTGATTTCATTCCTCTCATTCTTAGTTCCTCTACAACTACCCTCTCTCATGCATAATTATACCTATGGAGTCTTTTGTATCTCTCTTTCTTCCGCTTGGACCAATGTCATGCTTCCAAAACCTACTTCATGCCCCTACGTGTGGTGGAATTTTAGCTTACCATAGGTAAATTTTCCATCCCCATAACAACCATCAATATCTTCATTAATAAAGGTAGTGCATGTAAGTACAATCCTATAGGTTCACACAGAAACCAAAAATCTTCTTATTTCATGCACATGTATGTCAAAATTGCATACTCCAAAGTGTAGTTGCACAGTACACCTTCCCACCAACAATCTATATGCATTCATGGCTCATCCAAATTAGGGAGTGCTTGATACTTATCTTGGCTCCAAACTTGCTTCCTTCTTAGTTGAACACCCTTGTTCTCCACGCAGGGTGTTAATCACTCATACAAATATACTGGGAAGAAGATGAATAACATATCCTACAAGTAATCATATAGGTTGTCTTCCACCCATTTACATGCATTAAAATAGTGTCTAGTACTATATCTATGAGAAAATGCATCTTGGCCGTTATGCACCCAAATCTCAATATTTTCCAAAGACAAACACAACTCCATGTGCATGCCACATTCTGATGGGCATAATGAAAAAAGGTCCCAACAATGGAACCAAAATGTTGGAGTCTATTAGCCAACATGTCACAAGGTCACGTGTATTGGAACCTCCCAAGATAGGAGCCTAGGCATTCACCTAAAGTGCATGCAACCTACCAAGTCACCCCTTTGTGTGCTTTAATAATATGTGGGTTAATTATTACATAACCATGATAACATGAATGAAGATACAACATAACAAGTAATGGAAACACATATATTAAGGAAATCAATCAACATAGAAAATCATTAATAATATTTGGATTCCTATTATACCATGTTCAGATCTACTAATCCTTGTAATCCATACACAATTTTCCATTATTAACATAATTCATTACATAACATACTCACTAATAACATTGAGAAGTTGTTACATCCATGCACGCATACATATTGAGTCAAAATTCATCCTCAAAAAACACTTACATGATCATATCATTCTCTCACACACTTAGAAATCTCATTCATAACATCCATTTTCAAGGAGACACAACATCTATTTATACACGGTGGGGACTTTCCCTTCACCGCTTACATGTTTTTTTCCTAATAATATATGTCCTAATTATAGGTTACATGCATTTACAACCTTTCTTTACTCTATATCGAGCTATAAATAGTTTGGCCTCATCCATTCTTTAATCCTATAAATAGAAACATTTCCTGCATGTGATTTACCTTTGGGGTCAATACTTTTCCTATTTTCAGACCTTTCTTGCATATCACGCCATTTCCTATTTTTAACCTTTTCTTGGAAATTGGCTAATTCCTCAAAATTTATGTGTATTCATGAACCTCTTGCATGTCAAATATTTCTCTTCTTTGTGCACACCCTCGCACACAGACCTATCTTTACAATCTTCTCTTGTGCGCATCCTTCTTATTCTCAACTAATTCCTTCAACTCTTTATGCACACTCATGTGCATGGTATTAGAATTATGTGCATGGCTGATACTTATCCATTTCTATAGAACAACATAGATGCATTACGTATAGGTTACACATGGAAATGAACATATAAATGTTTGGCATTGATCATAGCCATAAATACAAAATTTTATACAAAATTTTAGTCTATTGTTCATATATTTAAAGTAATAATTTCCATGGATATAATTATTTTGTGCAATTGATGATTATGTTTATTTCTTGTGTATTTACATTTCTTGCTTTATGATTATTTGTTGTTGATGACTATTACATTAATGTTAGATAATTGATCACTCATATGTGATCATACTGCTTGATTATATACATGTCTATTGCATCTAAAATTGTAACTGATGGTTTAGTATATGCTTGTGTGTCAATTTGTGCCTTAGCTAACTTATATTATCCTCTTATTATTTTGTTGTGTTAGTTGTTAAGTCACACATTTCTCATTTTCTTGATCATGATGTTTGCTTATGATTTTTTGTCTATGGTGTTGTAAATTTTTGTGTGTTCGCATATTATAACTATAAAACTAATTTAATATTTTTGAATAAATAATGTGTAGTTACATATTTAGTGTCATGATTTGTATCAGACACACTTATATTGTTATTGACATTTCCATCATATATATCATGCATATGTTATGAAAATTACTAGTATGGAATTCATAGTTATATCTTACTAATATTGAAACATAGCTCTAATCAATTTGCATGGTTATATATTCTATTGCACTAACTAATAAATACACATGTACCTTGTATTACATGTGTCATATATGCTTATAATAGTCAAATTATTTTTGTGATGGTGTATTGTATCATGTTTGTATACATATTTTACATGATTATACTTTTTCTATAGAACATGTGATGTGTATAAATCATTCTTCTAAAATTCATGATTCATACAATTCATCCTTAATTTCAAAAGGAGGCTATACAATGGGGTTGTTTTAAATATCTAGCCATGTTAGACAATGTATTTTACATTTAGATACATATTACTTGATTTAGATGGGTTGGATTGATCTTCTTGAGATATATTCACATGATATCAAGGGAATTTATATCACACATGATATTTTATATGATTCTTATGTACATTTTATGACACATTTGTATATTTTATGAGGGATACTTGATCACACATTTGGACATTCTATATGAATTTTTGGGGACACTTGATCACATGTTTTGGAATTATATAAGATTATGAGGGACATTGATGGCATTAGGCACACATTTTATGTATATTTGAAGGGTTTTTATACGTATGGAGTGAAAATCATATCTAACATACCTTGCAAAAATAAACTAGTGATCATCTAATCTACCCAAAATAGATACTTATTAAGATAGTATATTGTATGTGTGATTGATGTCAACAATATACATTAAATAACCTATAAATCAAATTCTAATATTTTTGGTCTTCCTTTGTGAATAATGTTGTCTAAAATTGCACACCATGCAATTTTGAACAACTTATCAAAATTTTGCACTTAGTAATTTTTTTGTCACAAAACTGTAAAGCATTGTCTTGGTGTTATGTGGAAGGAAGAAATTTAGTGTTCTAAAGGTTCTCCTAACTTGTGGAACAAAGGGAATAGAAAAAAATACTTAGGTGAATTTTTAACGCAGATGGTGCTTCACGAAGTTTATTAAACCTTCACAGAATTAAGGAAGTCAATCTTCTGTGGCATCAAATCAGTACTCACGAGTTGAAGGTAAGTCAAAACATCACAAGGTTTACATTCTTGTGAAAATTTAAAAAATTATAAGGATAGGATCTTATAGTGAAGAGTGGAAAATAATCTTAGTGCTTTATGCCATGGAAAGTCACAGTGTTACAAAAAATTGGAAGATATAGGATTCTGTAAAACAAAACTTGAAGTCCACCCAAAATAACCCATGAAGTAAAGGATAATTGATACCAAGTTTCATGTGACAAAAGAAGGAAAATCCTTTGCAACTTTTGGTGTGAAGGAAAAGTGTAAGAAGTTGGAAATATGTGGGAGTATAAAATAAGAGTTTTATGGATTATTAGAGGCTAGTGTCTCAAGTATTTCTAAATTTGTAGTGACATGTTAAATACTAGGAGCTACGGGATGAGGTAAAAATTTATAAAAACAAGTGAAGTTAAAATCCATAACAGAAGTTGTTAAACATTTAAAGCACCATAGGAAAGTAATAATATGGGTTGCTTAAACATTATGGGGGTGAGAAATGAATCTACACATCATCTAGAGGATGTGAAATCCACAAAAAACAATGAAATCATCTAAATTATGTGGATTGTAAATAAGATCCACACCTAATTTGAAATCAAGTGTCTAACCACTTCAATGACCATAATTTAATGAAATATGGGTATCATTTTCCTTGACCTATAAATATGATGACATACAATTAGAGTCTTGTCATGTACCTATACCTGTCTATAATCATCTATCACATTTGGTCATTGGTCAATGAATCTCTCTCTCTCTCTCTCTCTCTCGCTGTAACCTCTCTCTCCTTCTCTCTCCTTATCCTTTTCTCTATAAGTATGGAACTCATGAATTGTAAAAAATGAGATCCCTCTTTTGTTGTAATGACACCATGAAAAAATGGTGGCCAAATTCTCATGAGTTTTGTTGTCGCCAAATCACTGAACCCCCCAAATGGCATGAAAATGAATCACGACATTTGGTGTGATTGGGACACATGGGATCACCTCTCAAGATGTGGGACTCGGGCTCGAGGTGAACCTCTAGAGAAGGCTGAATTCCTCTTCCTAAACTAAACACAACACCACTTCTAATGTAGGAAAAATGGACAACTAGTCCTATGCTAACATTTCATAGGATTAGGGAAAGATATTTGAAAGGAAATAAAAACTATACTATAAGTGGTGATGCACCAAGAAAGGGTGTTGCTAGAAAACTTTCCAGCTGGAAAATGAAGAGAGATGATCATGAGGAATAATGACATGCATTACAAACCCACTTTTACATACAGTACTTCACTCTTTGATAAGCACAATGACCTCCCAAAACTTGCAAGAGAAACCCTGGTTACACAGTTCACCTGAAAACATGATAGAGAGGCAAGTAGAAACAATAAAAATCATGAAAGGACATACAAATGATCACAAAGTATAATCCTGATTACTTCAAGAAATTTTCACAGTGCACCATTACATCAATGAAAAGGCATAGGCTGCTATTAAAATTTTAGAAGAAAGGCTTGAAAGCCTACAAATCACAACATCTTAGCTTGTGAAGAGAGGGGAAGATTAGAAAGTGTCTAGCTTGTCCAACTTGTATGACATGTCAGAACTTCCTTGTTGGAACTCCCTTTGGAATTAGTCTCTAACTTACTGTTGGTGCAAATTCACAGCACCCCCAGATGAGTTATGGATGTGGTTTTCTAAGGAAAACTCATATGGTGTGAATGCACAACATTGAGTTTTATCCAAGGTGTGGGACCTTTCAAGGTGACAAAACTCTCCAAATTGAAGTTGGTTCTTACTCCTTTGTTTAGGTGTATACATACAATCTTTGCAGAGGTTCTGATTTAAAATTCTTACTCTAAAATTACCAAGGGGATAGGGTTGAGAGAAAAAAAGGAAATAAAAACAAAATTAAGCAAAATAGAGAGGTGATACACCAAAGGACTATTGAACTCCTTGATTTGCAAAAATATACACAGATCATGAAGATACAACAATAAAACATGCACAAATTTTCCAAAATACAAATAAATATTAGAAGGAAACAAACCAATTCAAGAGAGGATTGGAAAATCAATCACAGAGCATGTATTGTCAATTCCATAATTGATACAATACATTGAAGATAACAAAGAAGGAAAAAACGTGTTACAATCTCCATGGGAGGTCTGAAACTCCTTCAAATCCACCTACTAAGGAGAAATGAAGATCTTCTAGGAGTAAAAACATCCAACCTTTTACAAATGAGCAAAAATTGGCTTTTAATCACGAGTAGAATGGAAGAAAAGGTAAAAATGTGGGAAAATCTAGTTGGGACTTCAATCACTAACAAGATTCATCTAATGGGCCTAAAAAAATGATGGGTTTCCACAAAAAATCCCATACTTTTAAGTACATTTCCTTACATAGAAAAACAGAGGTCCATACTTCATTAATTTTGGTGGTTGGAGTCATTTTCTATGTTTTTTGCATGCCAGAGACTTTTTCCTATTTTTTATCCCACAAATATCCATCAAAATAAAAAATTGAACCCTCCATTGTGTAGATGATTTCACCAAATTTCCAATGACACCAAGAACGCAAAAATCTGAGCTCTGGATCAAAAGATATGACCCTCTGAAGATTTAGGGAAAAATTGGGGCAAAAATCAGGATCGGCGGGCTAAAACCTTAAAATTTTCCCTTTTTTGAATTAGGGAAAATTTCCCCAAAAATCCCCACACCCTACCACTCCACTACCACATGGTGCTTCCCTGATTCACTCGATGGAAACGTAGGCCCAAACTTCACTTTCCATCCCTTTGATTTTTCATTGGGAAAATTTCCCAACTTTGCCCCGTGCTCCGCTATCCCAGTGACATGTGTCACTTCCTCATTGGTTGGCGGGGGTGTGCTTCCAATTTTTTCTTTTCCACATTTGGCAGACTTTTGGTCATATTTTCCAAAACCCTTGCCTCCATTTTGACCACTTTGGTAAGATTTTTCCAAATTCTTCCAACGCCTCCGACCTTCGCCGACACATGGCACACTTTGATTTGGCGCAAGTCCTTAATCAATTTTCTTTCTTCCATGGGCCTGCAGGAAAAATTTTCCCTTTGCGCCCTCTGAGCTACTTTGGCAAAAATCCAAAATTTACTCCATGCCTATGACTTCCACCTCTAGTTGGACACGTGGCGGCCTCCTATTAGTCCGTGGGCATGTGGGCAAAAATTTCTCCTCCTCCGTAGGCCCAAGATTTTCCCGCCAAGCCCTTTGGAAAAAATTTCAACTTACCCCCACTGACCCACCATTCCGCCATGTCACATGGCGCATTCCTATTGGTTGCGGGCCTTCCTGGGGAAAATTTCCCTCAAAAAATCCGCTAAGCCATAACTTGAGAAATACAAGGAGTTAGGAGAAAAAATTTACCTTTCTGGAAAGGTGAGGAAAAATCCTATCTGATGGGATCATTTTCATAATCTTTTGAGTACCTCAAGCATGCAAAAAATTCATTTGAGTGCCAACAAAGGAGAAGAAGGAGGAGTTAGCCAAAAATAAGCATGGGGATTATTTTGGATAACAATTTGGTGACTCAGAGGGGTCATCTGCCTGCTAGATGAATGATCACTAGCCTTTGAAGCATCTATTAGGCATGGAGTAATGAGTTGTAGCCTGCAAACTGATTTGAAATTTGAAAAATTTCTCTTTGAGCCACTTGGAAAGCCCACTGAACTGGGGAGTGTTTTCACCAAAATACCATTGAAATGGACTGTGCAAGAGCAAAACTAGAAGCACCAAAAACTATATATAAAACTAAAAATCATGCATGCTCCAAATGGAACATGTAGAGTGTGCACAATCACTTCTTCTATTGAAAGAAAACCTACCTACTCTGCTATAACTGGAAGCAAAGGTGGGCTAAACAAAGCCTGCAACTGGTTGTGCAAAATAGCTTCTTTTCTTCAAAACTGGCAGCCATACAAATGATTTGGACCTGAGTATGGCTGCTTGGATGAGTGGAAAATCAACAAGAAGCTAGTCTTCTACCCAAATTAGCAAGGTGTCAGCTGAAAGAAAATTGAATACCTCTTTTAGTTGGTCTGCATTTGGATTGAAGAGGTATGGCATCTGATCCTTGGTACTTTATAGCTCATCCTCATGCTTAGAAGAAAGCATGACTGGTTATGACTTCTCCTTTAGCTCCAATGAAGCCAAGTACCTTATTGGGCAAGGTCTGATCCATTTGATATGCCCATAGCTCTGATTTTCTACTCCAAAAATGGAGTCTTCTTGTAGACCTTCTTAAATGGATGGTGTGGAAGAAGTGATGGAGTTCTTCTACCATTTTCCTTCCTTTTCTAGTGAAGAACATGGAAGATTAATATCTTCCAACATTGGTTCCAAAGAGCTGTCACAAAACACAAGATGTTGATTTTTTCAATGTTCTCCTTTGTGGCAGCAGGCTCTTGATGTTGGAGAATGAATGGTGAAGAAGAAGATATTGTAGTTTCAGTTGGCTCTTCATCCAAACATTCATCTAAGTCTGATGGAAAATCAAAATCTTCAATGTCCAGCTACTGCAAGGTCTCTCCCTCTTGTATGGTGACCTCCAAATCTACATTTTCTTCACCATGTGTAGTTTCATTTTCAAACATGAAACTTGGCAATCCAAACTCATCCAAAAAATCATATTTTTGGAGAGATGAAGTGGGAGAGAAACATGAAATTTCTTGTGCCTCTTGCTCAAAATTTAGACCTGTTTTGTTCACCTCCATAATGGCTTCATCAATCAAATCAACCCCTTCAAACGAAAGAAAAAATGTATCAATAATGCTTCCTTCTTCTGCTGTTGCAAAAACTGACTTGATCTCATCCATTTTCTCCTCTTCAATGGGATTTGGAGCTGGTTGTTCTTCCTCCTCTGCTTCTTGAAGACCATCTTGCTCTTAATTAAACTCTCCCTCTAACATGAAGTTTTGTCAAGTCAAAGTCTTCAATCTGTCTGTTCTAGAGGACAAGTTGGGACTGCAAGATCCTCTTCTTCCATGGCTGATTGTGCAACTTGAATTTGATCAGCATTTCCTTCAAATAAAGTGCCAACATGGACACTACATTATGAGAAAACTGATTACTGATTTGCTTCTTCTTTTTGCTCTTCTTCTGCTACGATAAAATCAGTCCTAACCACCATTTTTTCTTCAACTCTGGCCTCCTCTGTAGGCTTCATCAGCAAAGGGATATTCTCAATTACATATTTAAGAGCCAAACTCGCTAAGCTCTTAATCATTCCTTCTTTTCTTGGCTCTTCCTCTTGCTGTCCTTCATGACTGATTTTTACAATTTCTTCTTCCCCACATGGAACTAGGAATGCAAGAGGAGAGACAGATTGGAGTTCAACCAATTTTTCATTTGTTTGTGGTGGTGGAGGAGGTAGAAATCCTTATTTCTTTAGAGGAGAGGGTATTTCTATTAGCTCTTGTGGAGGGGATGACTGTTTGGAAGGGAAGAGGAAAGAATAATTGAGATGGGGTGGAAGACTAGGGAATGGAGAAATGGATTCAACATTTGTGACAGAAGAAGGAGAGTTTAAAACTTGACATTGCTGAGGTAAAACAGATTGGGAAAGAGGAAAAGGAAATGCATGAGATGGTGTGCTTACCTATTGACAAGGTTGTTGAACACCAATTTTATAGGCCTCTATCTCTGGTGTCCATTGTGTAAGTTGGGGCAGCATCTCCATCATGAAGTCTAGCTTCTCTTGAGGGTTGAAGTGTCTTGGAAAAGGACCTCCCCATGGACAAGGAGTCCTATAACCAATTATGAAAGCCTTCATTTGAGATATTGCTCTTGATTACACCATCTTTGCCTCCATCTTTTGGATTTTCTCCACAAAATTAGCATCTTCCATTTGATTGTCCTTCATTGCATGCATACCCTTGCTCTTGATGTGCTTCACAACCAAACTAATTTTGGTATTGCTCATATGGGTAAGCATGCTGACCTTGAATTTGATCAAAATTTTGGTTTGGAGGATTTTTAAAACATGTTGGAGGTGGAGTATACTGCTATTGTAAATGCGAATTCCATGATGGAAATGAAGTTATGATTGCAAAACTTCATGGAATGGAAAATAATGAAATATATGGAAAGAATAATTAATGGAAAATGAATGGAAAGAGGGTCTACAACTTTAGAAATGGGTTCTTGATCAGATGGAGTTACTAGATGAGTTTGCAAGTGCCTCCAAAGGCTGAAATCTTCATAGGAACACACCAACATGCAAAAGATGAAGTAAAAGACCTCTAAGCTCCCACCGGGTGTGCCAAAAATATTAGTGAAAATTCACAGCACCCCCAAATGAGTTATGGATGTTTCTTTTCTAAGGAAAACTCATCTGGTGTGAATGCACAACATTGAGTTTTCTCCAAGGTGTGGGACCTTGCAAGGTGAGAAAACCCTCCAGATTGAAGTTGGTTCTTACTCCTCTGTTTAGGTGTATACATGCAATCTTTACAGAGGTTCTGATTCAAAATTCTATACTCTAAAATTACCAAGGGGATAGTGTTGAGAGAAAAAAAGGAAATTAAAACAAAACTAAGCAAAACAGAGAGGTGATACACCAAATGAGTGTTGAAATCCTTGCTTTGCAAAAATAGACATAGATCATGAAGATACAACAACAAAACATGCACAAATTTTCCAAATTACAAAGAAAGATCAAAAGGAAATAAACCAATGCAAGAGAGGATTGGAAAATCAATCACAGAGCATGTATTGTCAATTCCAAAATTGATACAATACATTACAGATAACAAAGAAGGAAAAAAATGTGTTACAATCTCCATAGGAGGTCTGAAACTCCTTAAAATCCACATGCTAAGGAGAAATGAAGAGCTTGCAGGAGCAAGAACATCCAACCTTTTACTAATGAGCCAAAACTGGCTTTTAATCACGAGCATAATGGAAGAAAAGGTAAAATATGTGGGAAAATTTATTTAGGACTTCAACCACTGACAAGATTCATCTAATGGGCCTGAGAAATGATGGGTTTCCACAAAAAATCCCATACTTCAAAGTACATCACCTTACAGAGCAAAATAGAGGTCCATACTTCATTAATTTTAGTGGTTGGAGTCATTTTCTATGTTTTTTGCATGCCAGAGATGTTTTCCTATTTTTATCCCACAAATATCCATAAAAATAAAAGAATTAACCCTCCATCATGTAGATAATTTCACCATCTTTCCAATTACACCAAGAACGTAAAAATATGAGCTCTGGATCAAAAGTATATGCCCCTTTGAAGATTTTGGGTAAAAGTGGGGCAAAAATCAGGATCGGCGGGCTAAAACCTTAAAATTTTCCCTTTTTTGAATTTGGGAAAATTTCCCCAAAAATCCCCGCACCCCGCCGCTCTCCACTGCCACGTGGCGCTTCCCTATTCACTTATGGGATCACGCGAACCCAAACTTTTCTTCCATCCTTTGATTTTTCATTGGGAAAATTTCCCAACTTTGCCCTGTGCTCTGCTATCCCAGTGACACGTGTCACTTCCTCATTGGTTGGTGGGGATTTGCTTCCAATTTTTCCTTTTCCACCTTGGTGGGCTTTCAGGTTAGATTTTTCCCTTGCACCATTTGACCACTTTGGAAAATTTCACCAAATTCTTCCGCGCCTCCGAATTCTGCCGACGCATGGCACACTTTGATTTGGCATAGTCCTTGATCGATTTTCTTTCTTGGTCCACGGGCCTGCAAGAAAAAATTTCCCTTTGTGCCCTCCGACTACTTTGGAAAAAAGCCAAAATTTACTCCGTACCTCTGACTTCCACCTCCGGCTGGACATGTGGAAATCTCCTATTGGTACGCGGGCCTGTGGGAAAAAATTTCTCCTTTCACCCCCCGCCGAGCCCTTTGGAAAAAATTTCAACTTACCCCCACTGACCCGCCATTACACCCTGTCACATGGCATATTGTTATTGGTTGCGGGACTTCCCAGGGAAAATTTCCCTCAAAAACTCTGTCGAGCCATAACTTGAGAAATACAAGGAGTTAGGAGAAAAATTTTACCTTTCTGGAAAGATGAGGAAAAATCCTATCTGATGGGATCATTTCTAGAATATTTTGAGTACTTGAAGCATGCCAAAAATTCATTTAAGTTCCAGTAAAGGAGAAGAAGGAGGAGTTAGCCAAAAATAAGCATGTGACTTATTTTAGATAACACTTACATTTATAGAATAAATTGAGAGAGAGGAGAGAAGGATTCACAAATTTCCTCCCTAAATGGAAGGCACATGATGTATCACTTATTAAATTTAGTTGAACCACTTGAAAAGGTTCCATCATGCATCATTAATGCCTGTTGACATAATATTCTTAATTAATTAAAATAATATTTAAATAAAAATAATAAATATTATTATTTAAAATATTTAAATAAAAAATATGGTGGGCCCCTTTGTTAACCAGTTTGTGCTGAAGGGGAAAATTATAAGGAGAAGGCTAAAAAGACCAACTTGGTGGTTGGCTCGTTGAGCCAACTCACTAAGTTGGGTTTGAGTTCCACTTGCATTAACCGCCACCAAGCTGAGCTCCTACCGCCGAGTTCCTCAAACGAGCTCTCCACCGAGAGATATTTTCATGAGCTCTATTTGACTTGGCTCAAACAACAAGCAACTCTCAGTGGTCTCCTCCCTCCTGAGCTCCCACTCAACCAAGTTTCACTTGTTTCAACATCAATGTCGAGTGGCGATATCTTAGATCGATTCTCACCGTACACCATTCTAGCTCAACTTGGTGTACTCAATAAGGTGAATCGACGATCCCTTCTTGCCCATTTTCTTTGACTCATAATCTCTTGAGCTTAACTCTATATAATCAATTTTTTCTTGATGACACGGATGAGCTCGAAGCCTAAAATTATTCATTAGCTTAGGATCTCATTATTTTTTAGCTCAGTCATTTATTTCCCTGCAAGCTACTGCCTTGAGTCCAAGCCATTTTATGTCTACGAGCTAGGTCCTTCGATCTATGATCCCCAAAAGTGGATAAACTCAAACACCTTTCATCTCAGTGATGATCTCATTACTAATCCCCAACATGGGAAATATCTTGCGACCTTGGCTCAATGTTACTTATTTCGACCTAGGCACACCTTAAAATGTAATTTGAAAGGCTCACTAACTTGTTTAGCTAAATGAAGCTCAATTATCTGATTCTCTGTAACATCCCCATTTTAAAACACCAGAACAAGAATTTTTTTTTTTTTTTTATATATATAACGTTCTCTGTTATGAATTATAAAATTCAAACACACGTTCAAGATTTAATAATTGTTCTCTGCCCAAACAACACAGTTTGGATCATACAATTTCTTTTTAAAACGAATGTTCCCTGTTCACATATTTACAGTATGGAACACACATTCAATGCCATTCAATCTTATAACAGATTCTATATGCTGCTGTAAATGACTCGATGAACTGCCAATCTTTCCATTTTCATGGCTCGGAGTTTCAACGATCCTTCATTTCATGACTCGGCAACAACCGATCCTTCATGTACATGACTCGACAACAACCGATCCTTCATGTTTGTTTATGCATAGTATATTTTATATACTTGTTCTCATAACCTTCCCCGGTTATCGAAGTGATCCATTTAAGAAGCATATCTGAATATCTGTTACTGATATTCATCTGACATCCTGCATCTTAAATTAAGTGATCAGGACAACGCAACCAGCAATTGCGATACTTTGGCCAAAGATTTTCACATGCTTTACATGATCATATTCCTGGATGTGATACACATCTACGGAATACGTCCTTCACTTCACTTCACCTGTTATCTAGAATGGTCTTTCCTGGTTCCCACCAGTCCTCATCGTTTAAGTTCCAGTTTTAAACTTTCGATTCCAGCCAGTAATATGAGCGGGTATAGGAAGGCACTCCTGGTAACTGAAGATACGTAGACATACGGTGTCGTTACCCCACGACTCCGTGTGTCTGATTATCTTTAGTATTCCGGAGTCACTCCGTATACCAGATCATACCCTATCTCCACCCCAGCTAAGATCTACACTTTCAGCCTATGTATTCCCAATGTTTTAAATCGAGAGGGCATTGCTATATGTCAGCTGCAACATTGTGTCGTCATGAAGACCCCATCTTCATGAAGACACCTTTCTGTAGCTGGCGTATGCCAATGTCCTGTAGAATTCCTCCCATCGAGAATTCACATCCTGCCCAAGTGACTTAGCTACAAGTTAATAGTTAAAGCAATTTTTAGCATCCACTCTGATCCCTTGATTCTCGTTTTCGTTACAGTTGTATATAACTAAAAGGGACTAAACTGTCCATTAGTTCGTTATGTATCGTCGCCTTCGTATCGAAGGGCTACATTTCCTTACTTGGTTTATTTCTTAATCATTAGATTAAGCAGTCCGTATCGACGGACATAATAAGTTTAACCTATTAAACTTAACCAAGATGTTTTCAACTGCAACTAGTTTTAGAATATTAACTTATTAGACGTCATTCAAACGAGGTCTAATCTTCGAGAAATGAATTCATTTATTTCTCCTTAACCTTATATAGTTAAGGATCATTGGTTATGGATACATTTATCCTATAACCTTTTTTCTGAATTTTTTTTTTTAAACGGGATCATTAATGAGAGTCCGAAAACAAAGTTCGTTTACTCCGAAATTTGAATTGATATTCCTTAGCTCCTAAGCTAATCCTGAATACCTTCTGATTATGAAATCATATTCTTCTTAATCCTTTTTAATGTCAATTTAAAAATTCATCTTTATCCAAGTATGAACTAATTGCATTGTTCAACTTAAAGGTTGTATTTAAGTAAGAATAGATATCAGTTTCAATTCAACATCCATCCAAGGACTAATGAAACAATTCCAACTCAGGAAATAACATCATATTTCCAATTTAAACAACAATATCAAACTGATATATTTATTGAAAATATCACACTTGTAACTGTATTCAATATTTCAAGTCATAATTTGTACATTTGCCAATCCAACTGATTGGGTATAGTTTATACAAAGCATCCATACAACTCATGGACAGAAGAATATATTTTCTTCGTTCACAATCCCTCAAAGAGGAATAAAAGCATCAGTTACAATTTAATTTACATTTAATCAAGAGGCATCAGAAAACAGCCAAGTCTTCATTCTAATCAAATTCCATTTGCAAAATGAATTGCACGGATCAGTTCAATGAACTGAGCACATTAAGCACTTATCCTTAAAATAAGATGCTTCAACTAACTGTTTCAATAAAAGAACCCTGCTTTTATGAAACAACAACAAAACATCAATCTCGAAAAGCACAAAAGAGAGATCAGCATAACCACTAAACTATCAAAATATCATCACAACCAGCCAAGGAACTGCTGTCCCGTTTCCACATAATCATTGCAAGTATCAATTTACAAAATTTGTAAAGTTAGGAATTCAAGTAGCTTGCTGCCTATACAGCATACAGTTATCTTTTCCACGCCTTTCATTAATAACAAATGCAAAGGATGAAACTAACTGAATATAAATCCATTACTTCCCTTTCCGTTCATGAAGGACGTTAATTTTAAAGCATTCAAGTACAACAAGAAAGCGAACAGCAATGCATATAGTAGCTCCCATTCTAAGCACTATAAAATTCATCATTCACGAATTCCAAAATTCCAACTAAATGAAAGAGAAAGATCATTTTTCTAAAACATTCGTTCATATCTCTATTTCCTTCCACATGACTGTCCTAACAGTGGAATCCAAACGAAATTCAATTCGATATAACAGTTCAGAGTGAAACTTACAAAATCCACTCGTAATTCATTTTCTGGCAGTAAGAATAATTTCATTTATTTCCAGTTCATATGAATGCCAAACAGGTTAGTAAGACATTATATTTATCGTTGAGCAAGCCATATCAATATGTATACTAGGTATTTACTATACTAGAAGGTTCCATACTTCTTTCACTGTATAGTTAACCAAACAACCAGTTATACATCATGCAGTCAATAAACCACATAAATTCATAATCCTATGAACTTATCCCGTTCAAATAACATATTATTCATTGCTATTACCTACAGCAATTCCAAGATTAAGACACAATCACCAAAACAATTCGATCTTAAAGGACCGATCAACATTAATAAACACAGCCAATCATCATACTTTCCTAGCAAGAAACATTATATTTCTCTATGAGTTCAGAAGGAAAAACTATTCCTTTTTCCAACTCTCACGAACATTCATATAAAATTTTAATGTCCATTCCTTTAAAATATAAGATACCATTTCTTCATAATCTGAAATAGCAAAGGGAGAGAGAAGTCTTATCCCTTTTAGGCAAGAAAAGAAATGAACAGCCAAAACATGTTGTCTTTTCTTTCCCCAAGGCCATTCGTATGCTTATAAAGAAAACAATGTTGTATTCATAATAATCAACACAGCAGAGAGAGAGAAAGAAATTATTTCCTTTTCAAAAGAAGTTTTAGTATAGAACGACCTTAAACTTCTCATACATCCTGTACCACCATATCACAAAAGACCATATGACAAGAGCATTATCATAGTGGTGAAAACAACCATACAGTCTACCAGTTCAGGATATAAAACTCTAAACAGTGAATACCCATTCCATGAAGCTTCAAAAGAAATGATATTCCTTTTAAATCCGAACAGCATATAGCAAACAAAAAGATCTCATTTCCTTCAATGAAACTTCAGTATAGAAACAACGCCAAGCCGCTCACACAGCCTTCACCATTTTATCTCAAAAGTTCATGTGACAAAAGACAATCACACAACAATAAAACAATTCACACTACCTGTATTGTTCCTATTAAACATCTTACGGAAAAGAATCCATTTCAACTTCCATTCAACATCAACCACCAGCACGACAGGAGGGTAATTCATTTGAGAATTACAAAGACAGACAACTCAATAATCAAGAAAGTGTTCATATTATTTCCAAAGTGACTGAAAAAGTCAACGGAACCCAAATCATAACAAAATAACTCGACTGTATTTCCATTTCTATTTTTTTCATGCAAGGGACAATTCCTAATACAACAGTAAGAAACGATTGCACAGAAGAAGAACAACGCACAAATCCTGTTTCAATGCATACAACATGTACAGAGAAAGAAAATATCTATTTCATTCCACAATACGGTCAGCAACCATGACAGTAATTCATATTCCAACTCGACTCAAGCAGCAACACATCAAGGCCGAGCAACCAGAAGCAATTAAGCTTATCATTTCCCAAAGAAGAAGCAAGAACCAACAAAATCCATTTCCAAAACAACTCAATAACAATCATGCAATCCCAACCCAAGAGCAGGGTTGTTTTAATGAAACATTTAATCAAAGCAAGGATTTTAAAGAGAGGGGCTTAACATGCATGTATTCTCTCTTCCAAAATTCGAAGAAAACATTGTTTTCCGCGTTTTTCTTCCACAACGGCAACACAATATTCCCAGCACTTTCTTCCTTCTTCTGGCTGATCAACGGCCTCAAAACTTCCAAGAAAATGCCAAATGCAAGAGCTGGTTCGACCGAACCAGGTCAGAGAAACCAAATGCAGAGCAACGTTACAAAAGCTCGAACCAACAAAAATGAAATTCAATTTGTCCTCATGCTGTTTCCAAGGCAAGCTGGCCGCGAGGACCCAAAAACAATTAATGCATTAAAGGCTTGCCTTTCTCCTTATTTTCCACGCCACCTCCACTTGGGTTGGCAAGTCTCCAATTTTCAAATTTTTTCCATGCAAATGAATTTAGCCATACTTCCAAATGGATACCTCTATTTCCTACCTGCCCCGCCAAAACTGGCGCCGTCCCCGAAGGGTCAGTTCATAAATGCCAATGAATGCCTCCTACCCATCCTTATCCTTTTCTTCCCAAGGGTCTGCGTACCCCTTTAGCTTAGGATTAGTTTTAGGTTACATAGTTCATTCGACCTAGGTCTTAGTTAGACCTTAGGTTTTAGAATTTAGGTTTATTTTCCTTTCTTTTTTTTTTTGTAATTTAAAAATCCACTTAGGATAGTAGTGTAGGATGTATGTTAGGCCTTAGGGTTAGTTTAGGTTTAATTCACACTAACCACTAACACTAACAACTTCCATCCAGCCCCTTACTAACACCCATGTTAACGCAGAGCAGGACGTTCCGTCCTTCAGATTTCATGCCAAGACCACCCATGTCCAGGCATTTCTCGCCCCACGAGGTCCCGAATTCGACAGTACAGGGTTCAAGAATCGAACCCCTGTCGTTGGCATTTTCGTGCTAGCTATTCACACTTGTAATCAGGCGCTGCACGCTTATAATAATCCTAGTCCAGTTCAAGTGTGAATTAACATAGAAAACACAAGAGGACCTCAATATACTTGAATCAATGGAATTGATTCAGGGTATGCTGTCAATCAGCACAAGAGCAAGTAATTATACGACAATCTGTCGTCACATCAGCAAACACACAAGTACAGTGTTCGCTGTCCCATGCAATAAATCACAGTATGCAAGAATCCAAATTAGCAACACATTCTCTTAAGATCAAAACATATCTTAACATGTTTGCTTTCATTCCAAAAGCTATAACAGTATGTAAAACATTCACCAAGTTAACATACAAAATCAGAGTGTTACATTCTTCCCTCCTTAAAGAATCATCGTCCCGATGATCAGATTTACAAATCAAGGAGTTCATAGGACAAAATTCAGTTATTGTCCTTTCATTCATAAGTTCGTACCAAAAACAGATTCTCTCTTAAAAACAACGTTTTAAGACAACTGTACAATAGACTAATAATTGTCTAAATTTGGTAAAATTTTCAGTTCTCTGAATTTCATATTCAGTTAAACAGATGTGGAAAAGTAGATCTCATTTCTTCGAGATTCTCCCAAGTTGCACTTTCTTCGCTGAACTGGTCCCACTGGACCTTACATTGGTTCACTTCGCGATTTCTCAAGTACAACTGGCGAGTTCCCAACACTCGAATGGGCTTAACCACGATTATTCCTGGGTCTTGGACCTGCAAGGAATTCCAATTTAGCACATGTGATAAATCTGTCACGTATTTCTTAAGCAAAGAAATATGAAAAACATCATGCATTTGAGACAAAGCAGGAGGTAATGCTAGACGATAAGCTACAGGGTTGATTATTTCAATAATTTCAAAAGGTCCCACGTAACGTGGCGACAACTTGGCAGCTTTGCCAAAGGTTATGGAGCTCTTTTTCGGCTTCACCCGAAGAAAGACCTTCTCTCCAAGTTTATAATGCCTGTCAACCCGCTTCAAGTCTGCATAACTCTTCTGCCTATTGGCAGCCTCCTTTAGATGTTCCCGAATCATTTTGATTTGCTGTTCCATTTCCATAAGGATTTCTGGCCCAATTACCTCTCTGTCCTCAACGCTGTCCCAGCTGACAGGGGTTCTGCATTTTCTTCCATACAATGCTTCAAAGGGTGCCATTTTTAAAGAGGCATGATAGGTGTTATTGTAAGCAAATTCTACCAGCGGAAGGTATTCCTCCCATTTATACTGCTGGTCCATGCAATACATCCTCAGCATGTCCTCTAAAACTTGATTAACTCTTTCAGTTTGTCCATCCGTTTCTGGATGATATGCAGAACTGAAGTTTAATTTAGTTCCCAAGGCTGCATTAAGCGTTTGCCAAAACCTTGATGTCATCCTCGGATCTCTGTCCGATATGATTAATTCCGGTATTCCATGCAACCTGAAGATTTCATGCACAAATCTTCTTGCTAAAACTGGTGCATCGTCCTTCAAATTACCAGCAATGAAGTGTGCCACTTTGGTCAATTTGTCGACTACAACCAGGATAATGTCATGTTTATTTCTTGACATAGGCAATCCTTGAACGAAATCCATCGTTATCACTTGCCACTTATACTGCGGAATGCTGTGGGGATACAATAATCCAGAAGGGTGCATATGTTCCGCTTTAACACGCTGACATTCCAAGCAGTGTGTTACAAACTCTACCACATCCTTTTTCATTCCCTTCCAAAAATATTGCTGCTTAAGATCAGCAAGCATTTTTGTGATGCCAGGGTGCCCAGAAAAAGGTGAATTATGGAATTCAGTGAGCAATTTCCCTCTTAAGTCATTTGCCACAGGTACATATACCCTGTTTTCGAACCTCAGAACTCCTTCGTTATCAAAACGAAATCCCTTATACCTGCTGTCCTGCGGGTCTGCAGCAAGTGCTGATTTGACTTGCTGAAAATAGGGATCTGATTCCAAGGCATCTTTTACCTCATCCTTAAACTGAGTTCTTAACGTTATAAGAGCAGAGATATGCTTCCTTCGACTCAGAGCATCTGCTACTCTATTTTCCTTGCCCTTAATGTAGCTTATATCAAAATCATACTGAGACAGAAATTCTAACCATCTTCGTTGCCTTGCATTCAGATTTGGCTGAGTAAAAATATACTTCAGCCCCAAATGGTCTGTTTTTAATTCAAAGGGCTTGCCAAGAAGGTAATGCCTCCATATTTGAAGCGCATGTACTATGGCAGCGAGCTCAAGATCGTGTGGAGCATAGTTCTGTTCATGTAACTTAAGCTTTCTGCTTTCATAAGCGATAACATGGTTATTCTGTAACAGAATACCTCCAAGGCCTTCTCCTGAGGCGTCCGTTACAACCATAAAATCTCCATTTGGATCAGGTACAGTCAAAATAGGTGCTGTAGTTAACTGCTCCTTTAACCTTTTAAAGGCAGATTCACATTTGTCTGTCCAGGCAAATTTCTTTTCTTTCTTCTGCAACGAAGTGATTGGGGTAGCAATTTTTGAAAAGTCCTTAACGAACTTTCTATAATATCCAGCCAAGCCCATGAAACTCCTTACTTCGTGCACGTTCTTAGGTGCAGGCCACTCAGTTATAGCTGTGATCTTTGAAGGGTCAACAGCTATCCCGTCTTTGCTTATAACGTGTCCCAAATAATGCACCTCTGCATCATAAAAGGAACATTTGGACAGTTTGCCATACAACTTCCTCTTTCTTAAGATTTCCAGCACTATCCTGAGATGTTCTTGGTGCTCTTCGACATTTTTAGAGTATATAAGAATGTCGTCTAAGAATACAAGCACAAACTTGTCTAAGTATTCTTGAAAAATGTTATTCATTAGATTCATGAAGGCGGCAGGTGCATTAGTCAGCCCAAAAGGCAACACCGTGAACTCATAGTGCCCATATCTCGTTCTAAAAGCTGTTTTATGAATATCTTCCTCTTTTATTCTCAGCTGATGGTACCCTGACCGCAGATCTATTTTTGAATAGACTGATGCTCCTCGCATCTGATCAAACAGATCATCGATTCTTGGAAGTGGGTATCGATTTTTAATGGTTGCTTTGTTCAGCATTCTGTAATCAATGCACAACCTCAAAGTGCCATCCTTTTTCTTTACAAAGATTACCGGCGCTCCCCAAGGTGAGACGCTCGGTCTGATCAGCCCCTTAGTCAGAAGTTCTTGTAACTGAGCCTTCAGTTCTATCAGCTCAATGGTAGTCATTCTATAAGGTGCCTTAGATATGGGTTCCGTTCCTGGTTTGATCTCTATAGCGAAGTCAAACTCACGTTTAGGCGGAAGACCCGGCAATTCCTCTGGAAACACATCACGGAAATCCCTCAACAATGGATATCTTTCCATGAAATCATTATCTTCCACTTCATTTTCTGTCATTTTTACCGCATACAAAGTGCAGCCTCTGTTTTTAGCCCTCTTTAGTTGCATAGCCGTCAGTTTCCTAACTGCAACTTCCCATTTTACACCTTGAACGATTGCTGCTTTCTGCAGGTCATCAAGGCAACTGATTTGTTTTTCATAACAGTCAACCTTTGCCTTATGTTCAGCCAACCAGTTAACTCCAATAATGATATCATATGATCCTAGAGGAGTGACATACAAGTCAACTTCGGTGGAGAACCCAGGCAGGTCAAGAATTGCCCCAAAAAGGCACATTTCGACTGTATGGATAGCATTATTCCCATAATGCACTGTCCATGTTTTATCCATTCTCGCAGCCTTTCTTTTTAATTTCATAGCAAGTTCAGTAGAAATAAAACATTCTGTAGCTCCAGTATCAAAAAGTACAACTACAGGTTTACCGAATAGCTTACCAGTAACTTCTATGGGCGTCACTTGCTTTTCAGCTTGTCTGTTAGACACTGCAGCATGTATCCTATGCTGCTGTCCGCGATCATCCTTCTTCAGAGGACAGTGATTCGCATAGTGGTCCTTTCCACAGTTGAAGCATCCTCCAGCTGGCCCTTTTCTAGGTTCAAATTTATTACCAGCCTTAAAGTTATCGTTCTGGCTTCCATAGGACTTCTGTCCAATGCCATTAACTTTTGGGAAGCTGTTCCGCACGCTATTTACAGGTCTGTTCATCACAGGTTTCTGGTTGCTATCTACAACAATTTTATTTTTCACACCAAACCTTTTCCAAGGTCCCCTTTTTGGTGCAAGAGACGAAGAAGGATTGGGAATCTTCTTCCTTATCTCTTCTCTGTGAGCAGAGATTGCTCTCAATTTCTGTTCCTGTCTGATTGCCTTTTCGACAACTCCATCCATGGTGGTTGGGCCGTGGACATCCACTTCACCACCAATGATGGGATTCAATCCCATTATGAATTTCCGTATTCTGAACTTCTCGTCAGCTTGGTACTGCGGCACATACTTAAGGAGTTTAGTAAACCCTTCCCAGTATTCCGTCACCGACAGCCTTCCTTGCGACCAGTTCTGAAATTCAGTCATTTTCTTATCAAAATAGAGTTGAGGCAGCCATCTTTGCCTAAAATAACCCTTAAATTGATCCCAAGTTATGTCTGATTCGACAATATTCAGCTCAACCTTACGGTTGTCCCACCAGGATGATGCTTCATGAGAAAGCTGATATGCTCCCCATATCGCTTTAGTCTCTTCGGAGAAGTTTCTTATTGCAAAGTATTTCTCCATTTCACTGAGCCAGTTCTCAGCTCCGTCCCCAAGAGTTGTTCCATCAAACTTTGGAGGACTTATTCTCTTTATATCATTCGTAAGTTCAGCTGCTAATCTTGCCCTTTTATTTTCAGGGGGATTAGGAGCAATTACGTTATTATCATCAACACCCGGATTCCCTCCGTTGATGTTGTCCACAGGAGGTAGCTGATCATTTATTTCAGCTTCATTCCCCTCCTCTTCATTGCCCATTGACTGCTGTTCCAGTACAGTCAAACGATCCCTCGTATCAAGTAGGGCAGCAAGGATTTCATCCAGCTTTTGGGCAGTTGCTGCTTCTCCACCCTGCAACGGGTTATTCGCAGCATTCCCTCTTGTCCTGACCATTTTCTGTTCAATAAGAAAATGTAAACTTTATTAATAACGTGGACTCATTAGGTCCAAGAGCTGCAACCTTCAGCTCTGATACCAAGATGTAACATCCCCATTTTAAAACACCAGAACAAGGGAAATTTTTTTTTTTTTTTTTTGTATAACGTTCTCAGTATGAATTATAAAATTCAAACACGCGTTCAAGTTTTAATAATTGTTCTCTGCCCAAACAACACAGTTTGGATCATACAATTTCTTTTTAAAACGAATGTTCCCTGTTCACATATTTACAGTATGGAACACACATTCAATGCCATTCAATCTCATAACAGATTCTATATGCTGCTGTAAATGACTCGATGAACTGCCGATCTTCCATTTTCATGGCTCGGGTTTCAACGATCCTTCATTTCATGACTCGGCAACAACCGATCCTTCATGTACATGACTCGGCAACAACCGATCCTTCATGTTTGTTTATGCATAGTATATTTTATATACTTGTTCTCATAACCTTCCCCGGTTATCGAAGTGATCCATTTAAGAAGCCTATCTGAATATCTGTTACTGATATTCATCTGACATCCTGCATCTTAAATTAAGTGATAAGGACAACGCAACCAGCAATTGCGATACTTTGGCCAAAGATTTTCACATGCTTTGCATGATCATATTCCTGAATGTGATACACATCTACGGAATACGTCCTTCACTTCACTTCACCTGTTATCTAGAATGGTCTTTCCTGGTTCCTACCAGTCCTCATCGTTTAAGTTCCGTTTTAAACTTTCGATTCCAGCCAGTAATATGAGCGGGTATAGGAAGGCACTCCTGGTAACTGAAGATACGCAGACATACGGTGTCGTTACCCCACGACTCCGTGTGTCTGATTATCTTTAGTATTCCGGAGTCACTCCGTATACCAAATCATACCCTATCTCCACCCCAGCTAAGATCTACACTTTCAGCCTATGTATTCCCAATGTTTTAATTCGGGAGGGCATTGCTATATGTCAGCTGCAACATTGTGTCGTCATGAAGACCCCGTCTTCATGAAGACACCTTGCTGTAGCTGGCGTATGCCAATGTCCTGCAGAATTCCTCCCATCGAGAATTCACATCCTGCCCAAGTGACTTAGCTACGAGTTAATAGTTAAAGCAATTTTCAGCATCCACGCTGATCCCTTGATTCTCGTTTTCGTTGCAGTTGTATATAACTAAAAGGGACTAAACTGTCCATTAGTTCGTTATGTATCGTCTCCTTCGTATCGAAGGGCTACATTTCCTTACTTGGTTTATTTCTTAATCATTAGATTAAGCAGTCCGTACCGACGGACATAATAAGTTTAACCTATTAAACTTAACCAAGATGTTTCCAACTGCAACTTATTTCAGAATATTAACTTATTAGACGTCATTCAAACGAGGTCTAAACTTCAAGAAATGAACTCATTTGTTTCCCCTTAACGTTATATAGTTAAGGATCATTAGTTATGGATATATGTATCCTATAACCTTTATTCTGAATTTTATCAAACGGGATCATTAATGAGGTTCGAAAACGAAGTTCGAATACTCCCAATTTAAATTGATATTCCTTAGCTCCTAAGCTAATCCTGAATACCCTCTGATTATAAAATCATATTCTTCTTAATCCTTTTTAATGTCAATTCAAAATTCATCTTTATCCAAGTATGAATTAATTGCATTGTTCAACTTAAAGGTTGTATTTAAGTAAGAATAGATATCAGTTTCAATTCAGCATCCATCCAAGGACTATGAAACAATTCCTAATCAAGAATTAACATCTTATTCCCAATTTATATAACAATATCAAACTGATATAATTATTGAAAATATCACACTTGTAACTGTATTCAATATTTCAAGTCATAATTTGTACATTTGCCAATCCAACTGATTGGGTATAGTTTATACAAAGCATCCATACAACTCATGGACAGAAGAATATATTTTCTTCGTTCACAATCCCTCAAAGAGGAATAAAAGCATCAGTTACAATTTAATTTACATTTAATCAAGAGGCATCAGAAAACAGCCAAGTCTTCATTCTAATCAAATTCCATCTGCAAAATGAATTGCACGGATCAGTTCAATGAACTGAGCACATTAAGCACTTATCCTTAAAATAAGATGCTTCAACTAACTGTTTCAATAAAAGAACCCTGCTTTTATGAAACAACAGCAAAACATCAATCTCGAAAAGCACAAAAGAGAGATCAGCATAACCACTAAACTCATCAAAATATCATCACAACCAGCCAAGGAACTGCTGTCCCGTTTCCACATAATCATTGCAAGTATCAATTTACAAAATTTGTAAAGTTAGGAATTCAAGTAGCTTGCTGCCTATACAGCATACAGTTATCTTTTCCACGCCTTTCATTAATAACAAATGCAAAGGATGAAACTAACTGAATATAAATCCATTACTTCCCTTTCCGTTCATGAAGCACGTTAATTTTAAAGCATTCAAGTACAACAAGAAAGCGAACAGCAATGCATATAGTAGCTCCCATTCTAAGCACTATAAAATTCATCATTCACGAATTCCAGAATTCCAACTAAATGAAAGAGAAAGATCATTTTTCTAAAACATTCGTTCATATCTCTATTTCCTTCCACATGACTGTCCTAACAGTGGAATCCAAACGAAATTCAATTCGAGATAACAGTTCAGAGTGAAACTTACAAAATCCACTCGTAATTCACTTTCTGGCAGCAAGAATAATTTCATTTATTTCCAGTTCATATGAATGCCAAACAGGTTAGTAAGACATTATATTTATCGTTGAGCAAGCCATATCAATATGTATACTAGGTATTTACTATACTAGAAGGTTCCATACTTCTTTCACTGTATAGTTAACCAAACAACCAGTTATACATCATGCAGTCAATAAACCACATAAATTCATAATCCTATGAACTTATCCCGTTCAAATAACATATTATTCATTGCTATTACCTACAGCAATTCCAAGATTAAGACACAATCACCAAAACAATTCGATCTTAAAGGACCGATCAGCATTAATAAACACAGCCAATCATCATACTTTCCTAGCAAGAAACATTATATTTCTCTATGAGTTCAGAAGGAAAAACTATTCCTTTTTCCAACTCTCACGAACATTCATATAAAATTTTAATGTCCATTCCTTTAAAATATAAGATACCATTTCTTCATAATCCGAAATAGCAAAGGGAGAGAGAAGTCTTATCCCTTTTAAGGCAAGAAAAGAAATGAACAGCCAAAACATGTTGTCTTTTCTTTCCCCAAGGCCATTCGTATGCTTATAAAGAAAACAATGTTGTATTCATAATAATCAACACAGCAGAGAGAGAGAAAGAAATTATTTCCTTTTCAAAAGAAGTTTCAGTATAGAACGACCTTAAACTTCTCATACATCCTGTACCACCATATCACGAAAGACCATATGACAAGAGCATTATCATAGTGGTGAAAACAACCATACAGTCTACCAGTTCAGGATATAAAACTCTAAACAGTGAATACCCATTCCATGAAGCTCAAAAGAAATGATATTCCTTTTAATTCCGAACAGCATATAGCAAACAAAAAGATCTCATTTCCTTCAATGAAACTTCAGTACAGAAACAACGCCAAGCCGCTCACACAGCCTTCACCATTTTATCTCAAAAGTTCATGTGACAAAAGACAATCACACAACAATAAAACAATTCACACTGCCTGTACTGTTCCTATTAAACATCTTACGGAAAAGAATCCGTTTCAACTTCCATTCAACATCAACCACCAGCACGACAGGAGGGTAATTCATTTGAGAATTACAAAGACAGACAACTCAATAATCAAGACAGTGTTCATATATTTCCATTTCCTCTTTTCCAAAAGTTGACATACACAGAAGAAATGATTCTAAACGGAACCTTTACATCATAAGGAAAATTACACGACCTGTTCCATTTCAAACAACACGAACATTTCTATCTTTTCAAACACCATACTGTCAACAAACCAGCACGTCGTGGAAGTGTTTCCAACCAATCAAATGCAAGGACGGATTAACCACAACAGCAAACGACAGTACCCCATTATTTCCAAAAATTGCACAAGAAGAAGGAAACATATCATACGCATAACAACTGAAATCCCATTTTTTGTCTTCACATGTAATAGCAGTTCCAAGCACAACATCAAGGAGAACGATTACATTATAAGAAAATTAAACAGCCTTTCCATTCCATACCACATGTACAGAGGAAGAAAATGTCATTTCTTTCTACAACACTGTCAGTCAATCACAACGGTAATTCATATTCCAACTCGAATTCAAGCAACAACAAATCAAGGCCGAGCAACCAGAAGCAATTTCTTATCATTTTCCAAAGAAAAGAAGCAAGAACCAACAAAATCCATTTCCAAAACAACTCAATAACAATCATGCAATCCCAACCCAAGAGCGGGGTTGTTTTAATGAAACATTTAAATCAAGCAAAGATTTTAAAGAGAAGGGCTTAACGTGCCTGTATTCTCTCTTCCAAAATTCGAAGAAAACGTTGTTTGCCGCGTTTTTCTTCCACAACGGCAACACAATATTCCCAGCACTTTCTTCCTTCTTCTGGCTGATCAACGGCCTCAAAACTTCCAAGAAAATGCCAAATGCAAGAGCTGGTTCGACCGAACCAGACCAAAGAAACCAAATGCAGAGCAACTTTACAAAAGGCTCAAACCAACAAAATGAAAACCAATTTTTCCTCATGCTGTTTCCAAGGCAAGCTGGTCGCGAGGACCCAAAAACAATTAATGCATTAAAGGCTTGCCTTTCTCCTTATTTTCCACGCCACCTCCACTTGGGTTGGCAAGTCTCCAATTTTCAAATTTTTTTCCAAGCAAATGAATTTAGCCATACTTCCAAATGGATACCTCTATTTCCTACCTGCCCCGCCAAAACTGGCGCCGTCCCCGAAGGGACAGTTCATAAATGCCAATGAATGCCTCCTACCCATCCTTATCCTTTTCTTCCCAAGGGTCTGCGTACCCCTTTAGCTTAGGATTAGTTTTAGGTTACATAGTTCATTCGACCTAGGTCTTAGTTAGACCTTAGGTTTTAGGATTTAGATTTATTTTTCCCCTTTTTTTTTATAATTTAAAAATCCACTAGGATAGTAGTGTAGGATGTATGTTAGGTCTTAGGGTTAGTTTAGGTTTAATTCACACTAACCACTAACACTAACAACTTCCTTCCAGCCCCTTGCTAACATCCACGTTAACGCAGAGCAGGACGTTCCGTCCTTCCGATTACATGCCAAGGCCACCCGTGTCCAGGCGTTTCTCGCCCCACGAGGTCCCGAATTCGACAGTACAGGGTTCAAGAATCGAACCCCTGTCGTTGGCATTTTCGTGCTAGCTATTCACACCTGTAATCAGACGCTGCACGCTTATAATAATCCTAGTCCAGTTCAAGTGTGAATTAACATAGAAAACACAAGAGGACCTCAGCATACTTGAATCAATGGAATTGATTCAGGGTATGCTGTCAATCAGCACAAGAGCAAGCAATTATACGACAATCTGTCGTCACATCAGCAAACATACAAGTACAATATTTGTTGTCCATGCAATAAGCCACAGTATGCAAGAATCCAAATTAGCAACACATTCTCTTAAGATCAAAACATATCTTAACATGTTTGCTTTCATTCCAAGAGCTATAACAGTATGTAAAACATTCACCAAGTTAGCATACAAAATCAGAGTGTTACATTCTTCCCTCCTTAAAGAATCATCGTCCCGATGATCAGATTTACAAGTCAAGGAGTTCATAGAACAAAATTCAGTTATTGTTCTTTCATTCATAAGTTCATACCAAAAACAAATTCTCTCTTAAAAACAACGTTTTAAGACAACTGTACAATAGACTAATAATTGTCTAAATTTGGTAAAATTTTAAGTTCTCTGAATTTCATATTAAGTTAAACAGATGTGGAAAAGTAGATCTCATTTCTTCAAGATTCTCCCAAGTTGCACTTTCTTCGCTGAACTGGTCCCACTGGACCTTACATTGGTTCACTTCGCGACTTCTCAAGTACAACTGGCGAGTTCCCAACACTCAAATGGGCTTAACCACGATTATTCCTGGGTCTTGGACCTGCAAGGAATTCCAATTTTAGCACCTGTGATAGATCTGTCACGTATTTCTTAAGCAAAGAAATATAAAAAAACATCATGCATTTGAGACAAAGCAGGAGGTAATGCTAGACGATAAGCTACAGGGTTGATTATTTCAATAATTTCAAAAGGTCCCACGTAACGTGGTGACAACTTGGCAGCCTTGCCAAAAGTTATGGAGCTCTTTTTCGGCTTCACCTGAAGAAAGACCTTCTCTCCAAGTTTATAATGCCTGTCAACCCGCTTCAAGTCTGCATAGCTCTTCTACCTATTGGCAAGCCTCCTTTAGATGTTTCCCGAATCATTTTGATTTGCTGTTCCATTTCCATAAGGATTTCTAGCCCAATTACCTCTCTGTCCTCAATGCTGTCCCAGCTGACAGGGGTTCTGCATTTTCTTCCATACAATGCTTCAAAGGGCGCCATTTTTAAAGAGGCATGATAGGTGTTATTGTAAGAAAATTCTACCAGCGGAAGGTATTCCTCCCATTTATACTGCTGGTCCATACAATACATCCTCAGCATGTCCTCTAAAACTTGATTAACTCTCTCAGTCTGTCCATACCGTTTCTGGATGATATGCAGAACTGAAGTTTAATTTAGTTCCCAAGGCTGCATTAAGCGTTTGCCAAAACCTTGATGTCATCCTCGGATCTCTGTCTGATATGATTAATTCCGGTATTCCATGCAACCTGAAGATTTCATGTACAAATCTTCTTGCTAAAACTGGTGCATCGTCCTTTAAATTACCAGCAATGAAGTGTGCCACTTTGGTCAATTTGTCGACTACAACCAGGATAATGTCATGTTTATTTCTTGACATAGGCAATCCTTGAACGAAATCCATCGTTATCACTTGCCACTTATACTGCGGATGCGTTGGGTGTGGTGGGATAAATTAATCCAGAAGGTGCATCTGTTCCGCTTTAACACGCTGACATTCCAAGCAGTGTGTTACAAACTCTACCACATCCTTTTTCATCCCTTCCAAAAATATTGCTGCTTAAGATCAGCAAACATTTTTGTGATGCCAGGTGTACGGAAAAAAGGTGGAATTAGGGAATTCAGTGCGCAATTCCCTCTTAATCATTTCAACAGGTAACCTATACCCTGTTTAAAACCTCAGAACTCCTTCGTATCAAAACGGACCATCCGATTATTCCTGGGTTCTTGGACGAAAGAATTCCAATTTTAGCACAGGATAAATCTGTCCGTATTTCTTAAGCAAAGAAATATGAAACACATCATGCATTTGAGACAAGGCAGGAGGTTAATGCTAGACGATAAGCTAACAGGGTTGATTATTTCAATTAATTTCAAAAAGGTCCCATTCGTGTACGCGGTGACAACTTGGGCAGCCATGCCAAAGGTTATGGAGCTCTTTTTAGGCTTCACCGAAGAAAGACCTTCTCTCCAGTTTATAATGCATGTCAAACCCCGCTTCCAAGTCTGAATAGCTCTTCGGCCTATTGGAAGCCTCATTTAGATGTTCCCGAATTCATTTTTGATTTGCTGTTCTATTTCCATAAGGATTTCTGGCCCATTACTCTTTCCTCAACGCTGTCCAGCTGACAGGGGTTCTACATTTTTCCATACAATGCTTCAAAGGGCGCCATTTTAAAGAGGCATGATACGGTGTTATTGTAAGCAAATTCTACCAGGGAAGGTATTCCCCCATTTATACTGCTGGGGCCATGCAATACATCCTCAGCATGTCCTCTAAACTGATTAACTCTTTCAGTTTGTCCATCAGTTTTCTGGATGATATGCAGACTGAAAGTTTAATTTAGTTCCCAAGGCTGCAAAAGGGCATTTGCCAAAACCTGCTGTCATCTCGGAATTCTCTGTCCGATTATTTGGGATTAATTACGGATTTCCAATGCAAACCTCGAAGATTTCAGTACACATCTTCTTGACTAAAACTGGTCTGCATAGCTTCATTCCAATACAGCAATGGAGTGTGCCACTTGGTCAATTTGTCGATACAACAAGGATAATGTAATGTTTATTTCTTACATAGGCAATCCTTGAACAGAAATCCATCGTATCACCTTGCCACTTATACTGCGGATGCGTTGGGTGTGGTGGGATAAATTAATCCAGAAGGTGCATCTGTTCCGCTTTAACACGCTGACATTCCAAGCAGTGTGTTACAAACTCTACCACATCCTTTTTCATCCCTTCCAAAAATATTGCTGCTTAAGATCAGCAAACATTTTTGTGATGCCAGGTGTACGGAAAAAAGGTGGAATTAGGGAATTCAGTGCGCAATTCCCTCTTAATCATTTCAACAGGTAACCTATACCCTGTTTAAAACCTCAGAACTCCTTCGTATCAAAACGGACCATCCCTTTATACCTGTTTGTCCTGAGGGTCGGTCTGCAGCAAGTGCTGAATTGACTTGCGAAAATAGGGATCTGAACCAAGGCATCTTTACCTCATCCTTAAACTAAGTGCTTTAACGTTATAAGAGTAGAGATAGGCTTCCTGTCGACTCAGAGCATCGGCTACTTATTTTCCTTGCCTTACTGTAGCTTAATCAAAAATCATACTGAGACAGAATTCTAACCATCTTCGTGCATTGCATCAGATTGGGCTGAGTAAACACATATACTCGCCCCAGATGTCTGTTTTTCATTCAAGGATTGCCAAGAAGTAAATGCTCCAGAATTTGAACGCATGTATATGCAGCGAGCTCAAGATCGGTGGAGCATAGTTCTTGTTCATGTAATTAAGCTTTCTGCTTTCAATAAGCGATAACATGGTTATTCTGTTGTAACAAAATACCCCAAGGCCTTCTCCTGAGGCGGTTCGTTACAACATAAAAATCTCCAATTTGGATCAGGGTACAGTCAAAAGAGGTGTGTCCGGAGGGCTGGCAACTCTTTGGGATAAAAGGCACTGTACTGGTATGATTCTTAGTGATAATATTAATCATCTTGCAATTAAATTTGTCACTATTGAAAAAAAGTGTGAATGGATCTTGTCTAATATTTATGCCCCTAACTCTGCTAGTGGTAGAAGAAAACTATGGGCTGATCTTAAAATCTTTAGAAACCAGCACAGTTCTGCTAACTGGCTTATCATGGGAGACTTCAACTCCCCTCTAAACCCAGGTGAAAAGTTTGGGGGAACCCCCACCTTCTCTAATGGAATGGAGGATTTTGCTGATTTTATCACTGAACAAAACCTCATTGATGTGGATTTGCATGGTAATAAGTATACTTGGAATAATAGAAGGTTGGGAAAGGAGCTCATTCAGGTGAGACTGGACAGGGCACTAATCTCAGCAAACTGGATTCTTAGCCAAGACTTTTACCTCTCTTCCCTGCCCAGAATTGGATCAGATCATAATCCGATTGCTTTAAGCTTTCTAAATTGGACCAAACCTGCAAGAAGCTCATTCAAATTTGAAAAAATGTGGATGGAGCACGTTGATATCTATGATAGAATAAAGGAATGGTGGGATTGGAATGGGGAAGGCACTGCCCAGTACAGATTGGTCCAAAAACTCAAAAATGTCAAAAAACAAGTCAAACTTTGGAACAAAAATGTTTTTGGAAACATCTTCGGAAAAAAGAAAGAGTTAAAACAGAAGCTTCAGGATCTTGAGTTAAAGATGGATACTATGGGGAGATCAGTTGAAGATGAAGTAAATGAAAAGAAAATTCTTTCTGAGTTGCACACGATCTGCAGTAGAGAAGATTCCTTTTGGCGCCTTAAATCTAGGGCTATCTGGCTTAAAGAGGGGGACAAGAACACAAAGTTCTTTCACATGACCACTCTAAAGCATAGAGCCAGTAATAGGATCTTAGAGGTTTCTAAAAGCAACGGAAGTATCACTAAAGATCCAAACAGCATTAAGAAACAAGCACTTGAATTCTACAAAAATCTTCTTAGAGAGAGTAATGTCAGCAATCCGGAAGCTATTTCCTTTATGCTAGAGGCCATCCCTCAGAATGATATTGAGGACCAGAAATTCAGAGATATCACTAAAGCGGTCACGCTTGATGAGCTAAAAAAGGCTGTTTTTTCTCTTGAGGGGGATAAGGCTCCTGGACCGGATGGATTCTCCATTAATTTTTTTCAGAAATTCTGGGAAATATGCTCGGAGGATCTACTCAAAGCGGTTAATGAATTTTATAGATCGGGAAATATTCTAAAAGAACTCAATAACACACACATTGTGCTGGCACCTAAGAAAATGGATGCAAAAGATTTCAAGGATTTCAGACCTATCAGTCTTGTTAATGCTATTTTTCGAATCTTTACCAAAATTATTGCTTCTAGGCTGCAGCTCATAATGAAGGATCTCATCTCAAGGCAGCAGAGTGGCTTCATTAAAGGCAGGATAATACAAGACGGTGTGATTATGGTGCACGAAACTATGCATTCTATGGAAAATAACAAAAAGGCAAACATGATCCTTAAGCTTGATATGAATAAAGCTTTTGACAAAGTTTCTTGGGTCTTCCTTGACAGGATTTTATCTAAATTTGGGTTCACAGAAAAGTTTAGAAAAATTGTTAAGTCTTGTATATCTATAGCCAGGTTCTCTGTGGTTGTTAATGGAGAGCCTGTGGGATTCTTCACCAGCAGCAGAGGTCTAAGGCAGGGAGACCCCATCTCCCCCCTACTCTTCATCCTTTTGGTTGACAGCCTTAGTAGAACAATTAGCAGAGCGGTGGAAGTCGGCCTTTTAAATGGTTCTAAACCCACTTCTCTCAGCCAAGCTATCTCTCATCAACAGTTTGCAGATGACACCATCCTTCTTCTTCTGGCCTCAGTTGTAGAAGCTAAAGCTATCAAGGCTCTTCTGCAGCTATATGAATCTACTTCCGGGCAAGAGATCAATTACGAAAAAAGCATCCTCTTTTTCTTTAACACCCCTGGGGAAAGACAGCTCAAGATTGCTAAAATTCTGGGCTGTAAAATTGGTACTCTTCCAGCAACATACTTAGGCCTCCCTCTTGGCACGAAGAAAGTCTCTCACACGGTGTGGGATGATTTATTGACGAGATTTCAGAAAAAAATGGCCGGTTGGAAAGGGACCACTCTCTCTAGTGCTGGTAAGTGCCTTCTCATTAAAAGCACACTCCAAAGTTTGCCCATATATATCATGTCACTATTCAAAATTCCTTCCTCCTTCAGAGAGAAAATTGAAAGGATTCAGAAAAAAAATTTATGGCAAGGCATGGAAGAAAAGTTTAGATTTCACCTTGTGGCCTGGGATAAAGTCTGCACCCCAAAATCTAGGGGAGGGCTGGGAATAAAAAATATTGAGAAAATGAATGAGGCACTCATTGCTAAGATGGGCTGGAGATTTCTTTCTGAGAAACAACCCTGGATTGATGTTATTAAAACAAAATACTTGAATCAGCAAGCTGTTTACTCCTATCTGCATGATGAGCAACTCCCCAATGGTTCCATTTTTTGGAATAATCTGGTTAAGAGTAGAAACTTCATTAAGAAGGGAAGCAAATGGAAAGTTGGGGATGGCAGCGACATAAAATTCTGGGAGGATAAATGGTCCAATGATAATCTCTTGGAGAGATTTGGGATTGCTAAGGACAGCCTTATAAGAAAGTATGGAACTAAAGTCAAGGACTACATTGATGGAAATGGCACCAACAAGAATTGGAAAAGACTTACTATGGAGCATATTGAACTGAAACAAATTATCTCCTCCCTCCAAGACCTTTTAGATCTCTTCCCTTTGTGTCAGTTGGATTCCAAGGATGAGTTGATCTGGAGCAATTCACACGATGGTAAATACTCAGTCAAATCTGGTTATACCAGTCTTTTCCACAGTAACCAATCAGATTTTAACTGGAACTTGATCTGGATGCCTGAGTTAACCCCCAAAATAAAAATTTTCTTTGGCTGGCCATCAGAGGCAAAATTCTCACCACTGACAATTTGATGAAAAGAGGATTTATCATTCCCAATTGGTGCCACCTTTGTAGGAATAACTATGAAGACATTAGCCATCTGTTCATACATTGTGATTATGCCTTTAGAGCTTGGAACTTTGTCCTTTCCAAATTTGAAGCTCTCTGGGTGATGCTGGAGGATCTTATTCAGCTATGGAATCAATGGAACCCACCATTCAGACATTGTGCTATCAAAAGAATCTGGAAATTAGCCATCCCGCATTTAATTTGGAGGATCTGGAAGGATAGAAATAATATCGTTTTTAGAAATAAGAAGCAGAATTTTAAATTCACTACTGGCAAGATCTCCCAAGGCATCAAAGAGGACATGACCAGATTTAAACCTCCCAAGAACAATTGTTACCCTGAAAATGAAAAGCACATCTTATCAAATTGGCAGATCGGATATTGGAGCAACCCCGGGAATAGTGTGGATAGATCTTTGGTTAAATGGCATCCCCCTGAATCCAATTGGTTCAAGCTGAACTTTGATGGAGCCTCTAAGGGGAACCCTGGAACAGCAGCTGGAGGAGGAGCAATACGGGACCATAAAGGTAATTTGATTGCTGCATATGCTGGAAAAATGGGAATCCAAACCAATCATTTTGCAGAAGCTTTATCTGCTCTCTGGGGTTTGAGAGTTGCACGGGCCCAAAATATCCAGAACCTCATTGTTGAAGGGGACTCCCTTAATATTATTAAACTACTTAATCAGTCCTCTTCTCCTAGCTGGAATATCAAAGATTTTATCTCTGAATCCATAAGCATCAGTCATACCTTCAACAGCATCACAATCATACATACTTACAGGGAGGGAAACAAGCTGGCCGATGCATTGGCCAATTATAGCATTAATATAAATTTCACTATTTGGGATAATGATAGTATCCCTAATCAGCTTCACAACAGCATACATGCGGACCTTCACACGTAAAAAATCTCTAGAGATATGCCTTAATCTTTGGAGGAAATCCATAAATTCTTCCACATGTGCTGTTTTAATTTATTTGGCGTGGCAAATGATATCTACTTCAAATGATAGCAAGATTTTGTTTAGGAACTTCAAGTGGAGTTGTCTAAATTTAAAAACAGCGCACGCGGGAGGTACAATAGCTGTTGATATTCAGATGCCAAGCTCCACGAAAACCGAAGATAAATATAAGGTGAAAGCTGACAGGGAAAGGGTTTTCACGCGCGACTCCACGCAGGCTCAGATCGGCAATCATACAGCCGTTCGTGGGAGGACCAACGGCTACAGTTCCCATTTTTATGCGACCCGCAACAGTGAGAAACGAACCACTCTCAACACCCAAAGGTATTCTGAAAATTGTTGTAACCAGCACATCATTGTGAAGATGGGAGGGCCTCCCTGCCAGATTGAGCCGTGTGCGGACCCTGACTGGAAAGAAAACACTGAGCTCTGGAACATTCTTAGCATCTGCGGATTCACCAACTTTGTGGAAAGAGTGCAAGGACATGATCAAAGCATCTCTGTTCGCTTTGCCAAGGAGTGGAATGAGAGGACGGTCGACTATGGAGGGCAGAAAATTCTTATTAATGAGGAACTCATAGCCGAAACGACTGGCCTCAGCTTGGAAGGATACCGCTTCTTCAACAAGAGGGTTATCAAAGAGGTTGAAGAGAGAAGATTTGTGGAGGAGGAGGAGAAGCTTATATTCAACACTGCGGGTCTGCTTGTTAACTCAATTCCATCTCCGTATGATGAAGTCACCCGCATGATGATTCGCTTCATATCCTTGGAAGGCAGGTTTGTTACTGTCCCTGCCAAGCACCTTGTCTTTTTGAATCACTTTCGTAGGAGTAGGTTGGTTTGCTTCCCTCACTATCTGTTAAACTCTCTTGAGCGCTCCATTTTGGAGTTCTAGAAGCATACCCGGGCGGTTCCCTTACACCAAGGGCTTATTTTGCTTATTCACAAGCACTACCTTATTAAATTCCCCGGTCTCCCTTCCTCTCCCGGCCCGGCTTTGTTGGGCTCTGCTGCTGCCAGTCCTGTCTCCCCTGCTGCCCCTACTACTGCCCCCCCGCCTTCGGTGCTGCTACCCCCATGCCGGCTGCTCATGCTTCTCCTTCTTTTCCTCCTGTTGCTGCCCCTGCCACCCACCCTGTCTCTACCTCTAAACGTGTCACCAGGGCTTCTAGGAGACTCAACCTTGAGTCTACTGCTGAGGGGGATGAACCTTTGGAAGACATTGCTCGTGGTCTGCTGAACATTAGTAGTGCTAGTCCCCAGGTGGCACCAACGGATAACCCTTCTAGGAGATTGGAGGCCTTAGAGGCTGAGCTTAAATTGCTGAAGGATGAGGTCAAAAACCTTGCTAAGCAAAAAGGCAAAAAAAGCATTGAAGGGGAAGGGAGCATTGGCAATAGCCAGATTGATGACATATACAAAAAACTGACCTCCTTAGACTCCCGCCTAGGGAAGATGAAGACTAGGCATGAGTATAATATTGCAGCCTTCAGGGCCATCGAGGAGTTCATCGAAGGTCATGCAAGAAGTGTTTCACATCTTAGCGGTGTCCCGGCTACACTTTGGGGCAATGAGAAAGAGAGCAAAAGAACCAGAGAGGAGCTCGATAAGACGGATGCTACTCATATGACCACATTGGGCATGTATCATGCTTGGAAAAGAGTAAAGATGAGTATTGATCAAGCGGCCAAGAAGTAGTCCCGACTACTTTTACTGGTCCTTATTGTTTTTATTACTGCTTCTTGGCTGTAGGCTTGCTGTTTTTTTGCCGTTGTTTTGCTGTTAAGTCTCATTTGTGTAGCTGTTTCTGGGCTTCGATGTTCTTTGCTGTAACTTTTGTGCTTTGCTACAGCTTCTCTGCTCCTCTCTCTTATTCCGGATTTTAGGCCTTCTTTTGTACACAAGGGTATAGTCCCTTTCAAAAAACTATTTACCAATATTAAAAAAAACTGGAAGCATAGGTGAACTAAACAAACCCTACAAGTGGATGTGCAAAATAGCTTCATGTCCTTACAATAGGCAGCCATGAAGATTATGTGATAATAAACATGTCTGAAACTGAGATTAAAAAACTGAAACGAGCCCAATTCGCCACTTGGTATAATGAGGTATCAACTAGAAAGAGAAAGAATTCCTCTTTTATTTTCTCTTCATTTTTTTTATAAAGACATATCAACTTATCCTTAGGACTGTGAAAATCATCCTCACATTCTGAAGTGAATGTGATTGGTTCTAGCTTCTCTTCTAGCTTTAATGAAGCCAGGTACCTGATAGGACATGGTCTAACCCGTTGAATATCCCTACTTGTCTGAACATTAATTTTGACAAGAATTTCTACTGGAAGACTTCCTTGAAAATAATTATGGTTCATGACTTGATTTCCCTCTTGTTTCCCATTTACAAATATCTAATCTTTCACCTAGATGAATGGTGTGAAAATGGCATCTCCCTCGTTCGACGTGGAATTTGAAAATTCAAACCCTCGAAGTTGCATATTTTGAAGATTGTTAGGGGAATAAAAATATTCAAGAATACTTTCCTCCATCACAAACTCATTAACCAAAATAGGTTCCGTAACTAAAAATAGAAACCTCTCCATGACATAATCTTTATTTGATGCTTCTAGATTAGTCCTAGCTTCCGTTGTGTGTTCCTCCTTTACGGGTGATGGAAGATTCAATTCCCCCAATTCTGATTCCAAAGGAAATTTATGAGAAATGAACTATTCTTGAGCATGTACCTCTACAACACTTTACACTTTCCGGTGGAAAAGAAGTGATGGAATGACTAGATTTACAACTTCCATAGGCTCTTGTCCATCAAAACATTCTTCCAAATATGATAGATAATCGGCTTCTTCATTTTTTAACTATATCAAAGGCTCTTCCTCAATCAGGGTATCCTACGAACTAGAACCTCCTCCACCTTGATATTATTCATTCTCAAACAAGAAATTAGAAAGATCAAATTTCTCTAAAAAATCAGATTTTTGAGAAGATAGAGAGGAAAAAGGATTAGAAACCCTCTACATAGTCTCATCTACATTTCCAATCTATGAATTTGCCTTCATCTTATGAAACATTTTGTGGATGATTGTCACATCTAATGATGACTTTGAAAATATGTTACCACCTTCCAGAAGTGATGAAAATTCTTCACATGCATGACAATTAGGATCATTGCACTCATTAGAATCAGCTAGTACACTTGAGAATCTTTTTTCTTTAACCTACACATGCTCTTCTATTACTGATTTTTCCACCTTTGGGGATTCAAAATCCTCTGATGGAATTGAACCAATATGAATACTAAATTCTAAACAAATAGACTGATGGTCCTCCTCGTTCAACTCTATATTTGTTTCTAGTACAAAACTAGTTTGTTCCACTTGTTCTTGAGCCTCAAATTCTATAGAAGTTTTAGTCAGGAACGAAGTTTGCTTGATGTTAAGTTTTGTAACCCATTTCCTCAGATTTTTTTCATGCTCTCTTTTTCTAATCTCTTTGACCACATACTCCTCCCAAAATGGATTTAGGACTATAAGAGGAGGGGTGGGTTGGGATTCAACTGATTCCCTCACTATTTGAGGAAGAGATCCAGGCCCTTATAGAAAAGAGGGAAATTTAGAAAGATGAGGCATGGAAGATTCATGATGAAATGGAGGAATATGAAGTGAAGGAAAGGAATTCTTAGCAGGGGTATAAATTTGAATATTAGGACTATGGGGTTCAAGTTGATACTACATAAATGGAAACACGGGAAGAGGGTTGTAAGGTGGTAATGTAGGGGCCTCCCATTGATATTATTGACTAACACTAAATTCATAAATGTACCTTTTCTTGATGCATTCTCCAACTTGAGTCATCATCTTGATTATGAATTGAACCTTTTATTGAGGGCTAAGCTCACATGGTATATGGCCAGTCCATGGGTATGGAATTCTGAAGCCAATATGGGTTACCTTCATCATTTCATTGATCCTTATTCATACCATGTTATGTTCCAACTCTCAAAAATTCTTCTACAAGTGATCCTCTTCAGGTGTGGAATAGATTCCAAAATCTGCATGCCATTATTCTTCAGTAACCTCCCTGTTTGGTGGATAACTGAATTGACCTGCATCTTGCTTATGTGAACATGCATGCTCAAACTGATATTCATCATGAAATTGGTTTGGAGGTGAATTGTAATAGCCTGAAGATGGAAAGAACCACCGCTGCTGCAAGTGGGATTCCCACTGTAGAAATGAAGCCATGATTGCACAACTTCATGAATGAGAGAAAATGGAAAGATATGGAAGAAAAATAAATGGAAAAATGGGTAAAATGAAAGTTTGCAACACAAAGAGTAGGGCACTTAGACCAATGGAGTTTCCAGTTGTGCTTGGGTATACCTCCTAAGGTTGAAATTCCACTAAGAGCACAACTTAATGAAATGAAATGAACACAATACACACACCTGCTGAAAATGTGGCTAAGATATTATAATGGGATAACTGTGAAATGTAGAAATTTCACCTATTTGTCCTAGCAGGCATGCCAAAAATTGATGTTACCAAATCACTGCACCCATTGAATGGCCTGAAAATGAATCATGACATTAGGTGTGATTGGGACACATGGGATCACCTCTCAAGCTGTGGGACTTGGGCTCGAGGTGAGCCTCTGGAGAAGGTCAACTTCCTCTTCCTAAAATAAACACAACACTACTTCTAATGTAGGAAAAGTGGCTAACTAGTCCTATGCTAACATTTCATAGGATTAGGGAAAGAGATTTACAAGGAAATAAAACCAATAATAAAAGTGGTGATGCACTAAGAAAGGGTGTTGCTAGATAACTTTATAGCTGGCCAATGAAGAGAGATGACCATGAGGAAGAATGACATGCATTACAAACCCACTTTTACATATAGTACTTCAATCTTTGATAAGCACAATGACCTCCCAAAACTTACAAGAGAAACCCTGGTTGCACAGTTTATCTGAAAACATGATAGAGCGGAAAGTAGAAGCAATAAACATCATTAAAGGACATATAAATGATCACAAAGCATAATTCTCATTACTTCAATCACTTTTCATATTGCACCATTACATCAATGAAAAGGCACAGGCTACCATTACAATTTTAGAAGAAAGGCTTGAAAGCCTACAAATCACATCATCTCAACTTGTGAAGAGAGGGGAAGCTTGGAAAGTGTCTAACTTGTCCAACTTGTATGACCTATCAGAACTTACTTGTTGGAACTCCCTTTGGAATGAGTCTCTAACTTACATTTATAGAAGAAATTGAGAGAGATGAGAGGAGTCATAAATTCCCTCCCTAAATGGAAGGCACATGATGTATCACTTATTAAATTCAGTTAAACCACTTGAAAAGGTTCCATCATGCATCATTAATGGCTATTGACATAGTATTATCAATTAATTAAAATAATATTGAAATAATAATAATAAATATTATTATTTAAAATATTTAAATAAAAAAATTAATTTAATTAAAAAATATGGTGGGCCCCTTTGTTAACTGGTTTGTGCTGAAGGGGAAAATTATGAGGAGAAGGTCAAAAAATACCAACTCGGTGGTTGGCTCGCCGAGCCAACTCATAGAGTTGGGTTCAAACTCCACTTGCGTTAACCACCACTGAGCTGAGCTCCTACCACCGAGTTCCTCAAATGAGGTCTCCACTGAGACATGTTTCCATGAGCTCTGTTTGACATGGCTCAAACAACAAACAACTCTCAGTGATATCCTCCCTCCCGAGATCCTACTTAACTAAGCTCCATTTGTTTCAACATCAATGTCAAGTGGTGAGCTCTTAGATCGATTCTCACCACACACCATTCTAGCTCAACTTAGTGTACTCAATAAGGTGACTCGGTGAGTCCATCTTTCCCATTTTATTTTACTCATGATCTCTTGAGCTTAACTCTATATATTTGAGTTTCCCTTGATGACACGGATGAGATCGAAGCCTCCAATTATTCATTAGCATGGGATCTCATTATTTTTTAACTTGGTCAGTTATTTCCTTGTGAGCTGTTGCCTCGAGTCTAAGCCATTTGATATCTACGAGCTTAGTCCTATGATATGTGATCCCCAAAAGTGGATCAACTCAAATACCTTTTGTCTTGATGATGATCTCATTACTAATCCCCAACATGGAAAATATCTTACGAGCTTGGCTCACTATTACTTATTTTGACCTGGGCACACATTAAAATGTAATTTGAAAGGATCATAAACTTGTTTAGCTCAACTGAGCTCAACTATCTGGTTCATCTGTGACCACCCGATATGAGCTCATCATTTAATTTCTTGTTAATGGCTTGGGACTCTTTCCTTTTTTTTCTACTGAGTTCGATGGTGAAAATTTCTCTCCACCTTGCTCAGCTGACTCTTGTGTATTAACATTTTCCGAATAACTCTCCACTGAACCCTATCTACTCTTACCAAGCTACCATTCACTCTGAATCAACAAGCTATCTACATCAACATTGAGCTCCTACAACCGAGTAGCTTGGCATTTCCATGACTCACTCCAAGTTGACCCTTCATTTGAGTCACTCCGAAGTTGAGCTGCTTCATTCTGACATCGTGGCCAACTGAGTTGGCTTAGCCTTCATTTCACATGATATTTTTCTGTCAGGTTCTCTCATATTTATTTGTCTCAAGAACTCTCCTCGGTGACCTTTCACCAATTCAAACTCTCTACCTAGTTGCATCCAACTGATGAGCTCTTTGTCGAGATCCAAACCAATGAGATACATCATCTTCTTCACATCGAATCACCTCCAAGCTCCCTACATCCATTATTCCCCTTAAAAATCATGTAGAGCTCACCTCTGATCACACATCTAAGCATCATAACCATGTTGAGCTCACTGCATGATGCCGAGCTCCCAAAATGAGCTCTTCATCAAGCTCTTCCTATGTCGTGCATTAACTAAGCACTGAGCTCAATTTTGAGTTTCGTGAACCTGTGAATAATTCCATAGTAGCTCGATTCAAAAAACTATTGTTTAACTCAGTCCCCAAGCATATCTCGACTTGCCTGACCGAATTTTCATTTCAATGCCCCACCTTCATGATTAGCCAACAAGATTCTCCATTTGTTTACACAACGAGCTCTTTTTTGTGGATAGATTTTGATGTCGAACTCTCCCTTGTTTTCCTGTATAGTTTCGTTCGAGCTTGTGAGATGCTTCCTCACACTAATGCTGACTTCAACCTCTCTCTAATTTCTATCACCAAGTTGAACCACCTATTGTACTATCATCATGGTGGCTGACCCAAGCATACCATTAATTTATTCCTCCAAATTTTCACTAATTGGTTCCTCATCCCTAATGACTTTCCGCGTTAAATAATTTTACCTAATTCAAACACAAGCCTAGTAAAATGATTTTAATTTGCATTAATGCACTTATATGTTGATTTGGGATCAATTGAGCTATGTTGGAAGATCCTTCTTCCCATGTGTTTGAAGATCCTTCTAAGGCATCATGAATGTATAGAAGAACTCAAGAAAATTTTATACACCAACTTTGACAATTTTGGCTTGTAGACCCTCGTTGTTCATTTTTACCGAGGGGGGGCAAGAATGGACAACAAGTTCCAAACCTCAAATTTGGTATTTGAGATGTATTTTGTGGCTTTCATGATGAATGTAATGGTATGTACATATTTTAAGAAACAAAATATTTTTTTGTGTGGCTATTATCTTTAATATGCTTATGTTCATTGCATTCATGTCTCTCTATTCTTTCTCTAGTATACTGTGTGCATTTTCTACTTACAGGGTTTCCATTTTTATGTGTTATAAATATATGGGAAGGGTTATTTTGTAATGTTATGAGTTTATGGAATTTATTTATACCCTATCCTCCTACATTTTATTCCATTTCTTCCCCTCATGGAGAGTGATCGACCCTCTCTTTTGGTGATATCACTTCCCCTTTAGCTTAGGATTTAATTTCTACATCTCTCCCCAAACTTAGTACCTTGGATGTGTTAGTGTAGGTTAGCTTATAGGTATTGTTAGCATTAGGTTATATAGGTAGAGGAATTGGTCTTCTCTTGAGGCCTGTCTCAAGATTCAAGTCCCACACATAGATATAGTCCCATGTTAACCAAAAGTATTGATCTTCCACGATCAAAACTAGGGTGCTACTTTTGATCTTTAACAGTTTTGGCATGCCCACTAGGAAAAATATTGAAGCACTTTACAACTTCATACCATCATGTTTGATATGTTCTTGATGATATTAAGCCTTTGGAGGAAGTTCTCAAAACATCTAGTGATTATATTGTTGTAGTATGTTATTTACCCTAACAAGAGCCAGGTGTGTTGACACTTCATCCAATTAGATTAGGAAGCTCACCCAAAGCACGCGTAGTCACCAAGTCCTTACTTTTTTATGCTTATCAGAATTTTAGCATGCATATTTACCATATTCATAACCAATTCAACCACTTATGAAAAATGAATCATCATAATGATAACAACACATGTAATAAGGAAAGTAAACCATCATGAACAATAATACTTAGATTCCAAAAATTTCATCATATGCATAACTACATTACATAATCAAGAAGTCTGAATAAATATCTAAAAACGGCAATCACTTATCCATTGAAAAACACCATTGTTTACATAACATAGAAGTTGTTTACAATATACTTAATATGTCCATGTGTTGGACCATGCACACATCCATAAAAACTTAGAGTAATGCCTCTAACATGGTTGATATCTATGAGGGATTCTATATTAGAAGTTGTAAACATTGACATGTGATTCTTTTCTGAAGACAGTGTACTCTTGTGAACTAAGAAATAATGTTTTTTGTAGATAATATGTTATCTTCTGGAATTAGATACCATTCTACCATGTTTATGCTAAATTGAAAATGAATTATTTCATTCCTTCTTATGTTGAATAATGCACTGCATGTGGACATAAGAAATTGGTTTGGTTTAAACTAGTACATAAGTTTTTGTTGCACTTAAAAGTGTGCTTCAGTTTTCATAATATTGGATGTAGGATAGCTATACCTTGGATCAATTTTAGTGATCTAAGGCATGATTTCAATTTCATGACATTGTGGTCATCTTAACCAAGTTGGGTAGAATATGAGATTTCTAAACTTTGGTTTTCTTGGAATTATGGGTGAACTCTTTTGTTCACGTGTTTCATATGTGATCTTTGAATGTCATTTTAATTCTTCCTTTGATAGGATTTAATTTTTAATTTTTATCTATTTCTAAAGAATCTAATTAATCTATGTTCCTAATATGGTAATCCTACCCTAAGTTTTAAGCCTACCCTAAGTTACTATGTTCTTTATTAATGTGGAATGTTAATAAAAAGGAAAACCTAAGACTAAATTAATAAAATTTAACCTAAGGACCTAAGTTAGTTCCTAAACTAATGTTATGAACCTAACCTAGACTTGGGATAACCTAAGGAGTTGGAATGGATGACATATAAAAGGAAGGTCGGTGGCACCAACCTCTATGAATTTATGAAGGAATAAATGCGGTTTTAAACTCTCTATTGTAGCCAAATTTGGAAAATTCATGAAAGAAAATATGAGGTTGAGTTGGCACCTCTACTAAAGTGTTAGTTGTATGAAATTTTAAATTTGGTAATGGCTAAATACAAGTTGGAAATGGTGGGAGATATGGAAGGACTATCAATCCTATTTGGCATTTATTACTCTTGGCAATTGTGAAATACCACCTAGGAAGTAGGGGAAGTTGGAAAGAATAATGGTTTTTCCATTTTACATTGTTCATTTGATTTTTTTTTGAGATTTCAGCTCTTCATGTGGTTTTCATTTTGAACCTTCAGTTTGAATCCTTGTATGTTATTTTGCCTTGCATGGCGGTGTTGTTAATGGAAATATCACTAAGAAGCTATAAGAATGAAGAGAAGTAGGTTATAGAGCCAATTTTTAGAGTTTTCATGGAAAATAATTGTTGTCAAGGATCTTCTTGAAGATTTATGACAAGAAATAGAAGATAAGAGCTCTATCAGGCATGATAGGCCCGATATCTTTAAGTCTTCTACTTTTATTTAAATGACTTCATTAAAAGAACTCTGTTCTTTCTTAAACTTTCTTGTTCTAGGATTGTGATTGTATTTCTTCTTCAATGGTGTTTTGTTTTGATTCTTTTGGATGCAAATTGGTTCTTTTTTGTTGTGTGGAAAGTGAAATTTGGAATTTTTGTATTTATTGCTATTATGTTATCTTACTTGTATTCAGACCTTCTTGATATTGGAACGGATCTGTGTTTGTTCTCTGAATGAATGGATACCTAAGCTTAAGTTTTTATATGCTTTAACAGTAACTTTTTTTGGTTGAAATCCATATACTCTAGCTTACATGCTCTCATTACTGTTGTCGTTGGAAACTATCTTTGAAGGATTCTTCATTTTTGCATTACGCCATTGTTTTGGATTTATCATGTGTTCATTGTTTTGGTTTGTTTGCTTGATGATGGTGTTAAAATTTGAGGATTCTAATAAATATGGATTTAATCAACTTACATATTATATAATGTTACAATAAATATTTAAATAAATATTACATCATAACATAAATAAATAAATAAATACTTACATGAAATAAATAACATAGGTGACACAATATTTATAGTGGAAAACCCCAATAGGGGAAAAACCACTTTGAAAATAACATTTTACTTCAGAGAACTTATTTTACATCCAGTAAGATCACCTCCTCCTTGAAAACCCTATTTACCAAGGGTAAAACCAAATCACTTGATTTTCACACCTTTGATATATTTCCCGAATATATCAAATGAGGACCTAAATTCCTTTTTATATAAGGTGATTGGGTATATCTCACGACCCATCTTTTGAACCTAAAATGGTTGAAACATATACTTAGGTGAGTGTATTTAATAAATAGAAACATAAATGATTCACATTATTAAATACTTACCTAATGTATATTACCTAGGTATGAATATTTAATAATATAAAAATATTTCATATTATTAAATATTTAACCTATATAATATTGATGGACCCATATTAATTAATGGGTTGAAAGACCACTTAATCATTATGTTTCAACACTCCCCCTTAATGTTAAGTTGGATAACATATGCTAATAGATTACCTTCTTGTGGTACACTACAGGATTTACAATCCTTAAACCATAAAGTTTTTTAGCTAGCATATCAGGTGAAAGAATTATAACACCTTCATCATACTCAAGTTACCTTTTAGTACAAAAGGATTTGGAATCCCAAAGATCATCCCATGATCAGTGACTAAGTATGATTTTTGAGTTTTACATATTCTCACATGTTCTCATAAAAGGTTATTGAACCCAAGCATATATGATCCTGTTATAACTAAGGACCTCCTTAATAATATGCTTGTACTAGATTTTTACCAGTATACTCAATAACACTAAAGAGTTTACTGAAGACCACCATTAATATATTTCTATACTTATTTCAAAAAAATAATATGATGAGGTATACATGCCCAAAGGTCTTTTTAAATTTACTCAAAGGTATTTTTTACACTTGCCTGAAGGTCTTTTACAAATGCCCAAAGGTATTTTTACAAAAAACAAGTTCCATTAGGAGGTGACATTTTCATGCACACTCCCCCTCAATGAAAACTTAAAAAATATAAGCTTTTCATGAAAGTAAAAAAACTTTGCAGCACTTAGGGGCTTTGTGAATATATCAACAACCCGCTCTTCAGTCAACACGAACTTGAGATCTATCTCACCATTTAATGCCTTCTCACGGATGAAGTGTATATGTATCTCAATGTTCTTCATCCTCTAATGCTATATTGGATTATGTGCAAGAGGTATGGTGCTTTGGTTGTTTCATAACAAAGGAAAACTACATGGATCCTTCATCCTTATCTCATCGAACAACCTTTTTAGCCATAGAGCCTCTTTTACATTTTCCATTGCACTTCTATACTTAGCTTTTATTGAAGAGATAGAAACAATTGGTTGCTTTTTCCTGGACCAAGTAATGACACCTGCACCAAATTTAGACATATAACCAGAAGTAGATTTTCTATCCAATACATCACTAGCATGATCAAAATCAAAAAATACATATAAGTTAGCATTTTCATTCTTATTATAATGCAACGCATAATTGATTGTGCCTTTAATCTATCTAAGAATCATTTTTGAAAGATTCAAATGGTCGCTATAAGGTTCCTGCATAAACCTATAAGCAATTCCTACTACATAGGAAATATCTAGTTTAGTGATAGTTAAATAAATCAAACTACCAACTAACTGCCTCTATAAAGTAGGATCAAATTTTCCACATGTAGGTTTAGGATCAATTTTTAGTCCAACTTCCATAGGAGTAGAAATTGGGTTACAATCAATCATGTTGAAATTTTTCAGTACATTGGTTGCATACTATGTTTGAGAAACAAAAATAGAATGCTTATCTTGAAATACAACCATGCCAATAAAATTATGTAAGAGAGATAAATCAGTCATTTCAAAGTATTGTTTCAATTTTTATTTAATTCTAAAAATTAAAGCATGATTATCATCAGTCATAAGAAAATCATCAACATATATACAAACAATGATAATATGTGATCCTTCTTGTTTAATGAATAGATCATTGTCAGAAGAAGAATTAACCTATCCTAATTATTTAAAAAAATTAATTTTTTCATACCAAGCTCTAGAAGCTTGCTTTAAACCATAGAAGGAATTTTTCAATTTACAAACATAGTTTTCTTTACCATTTTCTTCAAATCCTTTAGGTTGATACACGTAAAAATATTCTTTTAAATCACCATTCAAAAAAGTATTTTTCACATCCATTTGGTGGATTTCCCACCTAAATTGAGCGGTAATTGCAAATAAGGTCCTAACAGTACTCATTTTAGCTACAGGGGAAAATGTCTCAACATAATCAATACCAGGTTTCTGAGTGAAACCTCTAGCAACAAGTCTAACTTTATGTTTTTCAATACTACCATCTGAATTATATTTTACTTTGTATAACCACCTAGACCCTATAATACTTCTTTTCTCTAGAGGTGGAACCAACTTCCAGGTTTGATTTTGAATTAGAGCATTATAATCAGTTTGCATTGCATTAATCTACTTCTCATCCCGAGAAGCTTCTTCAAAGATTTTCAGATCGGGTTCATACAAGGTCATTAATGCATGGTACGTATGATGGATTTTGGTCATTTTTCTAATATCAATAGGATTAGAACTTTCTAACACATATTGATCCCATTTTGAATTCTTAACTAGGGAGTTAGGAGATTCAAAAACATCTATAGTATCAACATAAGAAAAATCATCATAACCATTTACTATATTCTTATTATCAGAATCATAACCATTATTAGAAATATTTACAGAGTTAGGGACATATTTACAATTATTAGATGAACAAAATAATTTTTCCAAAACCACCACATTACGGTTTTCAGTTACTTCCCTTTTTGTAGGGTCGTAAATCCTTAGACCTGCAGTGTTAATACCATATCTAGTTCTTTTCTTTTCTTTTTAGGAATGTATAAAGAAGTAGGACTGCCAAAAAAATTTAGATGAGAAATATCAGGTTTTTGATTTGACCATTTTTCTAAAGGAGTTTAAAGATGAATAGATTTGGTGGGAACCCTATTTAGAATGTAGGTTGTTGTGTTCATTTTTTTTGCGCACAGAAATTTAGGAAGACTAGAAAAATGAAGCATAGTGTGAGCCATATCTAAAATAGTCCTATTATTATGTTCTACAACACCATTAGATTGGGGAGAATGAGGAGAAGTTAATTCCCTTCTAATACCACAATCAATACAAAAAAAATCAAATGCTTTGCTAACATATTCACCCCCATTATCTGTTCTAAGTCTCTTAATTTTATAATTGGAAGATTTTTCAACAGATGCTCTAATATCTTGGTTTGAATTTTGTTTACATGTTTTTACTAAGGAGTCATCTACAGTTGTGAGACTCCCTTTAAACCATGCTTTGGTACCATGTTAGAATTTGATGATTCTAGTAAATATGGATTTAATCAACCTACATATTATATAATGTTACAATAAATATATAAATAAAAATTACATCATAATATAAATAAATAAAGAAATACTTACAGGAAATAAATAACATAGGTGACAAAATATTTATAGTGGAAAACCCCAATAGGGTAAAAACCACTGTGAAAATAACCTTTTACTTAAGAGAATTTATTTTACATCCAGTAAGATCACCTCCTCCTTTGAAACCCTATTTACCAAGGGTAAAACAAAATCAATTGATTTGCACACCTTTGATATATTTCCCGAATATATCAAATGAGGACCTAAAGTCCTTTTTATATAAGGTAATCAGGTATGTCTCCCCACCCACCTTTTCAACCTAAAATGGTTGACACATATACCTAGGTGAGTGTATTTAATAAATAGAAACATAAATGATTCACATTATTAAATACTTACCTAGTGTATATTACCTAGATATGAATAATTAATAATAGAAAAGTATTTCATATAATTAAATATTTAACCTATATAATAATGATGGAACCATATTAATTAAGGGTTGGTCAGACCACTTAATCATTATGTTCTAACAGATGGAAGTAGGGACCCATTATTTTGATTCAATTTATTTTGGGACTGGGGTGTACAATTCATATAAATTTGAGATTTACTTATTTTAGATTATTTCCTAAACGGGAACTGTTTGGAATCTCTATGTTCTTTCTTGAATATCCTTATTGTTACCATTCGAGTTAGGAGTAAATAAATGCTCACCTTGAGCTTGAAAATATATTATCTTTTTTTCTTTGTTGAAACTTATCATAATGGAAGTATTCTTCGATGGAAGTTGAATAGGGAAATAAGAATGTGAATGTTTAGCTCCGGTTTTATGCCTATATTTCTTATTTTTTATGAACCCAGTTTGGGCTTGTGGGTTCCTTATCAAATCTTTTGATCTTTGAAAATTTTATTGAATTTTTGACTATTGATAAAATCTAGTTGGAAGGAGGTTTTTATCACGCTCTAACTGCCCTCCTTGTTTGGATGATGGTGATTTCCTTCGCTAACCAATTTTAAACTCATATAGTTACTTGATTCTCTTTACTGATTGAGTCTCCTTAAGCTTAAATACATTTTGGGTTACCCTATGAAAGGAGGAATTTTTGGTTGTTTGTTTGAGTTTTATTTTGACTGAAAGAAAGGTTTAGTGTTGCTTGTGTGATCTGGTCAAACTATATCTTCTTCTTGTGGGGGAAGTATTGATCATCTTAATCATTATCTTTAAGAATTGTTTAAACTTTTGAGTTTTGGGGTAATTGGAAATAGGTGGGTGCTTATCAACATTCACTCCTTGTTTGAATTTCATACTATTTTTAACTTTGAGGTATCACGTCATCTTTTGACCAGGATACTATAGAATCTGGAGTATGACTTCCTTGTGATGGTTGGTGCTTTGTGTTATACGTTATTTGTTGTTTGATTCATTTTTAGATCTTTATGTATGATGATTTCCATCAGTAAGATAAGATTGTTATCTTTTGTTAATTTCAGAATAGACAATATGTCTTGACATTATCATTTGAATATATTATAATGTTAATAATATATAAGGGACTACTTAGTTTATCCAAAACTGTAGTATTAATTTCTATTTGATTTGGATTGAAAGCCTTTATGAAATACTTCTGATGTGGATGTTTTTGGAAAGCTTGAATATTTATTTGAACTGATCACCTAAGATATTAACACTGAACTGAATTCAAGTTTGTGGTGAACATTTATAGTAAGTTATGTTGGTCTTGTTTTTAGTCTAGTTGATTAAACCTTCCTTACCTAGAAAGTTAAGAATTATTTTTGATCAACCTAATGTTTAGAATCTGTACTGAGCCTGATATAGTAAACATCATTTGATGGAATGAATTTAGATTTTTGGTTGATCTTTTCCAGTTTCTATTAAGGTGTTAACCTTAAATAACAAAACAATATACTTAGTCTAAAAGGTAGTTTGTATATCTTTGTTTTACTTCTTGAAAAGTTAGAATAGTTTGAGTAAATGAAATTAATTTGGAACTTGAGTAGAAGATAAGATTTAGATTGGGTAATATGATTTTCTCCCTTCTTTTCTACTGTTGTTTTGATTTCTAACATGTTGTAATAAGTTAATAAGAATGTGGAGTTAGGATTAACTATGTTGGTTTAATTAGTCCTTGTTTATACATTACTTATTGAATCTTTAATCTTCTCTCTTTTTTGGTTTGTAATCTTTTAGGGAAAAGTATTTCTTTTTATCTTCTTGTGTTTTCGGAACTGTTTCATAAACAACATGGTTCCTTTTATGAGACAATTACATAAAAGCACAATGTTTTAATGTTATAGTTATTATCATGCTCAGTTTATATAAATTGACTCATGCTAACAATTTTGTAGATGGATTTTGTAAAATATGAAAGGAGAAAAACATATAGAAAGTTACATTTGTTTTACTAAAGAAATTGTATCTTTATTTTGATGATTATATAGTGACATTATTTGAGATGTAATTTTGTCAGAATATGAAGATGTAATAAAACTATTTTATATTGTTGTTATGACACTCTGTAATCCCTGAAATACTTCTGTAATCAGTGAGTTGATAGCTCTCTTTTTGATAAATAAATGGTTTGATGATTGTTGATTTCTACTTTATTTTGATATCTCCATTGGCGTAAATTGGGATGTAATATTTAGTAATATCATTAATGAAGGGGTAGTTTATATATTTAAGTGTTATGGGATTAATAAACTTAATAGTATTACAATAAATAAGACTATGGATTTGAGGGTCTGCAATATTAATTGGTTTATTTTCACACAAAAGAGATGCAACTAATAGTTGATACTCTTGAATAGATCCTTAAATAATGGAAAGGGAATTTGAATGAATTATATAGATATATATGTATGAATTCTTGATTGTATTTAAAACATATGTAATATGTTTTCATAATTGGACATTAGTCCTTGATAAAGGAAAAAGGATATTTCCTTGAATCAATCATTGGAACCTAATTGAAGATCTTGTTAAAGTGTTATATGATAATGGTTGATTGAATCCATCCTTAGGAAGATTTCTTTAATCAAAATAAAATGCTTAAAAGGGAACTAAAGGGGATTTAGAATCCATCTTTTTCAAGTCTAAAATAAAGATATTTAATAAACTTGTTTTAAGCTATGGTTGAAACAAGAAAAATTTTAATGAACACACTTTCACAACATTGAGATCAATCATATTGTTATATGGTATAAGATATTTCATTTAATGAAAAAATAAAGCATTTATTCATAATGGTTAGGAGATCAAATTTTACCTGCATACCTACCTCTCATGTAATTACACCTTGTACCCTTTCTAGGTTAAATGATGCTTTGTTTAATCTTAAAGAGTTGTAATCATTGATCTTTAAGATAAAGATTAAATGGGTTAATGAAATTATAATCTTAAGTATGTTAGTCTAGTTGAGGAAACTCAGTTGGATGTTTGAACACATCAACTCTAGCATAGTACCTTCGTAAAGACAAGATTCATTACGAGGATAATATGATGCAGTTGCTATGTCTCAACACCCCACTTAGTTTTTTTTAACTTGATTGACAATAGTGTAAGACTGGATCATGGTTCCATTCTAAACATGGATATAAACATGATCTAGTGTTGAGGTCAAATCATGTTGACTTAGGGTAAATAGACACATCCAATCGACGTAAGTAGATTGATTATGTCTATGTATCCTTAGTTACCATGAGTAGTTTTCCACACTAGTGCATGTTTTTTCCCTTGTTTAGTGTGAAACCTTGAATTATATTGAAATGACAGGAGTTAGGAAAGACAACTTGAGATAAAATAATAAGTGTGCTGAGGGACATATTCCATTTGATGAGTATGTTGTCTAGGTATGTAAACATGTTAAACAAGTTTAGAAACTTTGGCCAAAGTATCGCAAGCTACTATTTGCATTGTCCTATGTCACCTAATCTAAGATGCATGATTTCAGATGAATGTTTGTAACATATTTTTAGATAGGCCTATTATATAGAACACTTGGGTGCCCCTAAAAAGGTAAAGGAACTAGGTATACCTAGTATACACATTATTGAGTTAACATGAGAGATCAATTTAATACCGAGTCATGAAATGAGAGTTTAGTGTTTTACCGAACCATTTACAGCTACGTATGTTTTCTTTTATGAGATGGATTGGCATTGGAATGTGTGTTCTAAATTGTATTAATTTAGAAAAGAGAAAATTATGTAAGATAAAAAAATCCCTTATTTCTAAAGTCTTAAAATGGGAATGTTACATCTTGGTATCATAACTGAAGGTTGCAACTCTTAGACCTATTGATTCCATATCTAATAAAAACTTAATTTTCTTGTTAAAATAAAATGATTAGAACAAGGGGAGGTACTACAAATAACTCACATCCAAATGGAGAGGAAGCTACCAAAAAAAATAGATAAGATTCTTGTTGCCCTGTTGGACACAAGATATCATCTGGATGTACTTGAACAACAAGTTATGGGTAATGAGGAGGAGGAAGAAGATGTTGGTAATAATAATTAGCCACCTCTTGAGGACAACACCAATATTGTAAATTTGGGTGTTGACAATAATAATGTTGTGAATGCAAATGAAAATGTACCCAATCAGCCTAAAAATAAAAAGGCAAGATTAGCGGATGAACTCACAAATGACATAAAAAGGATAAGTCCACCTAAGTTTGATGACACTACACTGGGGGATGGAGATGAGAACTAGCTCAGTGAAATGGAGAAGTACTTTAGGATAAGGAACTTCTCAGATGAAATAAAAGTAGTATGGAGAGCTTACCATCTTTCCCATGGGGTATCCTCTTGGTGGGACAATCGTAAGGATGAATTGAAATTGATGAATCAAACATAACTTGGGATTAGTTTAAGAGTTATTTTAGGAAACACTGTATACCGTAACTCTATTATGATCAAAAGATGACTAAATTTGAGAAATTAATTTAGGGAAAATTAAGTGTTACAGAGTACTGGGAGAGGTTTACTAAACTTCTTAAGTATGTTCCTTAGTATCAAACTGATGAGAAGTTTAGGATACAAAAGTTTATTATGGGATTGAACTCTATCATAGGGGGTGAATTAGATGTTCATAGCCCAACCACCATGGAAGGGGTTTTAGAAAATGCCATTAAAAAAGAACAGAAATTAAAAGCAATTTCTACCCATAAGGAAGAGAATAGAAAAAAAATTCCTAATTCTTTCTTCATCTCTTACACCCAAAAAGGGGGCATGGAAAAATTTTGGTACTAAAAATAAATTTGTACCTGATAACAATAAGAAAACAACAACAAATAAACTTGTTGTAAATGTTTGAAATAACTTCGTAAAGAACAATAACAATGGACATAAGTCATATGGAGGATAAGAACAATAATTTAGGGCTGGAAATAAATTTGAACCAAAAAGAGGACCTGTATGGGGATTTGTTACAACTGTGGCAAGGATCACTATGAAAATTAGTGCCCTCTAAGGAAAGATGACAACAATCAGCAGTATAAGATACATGCTACAGTAGTTGATAAATAAACTGAAAAAGAAAGCTACACCTATGGAAGTGCCAAGGTAAATTATTTAGTATACTTGTTACTATAATTTTTGATACTAAAAATATTGAATGCTTTACTTCTAGTAAATTACCTACAAAACTAAAAATAAAATCTGGAATAATGGAAAAATCTTGGACTGTACATTATGGAAATAATGTTTTCCATACTATTAGTAAATGTCTTTTTGGAGAAGTCCCAGAATTACCTATTTTTTCCACTAAAGTAGATCTTTATGTTGCTCCTTTGGGGTCATATGATGTCATAATAGGTGTTAACTAGCTTGCTAATCATAGAGAAAATTTTTATTGTTTTGAAAAACACCTTAGTTGTCTTGATGATCTGTAGAAAATAACAGACATCCAAGGGGTAAAACAAGAAATTTCAGTTTGATTATCTACTTCTTAGAATTGATATATCAAAAACAAATATCTTATTCTTATAATTTATTATCTATTTGATCAGATATGTGGTGCATATGTATATTCTAAGATAGATCTTCATTTTGGGTATCACCAATTAAGAATAGAAAAAGATAAAGATATTCATAAAACAACCTTTAAAATAAGGTATGGACATTACGAATTCACATTTTTACCTTTCGGTTTGAAAAATACACTTGTAAATTTTATGAATTTACTGAATAATATATTTCAAGAATTCTTGGACAAGTTTTTACTTGTATTCCTATATGATATTCTTATCTATTCTAAAAGCATTGATGAGCATCATGAGCATTTGAAAATAGTACTTGAAAGCTTAAGAAAGAGAAGATTGTATGGTAAGCTGTCCAAATGTTCTTTTTATGAAAAATAAGTGTTCTATTTAGGACATGTCATAAGTAAGGATGGAATAATAGGTAATCCATCAAATATTGTTTCCATAATTGAGTGGCCTGCACCTAAGAATGAACATGAAGTCAGAAGCTTCATGGGGCTTGTTGGTTACTATAGAAAGTTTGTTAAGGAATTTTTAAAATTTGTTGCACTGATAACTTCATTACAAAAGAAATATAAGAAGTTTGTGTAGAGTGAAAAATTCCAAGAACGTTTAAAAATCTTAAGGATCAGTTAACATCTACACCTATTTTTGTTGTACATGATCGAAATCAAAACTTTAAAGTAGTTACAAATTCTTTTGGTGAAGGACTTAGAGGTATTCTATTACAAAATGATCATGTTATAGTATATGCAATAAGAAAACTCAAGTTATATTAGTTAAATTATGCTCCCCATGATCTAGAGCTTGTCGCCATAGTTCATACACTTCAAGTATGGAGACCGTATCTTTTAGGAAGACCTTTTGAATTAAAGACTGATCATCTTGGGCTGAAGTATATTTTCACTCAGCCAAATATGAATGCAAGACATCGAAGATGGTTAGATTTTTTGTCACAATATGATTTTGACATAAGTTACATTAAAGGCAAAGAAAATAAAGTGGTAGATGCACAAAGACGTAGGAAACATATTTCTACGCTTATAACTTTGAGAAATCAGTTTAAGGATAAAGTAAAAAGTATCATGCAATCTGATTTTTACTTTCAGTAGGGAAAAAAACATTTTCTACAAATCTAAATGATACAAGATACAAAGGTTTTAACTTCGATAACAAAGGAATTTTGAGATTTGAAAAGTGTGTGTATGTACCTTCGTGAAATGAGTTAAGGAAAAGTTAATGATGAAATATCATAATTCACCTTACTTATGACATCCTGGTATTACAAAAATGCTTGTTGATGTAAAACAACAATATTTTTGGAAAGGGATGAAGGAAGACATAACTGATTTTTTTGTCATGCTGCTTTAAATGTCAGTGTGTCAAGGCTGAGCATATGCACCTAGTTATTTTATTGTATCCTCATAACATACCGCAATATAAGTGGTAGGTAATTAACATGGATTTTCTTCAAGGGATGTCTATTTCAAGAAATAAACATGATGTTATTTTAGTTGTTGTGGATAAACTGACAAAAGTAGCACATTTTACTGTTGGTAATCTTAAGGAGGATTCACCTATTTTAGAAAAAATATTTTTGTATGAAATTTTCATATTACATGGATTACCTTAATTGATTATATTTGATAGGGATCCTAGAATAACATCTTGATTTTGGCAAATGCTAAATATAATCTTAGGAACAAAACTGAATTTTAGTTCCACATACCATAAAAAAACAGATGGTCAAATTGATAGATTTAATTAGGTTTTGGAAGATATGTTACAAATGTACTGCATGGATCAATAGTAAAAATGGGAATAATAGCTTCCTTTAGTCAAATTTTCTTACAATAATGCATATCATCCCTCTTTGAAAATGGCACCTTTCAAAGCATTGTACATGAGGAAATGTAGAACTCCAATTAGTTGGGATAACATTGAAGAGAGAGAGGTAATTAGACCTGAAATCCTAACTAAAATGGAACAACAAGTTAAAATTATTCATGAATGATTAAAATAAGTTACAGATAAGAAGAAAATTTATGCAAATCTGAAAAGGGTTGATAAGAAATATGAACTTGGTGAAAAGGTCTTTTTACGTGTTAATCCTAAAAAGAGTTTTATAACCTTTGACAATGCAGCCAAACTATCACCTCATTTTTTTGGACCTTTCGAGAATGTTGAAGTAATCAACCTTGCATCTTTTCGTTTAGCATTACCTCTAACTTTGTCATGAATGGATGATGTTTTCCATATTTATTTGCTTAAGAAATACATTTCAAATTTATCACATGCATTAAATTGGGATTCCTTGTAGGTCCAAGACCCAAGAATAATCATGGTTGAACCCATAAGAGTGTTGGAATCTCATGAGTTGCACTTGCAAAATTGTGAAACTAGTCAATGCAAGGTTCAGGGGGACCAGTTTAATGAAAAAAGTTAAACATGGGAAAACCTTGACGACATCAAAATTATTTTTCTTCATTTATTTGAAAATAATTATTTCTAATTATATGAAACAATTAAATACTTAGTTTTTAAGCTATCAATAATTCTACCAGTTTTTGGTAGGTCTATATTTTATTAGTACTAAAAAAACCATTTTAATGCTGTACTAATTATGAAAATTTGAATTTATCAAATCTAGTTTCTATTTAAGAACTTATTGATAAGAGAACTATAATTATGATTCTTTTTCTTGTTTAAAATGTGGACTAAGTTAATCATCAAGAAGATGATGCTTTTTAGGAGGGAGGTATGTAATGCCTCTAACATGGTTGATATATATGATGACTTCTTTACTCGAAGTTACAAACATTGATATATTATTCTTGTCTAAAGAAGTTATACTCTTGTGAACTAAGTAATCATTTTTTTGTAGATAATATGTTATCCTCTAGAAATAGAGACAACTCTGCTAGGTCTATTCTGAATTTAAAATGAAGTATTTCATTCCTTCTTATGTTGAATTATTCAGTACATGTGGAAATAAGAAATCGATTCAGTTTATTCTAGTTCATAGTCTTTATTGCACTTGAACTTGTGCTTTAATCTTCATGATCTCCGATGTAGGATAGCTATACCTTAGATCAATTTCATTGATCCAAGGCATGCTTTTAAATTTCATGACGTGAGGTCATCTTGGCCAAGCTGGGCAGAATATAGGATCTCTGAACCCAAACTACCTTGGGATCACGAGTAAACTCTGCTGCTCACACCCTTCACAAGTGATCTGATAATGTCATTATTGATTCTTCTTTGGGTAACTTGTAATTGAAAATTTTGAAATTTTTTTAGGAACCTCATTAAATCTATGTTCCTAAGATGGTGATCCTATCCTACGTTACTAGTTCTTTTATTAATGTAGATTTTTTATTAAAAATGGAAAAACCTTAGATTAAACTAATAAACTAACCTAATGACCTAAGTTTGTTTCTAACCTAATGTTATGAACCTAACCTAAGACTTGGGCTAACATAAGGGGACGGAAGGGATGACATGCAAAGGCAGGTCAGTGGCACAAACCTCTATGTATTTATGAGGAAATAAATGTGGTTTTAAACTCTCTTTTGGAGCCAAATATTGTGAGTGCATGAAGGTTTAGAAAATGGTTAGTCGGTATCTCTGCTAAAGTTTTAGATGCATGAAAATTTAAATTTGGTAATGGCCAAAGTTGAGTTGGAAGAGGCGAGAGAGATAAGGAAGGACTGATAGTCATGTTTACATTTATTATTCTTGGCAATAGTGAAAACTACCTAGGAAGTAGGGGAGGTTGGAAGGAAAAATGGTTTTTAGTTTTGTGTTATTCATTTGGTTTTTGGTGAGCTTGTAGCTCTACATGTGGTTTTTCATTTTGAACCTCTAGTTTGAATATTACACGCTTATTTCACCTTACATGGTGGTGATGGTAAAGAAAATATTATTGAAAAGTTATAAGAAGGAGAAGAAGGTTTCTTAGTTGGTTGTTGGTGTTTTCATGGAAAGAATTTCTATCAAGCCTTTGTTTGAATATTTACAGTAAGAAATTGAAGACATGAGCTCTATCAAGCATGATAGGCCCTAGCTCTTTAAGTCTTCTGATATTATTTAAATGGATTCATTAAAATAATTCTACTCTTTTTGAAACCTTCTGGTTCTATTTTTGTTCTTTTTCTTATTCTTGCTTCAATGGTTCTTTCATTTGATTCTTTAGGATGCAATTTGATTCTTTGTTTTTGTGTGGAAAATGAAATCTTTAAGTGTTGATGTATTAATATTGTGTGAACTTGCTTACATTCAAATATCCTTGACATTGGAATGGGTATGATTTTTCCTTTGTTAAAGGATTACCTGATATGAAGAATGTTTATGCAGTAACAGTAGCTTGATTTTGTTTAAATCTTTATTGTTATCACTGAATCACAGCACCCCTGTGCATATACCTGAACTCACAGTGTGATTGGATAACATGGGTACTATCTCCAAGTTGTGGGACTTGCTACTTGAGATAGACCTCCAGAGAAAGCTGGTTTTTGCTCCTAAACTACCTGCCACAATCTACTCTAATGCAGGATAAGCTAACTGTTCTAATCTAAATTTCCAAGGGACCAGGGAAAGAGAATACATAAAATGAAAGCCTACACTAAAGCGGTGATACACCAGAAAAGGAGGATGTGAGAGTAGTCTCCAAATGTGTGAAATACAAAGGCAAAGTGCACACTAGAAGAGGTGATGGCAGTTCTCCGTAATCTAGCAAAATGCATTCACAACAGTATTCCAAGCACACACAATGATAATGAATTCCTGAAAGAACATAATAATAGACACAATATTCTTGTGGAAAGATAAAAGGGAAAGAAGAATGCAAGAAAACATAGCAGGGGAAGATACATCCACAAACTTGTATTTTATTGCTTCTTGGTATGCACAGTTCAGTCTATTACAAGATAAGGGCCTGGATCACCATGCAAGGAGTCCACTACAAGGGCCTGCAACACACTGGCTTCACAAAGAAATTTTGGCAGAGCTTTGCTACCCAAAAACTCTCCTCTTTACAATGAGCCCAACACTCCAATTTATAGAAAAAATGAGAAGGAGAAGAGAAGGAAAAATGGAAATCCTGAAATCTGTCCTTCAACCACCTATAAGAGGCATTAAATTGAGTGAAATGGTTATACATTACTTGCAAAAGGCTCCCCATACTGTCCCATGTGCTGCAACAGAGAAAGAATGATGACCATGCCTCTTAATTGCACTCCCAGCTACCAAATAAAACACTGTTATGAACCTAGACAAGTTTTCTTAAAAAACTCAATCAATTCCTGATCAAATATGGAATTTCTTGATTGCTGTGCATCGGGCTTGGAACCAAAATTCCAACGGTACCAATTTTGTGTGATTTTGTTGAGAAATGAAAAATTTATGGCCTTCTGAGTGCGGGCAACTATTTTGGGTCTGGCAGGCGTTTTTCTGTCATTTGACGGAAATGAGCATTGACTGACTGGAGCCGAATATGTTTATTTTATTTAAATATATCTACCCTCATTAAAAATAATAAATCCACTTTTTTTGGTGTAGAGGACGTCGTGCTCGTTCCAGAAAGTCCAATTTTGTGAAAATCGGAGCTCGGAGTCAAAAGTTATGGCCGTTTGAAGTTCCACGGGTCAAATGTTGACTTTTCTCCTCTGCCTTCGGCCGCTTCGGCTTTTCGCGTCCCACGCGTCCCTTTGTCCCAAATGTCCCAGTGCTATGCAGGAAAAATTCTTCCGAACCGCCCGAAATGGGCTTCCATGTCCCTTTTCTGCCGGTGACACGTGGCGTGATTTGATTGGCTTTCGGCTCCTTTGGCTATCCGCGTCCCGCGCGCCCCTTTGTCCCACTTGGCATAGTGCTGAAATTTCCCATTTCGGCCGAACCGTTCGGTTTGCGTACTCATGGCCTAGATGTCCCATTTGCTTTCGGGCCATTTGGGAAAAATTTTCTCGATTCGCCCGGTTCGGCCGGTTCGCGTACTTTTGTCCTGCGCGGACCCTGACTGAAAGTTCTCATTTCGGCTGATCTGGCCGGTTCGTGTACTTCACGTACCTTCAGCCCAACTATTCCAGGCTACCTTGACTCATTTCGGCTGATCTGGCCAGTTCGCGTACTAATTGCCCAGATGTCCCAGACTGCCTGTTTCAACAGTTAGTCAATTTTTTCAACTTTTCGGCCAATTCGGATTTCCGCGTCCTGCGCGTCCCTTTGGCCCGGATGTCCCAAATGCTGCGCAAACCGCCTGGCCATTTTTCATGCATTTCGGCTGGTTTGCCCCCTTTTGTCCCAACTGTCCCGACTGTTGCGAGGACTAGGACTTAGCCATTTTTCATGATTTTTTCTGGCCCGAGCCTGTTTTTTGCAATTTTTTCACCTTTCTTCAGAACTTGCTCTCTCCTTCTTGGACATGGGAGTTAGAACATTCTGAGGGGACCCAAAAAACATGACTTTTTCCCCTGACTCAATCTATTTACCTGGGACTTGAGAATTTAATGCATGTTATCAAAATTACCTTGAGGGGTGAATTTTGGATAACATTTATATTTTAGCTTGCATTATTGTTGTTGTTGGAAACTAGCTTTGAAGGAGACTTTGGTTGGTAGTTGAGACCTATGTCTGTGACTTAAGAGAATATTGTGCTCTTTATTTCATCTATTTTCTTAATGATGGCTTTAAGGACCCACTATCATGTTCAACTTATTTTTATGACTATATTTTTTAGGAGAATATAGTTCAATTATATATTAGATATACTTATTTTGGGTTTTTCCCCAAATGGAAACTGTTTGGAATCTCTGCATTCTTTGTGTTGGGTTAGTATTCTTATTGATAATAAAGGAACCCAATGGTATTTTCAACAAACATTCATGTATGTACTTTCTTGAATCTTTATGTAGTTACCATTCGAGTTTGGAGCATATGAAAACTCACCGTGAGCTCGAAATTGCATCATCCTTGCTCCTTTGTAGAACCTTGTATGAATGGAAGTATTTGTTAGTGGAAGTTGAAGAGGAAAATATTACTAAGAATGTTTAGCTTCGGTTATGTGTGTATATTTTGTATTTTTGGTAAACCCATTTTGGGCTTATAGTTTTATTTATTAGATCTTGTGTGACCTATGGATGGCATGCATAGCTTGTTTACTCTAGATGAATATTTGTAATAGGGAGGTTATTCTCATGACATCTATACCCTTCTTGTTTGATTATAGTAATTTATTTGGCGGTCGGTTTCAAACTCAGACTGTTATCTATTTCTCTTTAGTGTTAGTCATTGAGTATTCTTGAGCTTAAACCCATTCTGGGTTACCCTGCGAAAGAAGGAAACATTGTTTAATTGTTTTGAGCTTTATTGTATTTGAAATGAAAGGTTTAGTGTTGATTGTGTAATCTAGAAAAATTGCATCTTCTTCATGTGAGGGAAGTATTGATCATCTTAGTGATTCTCTTTAATAATTTTTTCCAACTTTTGAATTTTGGGGTAGTTGGAAATAGGTGGGTGTTTATTAGCATTCATTCCTTGTTTGTAATTTATATTGTCTTCAACTTTGAGTTATCACATCATCTTCACGAAAAAGATACTATAGGATCTGGAGTATGAATTCCTTGGGATTTTTGGTGTATTGTGTTATCTGTTATTTGTTGTTTAATTCATATTTGGATCGTTCATTATAATGAGTCCCATCAGTCGGAGAAGATTGTGATCTATTTTTAAGTTTGGAATGGACTATATGTATTAACATTAACATTAGAATATATTATGTTGTCAATAATATATAAGGGACTACTTAATTTATCTGAAACTGTAGTATTGAGTTCTGTTTGGGTTGGATTGAAATCCTTTATTAAATATTTCTGATGTAGATGTTTTTGGAAAGCCTTAATATTTGTTTTGAATTGATCACCTAAGATCCTAACTTTGAAATGAATTCAAATTTGCAGTGAACTTTTGTGGTAAGTTATATTGGTCTTGTTTTTAGTCTTATTTGATTAAACCCTCCTTACCTAGAATGTTGAGACTTATCCTTGATCAACCTAATTTTTAGACTCTATACTGAGCTTGATATAGTTAATATTGTTTGATGGAATGTATTTAGATATTGGGTTGGCCCTTGCCAGTTACTAATCATATTATTAACTTTTGAATAGAAAAATAGAATATTTTTTGAAAAAATTATTTTGTATATCTTTGTATTTATTCTTCTTGAAAATTCAGAATAGATTGAGTTAAGGAACTTAACTGAGAAGATGAGGTTCACATTGGAAGTATGAATTTCTCTCTTCTTTAATACTGTTGTTTTGATTTCTAGCATGTTGAAATGATTGCATATGGACGTGGAAATAGAATTAATTATGCCGATGTAATTAGTTATTGCTTATACATTACTCATAGATTCCATAATATTTATCTCTCCTTGATTTGTACTCTTTTGGGAAAAGTATTTATGTTAATCTTATTTTATGATTTTGGAACTATTTCATAAACAACATGGTTCTTTTTATGAAACAGTTAGATAGAAGCACAACATTTTAATGTTAGAGTGCTTATCATGTTCAGTTCATATGAATTGACTTGTGCTAACAATTTTGTAGATGGATTTCGTGAAAGTTGAAAGGATAAAGACATATAGAAAGTTAAATTTGTTTTACTAAAGAAATATCTCTCTATTATGATGATTATGTAGCGTCATTTCTTGAGATGTACTTTTTTCAGAAAAGGAAAATGTAATAAAACTAGTTTATATTGTTGTTATGACACTTTGTAATCCCTGAAATATTTTTGTATTCAGTGAATGGATCACTCCCTTTTGATAAATAAATTGTTGGTGATTGTTGATTATTACTTGTTGTGATACCTTCATTGGCATAAATTGGGATGTATTATAAGTAATATCATTATGAAGGGGCAATTCAGATATTTAAGTGTTATGGGATTAGGAACTTGATATTCTTATAATAATTAAGACTATGGGTTGAAGATCAGAAATATTAGTTGGTTTATTTTCACTTAAAAGAGATACAACTAATAGTTGAAACTCTTGAGTAGATTCTTAAATAATGGAAATGGAATATGAAGGAATTATATATATATATATATATATATGAATTCTTGGTTGTCTTTGAAACATATGTGATCTTTTTCATAAATTGGACATTAGTCCTTGATAAAGGAAAAAGTATATTTTCCGTGGAGTTAATCATAGAGACTGATTTGAAGATCTTGTTAAGTGTTATGAATATATTATGTGAATGATTGATGGTGTTGTTTCTTAGGCAGATTTATTTAATCAATGTATGAATGCTTAAAAAAGGAATTAATGGGATTTATACTTCATCATTATGAAGTCTAAAGTAAATGTTTTAAATATTCTTGTTTTAAGCTAAGGCTGAAATAACAAAAGATTTAATGAACACACCTTCATAGCATTGAGATCAATCTTATCATTATATGATTTAAGTTGTTTTGTTTAAAGATAAACTTAAACATTTAATTACACCTTGTAACCTTTTTAGGTTAAATGATGCTTATTTTAATCCTTAAGCATTGTTATCATTAATCTTTAAAGACAATGATTAATTGGGTTAATAAAATTTAATCTTAAGTATGTTAGTCTAGTTGAGGAAACCTAGTTGGATGTTGGAACACGTCAACTGTGGCATGGTACCTCCATAATGACATAGGTCATTATGAGGATACTATGATGTAGTTGTTATGTCTCAACACCCCACTTTGTTTATATAACTTGATTGACATAAGTGTAAGACTGGATCACGGTTCCATCCTAAACAAGAATAGAAACATAATTTAGTGTTGAGGTCAACTCTTGTGACTTAGGGTAACTAGACACACCCAATCGATGCAATTCAATTGAGTATGTCTATGTATCCTTAGTCACCACAACTACTCTTCCACATTAGTGCATATTTCTACCATTGTCTATTGTGAAACCTTGAATCAGATTGAACTGACAGAAGTCAAGAAATACCACTCAAGATAACATAACAAGTGTTGTGAGGAACATATTTTGTTTGATGCGTGTGTCGTCTAGAAATGTACACATGTTAAACATGTTTAGAAAATTTGGCCAATGTATTGCAAGCTTCTGGTTACATAATCCTATGTCACCTAGTCTAAGATGTAGGATTTTAGATGAAAATCGGTAATAGATATTCAGATAGGCCTCTTAGAAAAAACACTTGGGTACCCATAAAAGGGTCTATTGAACCGAGTATACCTAATATACACATTGTTAAGTTAACATGAGAGATTAGTTTAACACTGAGTCATGGAATGAGAGATTGGTGTTTCACCAAGTCATTTACAAATGTATATGGTTTTCTATTATGAGATGGATTGGCATTGGAATGTGTGTTCTAAATTATATTAATTTAGAATAGAGAACATTATATAAGATAAAAAAATTTCCCTTGTTTCTAAGGTCTTAAAATGGGAATGTTATACTTAGATCATACCTTGATTAGCACTCTCTAGCTCCTTAACTCACATTCACTAATAGACTCTCTTATCCACAATGGTACATCACCTATATATATATATATATATATATATAGATATATATATATATATATATATATATATATATATATATATATAGATATATAAGGGTGAGGAATTTCCCCTAATTGTGTTTTTCTATTTTAGCCTCTTTCTGTAAAATTGGATAAGGCCTTGTTATTTTGTAACCATGCATGTAACCCCATGCACTAACATGTTCCACTATTTTGCACGCCACTTACATGCTACTTTGATCATTTGTACGTGTATACTCTTACACGTAGCCTTGTGCTCTACTGATAGTCAATTCTCTAGACCAAAGTTACCCCACACTAGCAATATAATTTGTCCTCGAAATTATTGAATCAAAGAATTTATTTAATGAATGAATGAATTAAAGAAGAATAATAATATGGGATTGCGCCCTAAGAATAAAAATAATCAAGATCCGTGACTAGTAACTACTAATGTCTTTTTGGGTGGAACGAGCCCTAGAAATTAATCATCCAAAATATTCTTTAACTCCCTCAAAACTTCTAACTATTTGTTTCTTTTATTAGCGCAACAACAATGATGGCAGGTACTTCTGTAGGAGTCAGCTCATAATTTTTTCCTTTGAGCTCCGTGATAATATTTTTGAGTTGCGAAGGCACATCATCTAGCACATCCATCTTGTGTGTTACCAAGGGAAAGAGTTCTTTCATTTTGTCTCTTAGTGTGGCCTTTAAAGTTATCAAGTCTTTCATGCTCTACTTTGGCTAACAACTTCTCCTACTTGGCCCTGTTATTCTTCATTTTGGCATGCATATATTTCAGTTCTACCTTGCCATTGGATGCATGCACATTCACAACCTATCCAAAATATTGGTAGTTATCAAATAAAAACTCTGCCCTCTATGCAACCTCCTTAGCCTATGCAGATAATGCCTCATATTACACAAGATATGTCTCTATTTATTCCCTTTTAGTCTTCTTCTGCATGGCTATCTCCTCATCTATTGGCTATGTACCCTTCCTCTTCTCATGTGATAACATAAATTCTAAGTCCTCCAAATAGTGTAGCGCTAAGTCATATTCATCCTCATAATTTTCAACAAGGCTTTGGTACACATAAGTGATAATATTTACAATGCACTCTTCTTTCTTGTACACAACATGTATTCGGCCCTTTTCTTCTCTCATCTCCTATTTAAGCTCCTCAATATTTTGATCCTTCTCTTGAACTTCTTCACACATTCTCTTGATGGCATAATGCTTATAAAAAATCCTCACCTTAACCTTTGTTTTTAATTTTTTTAGCACATTTAACACTTATTCATCAATGAGCATATATGAGTTGACCACTAGGAAGGCTTCTCCTGGTGCAAATTTAAGTTGAGTCTTAGACAATGATTATGCACTTACTTTGAATGTTGAATCTTCCATGTATGATTAAAAATCCCAAGAAATCATATTCTTATTGGATGGGAGGCCTTCATTGTTATCGAATAATGACAAATAGAAGATATCTTCTATAGCCACTAAGCTTTGGTAGCGTGCTTAAAGGAATTTTATAGGATCATCATTGTATTGCAATAGAGGGCCCTGGGGGGTATGCCTTCAATTTTTTTTCCCTTCCATTTGTGACCCTTTGGAACTCATGTACAATAGAGTGAATTGTGTCACTCACTTCTCCCATACTTGTGTCCTCTTCGGTAGTGGTCTGCTTATTTCTCTCTTCCTCCTTGTTATTCTTTTCTTTGCACTCTTCTTCAAGCACTTGGTCATCACCTAAATTTTCTGTAATAGTCTCTCCATGGCCTTATTTATCTTCAACATCCTTCCTCAGACCTTACTCATCATGTGCATTGTGCTCTTCCTCCTCCTCATCATCATCTACCTTGTGGATAATCAGAGAGTTTTGCGACACCTATTATTTATCATACTTCCCCACATCCGTTGTCTCCTCACTTAAAGCTAGTCTTGGCTTCTTTATCACTAAGGTATTATTCCTTGGATTAGGTTTCTTTGGAAACTTATTGGTTTCTCTAGAATTTATCGTGCCTTGGCCTACCTCCATGTGATCTTGTTGTTTATTTTTCCTTATGCTTTAGCCTAGGGTAAGATCCTCCTCTTCATCATCCTCTTCTTCTTCTTCCTAGCAAAGAGGGGTCTCTTCACACACTCTTTTTATGCCCAATGTCTATTTTCCTTTAGGGATATTTTAGAGATTAAGGTTTATGCCATCTATATACTTCCCATATTTTACCATGGGTCTTAGGTATATGTAGACTCTTTCTGCTTCCTTTCATACCACAAGAGTCTGATGAGTGATATTTATATTATCTGACTCCATTGTATCTGCATATGTTGACTTTCCATGATATACATAGGTCATGCGCAGTGTATTCCAGTCAACATCTACATTTTCCGCATCAAGCTTCAACACCCATACATCAAAAATCCTATTCACTAATGCTTGAAAATATTTGGTAGTGAACATGAAGGGCAGCTTACACCTTGGGATCTTATCTCTAGTCTTCATATAAAATATTACAAAGAAATAATTTTGATACATAATAAATTTTACCTTTCCTTCCAAGACCAATAGAAGTTCCCTTGGTATGTGTCATTCATGCTTGACTGTTTTGCACATTTTCCTATACCATATGTCTACTCTGAGCTTGTAATCATTATTGATACCTCCATCGTAGGTATATTTTGTGAACTTCTATGCTAGAAACTTATTATACATGGGGTATTTCCAAACTTTATCATTAGACCCATTAGGAACCCCTATCTCACATAAGATAATCAAAAGAAGGATAGTGCCCCATGTTATATTTTCTCCTTTCGTGACTTTCACATGTGCTTATTCAATAATTCCTTCAGTAATGACTTGCATAATGTTGTATGCAACCATCTACACAATTTTTTGTGCTATGTGAAGCCAATTCTTGTTCACCTGATTCCACCTTTTAGACGCACCCAACTTGAAGCTGACAAAGAAAACGATGAATCTTGTGCCTAGATCACTGATGCTCACAATATCCATTATGTGGCATCCCTTTTGATATTTTAAATCGATGGAATTTTCCTCTACCACTATGTCATCCTTTAAGGCATGTTCTATCTCCCAGCTTGACTACACAATCCTATAACTTTGTTAATTAACTATGCGGTGATGTGCATCCTCCTTCCTATAAAGTAGAAATAGTCCTCATGGAACCATGAAATCAACCATTGATACAAGTGCTCAAGATTTAAAAATAAATACAAGTCATAAATTTGGAGGACTCTCCAAATCATTTTATATCTTTTCATAATAACCCAACTTCCCTTCTATAGTCATTTAGTCTGTCTTTATGATGGTATCCTTTTCAATGTCCACTTCATGATTCTACAAGCGATGGTTATAATCACTTATATTTTACTTGGTTAAGTGTGACTCCTATAATTATCTTAAAATAACCTCACTTAGGTATTTCATTTCTGAGAACCATTCCTCCGCCATGTCCTCCACTTCAGGCTTCATGTTTTTGCCTTTTCTCTTACCCTTGGGGGATACTATGGTTTCTTTCTTTGGCTCCATTTTTCAACTACACAACTTCTTAATTCTTACTTCTTACTCTGCAAAAATTGTGCCTTGGGTTCTAGATCACCTTCTACTCAACTTTCCATGCCAAGTGTTCACATTGTACACACTCCTTACTCTAAGCTTTCGTCTTCCTCAATGATTTTGTGCCCTAGTTTCAAGTTTGTGCACTTGTGCTTCTAAAAACCCTAGCTTACTAAATGAAAACCCTCACTCAATGACTGTGAATATCCATGTCTTCCCCATACTCTAAATTCCACCTAAGGAGCTCCTAAATCAAGCCATCTACTATCTTATTGTGGTTCACTTGAATTTTCCTTGTCTCTCCATAATTTTGCACAATTTTACACAATTTTGCACTTTATCATTTTGTAAACGCTCGAAATCTTCAAAAGGTAAGGTAATAATGAAAATTTTCATTCTCCTTTTATAGGTTTCCAAATTTTTATCACATTTATTACTCCTTACCTACCATCGTACCGCATATTTAAATATTCTTTTTCCTTATTGTGCACTTTTTCCTACTTTCTTCTACGCACTTGTATCCATATAGTACCCTAATTTAGAATTTTTCACACGCACCTCTAAGCCAAATATAAGGCAAGTAAAATCATCTAATATTTCCTTTGCATGCCATTACACCTACTTCTACCCCACACTAAAGGTACGTGCGGTCATATGAACATATACTCAAGTAGTAATCATCTCTTGTCCACAAACGCGTTGATTACAAAAAAACAAGTAAAGAAAAAAAATAGAAAAGGGAAATCTAATCTAAATGGAAATAGTACCTTATTACAAACATAGAAGAAAACTTATTTATAGTAGGGATTTAGCTTACTCCCATTAAGTAACCAAGTAGCATGGTGTCATCCAACACTTGCTATTGATATGCACTTGATTCTAGTATCTTGGTCACAACAAAGGGTACCAAGCAATGGAATTTCAACTTCCGTAGGTGGAACAAAAAATTGGGGTCATACAGAAGGACCATATTTCCAACTAAAAAATACTTTTTCTTGATGTGCCTGTCATGCGAAGCCTTATGTCTTGCCTTTTCTGTATTCTAGTTCCACCGCGTATTGTCAAGCCGCACTCATCCACATCATTTTCATCAGAAAATCAACCTATGCACGCAATACATAGGGGATGGTAACATAAATTCCATAGGTAGTATGACATCCTTTCCAAACATAAACTAAAAGGGTGTGTCCTTATTCAATCGTTTATAGGTTTTATTATATGCCCAAAGAATAGATGATACCTTGTCATCCCAATCCTTTCTTCCAAAATCACATATATTTGTTATTTTTTGTCCCAAGATATTTTTGAAATATTCAACAATACCCTTTACCTAAGGGTGATAAGGATTAGTCTTATGGTGTGCCACCATAAACTCTACTATCGAAATTCTGATTGTCTCATTCAAGAAATGAGTTCCTCTATAAATTTTAAAGATCAAAGGGAATCCATACATGTTTATTATGTTTTCTAAAGAAAACTTAGCGTTTTAGATTATGTGTAATATTTTGTAGGCCTAACCTCTTCCCACCTTGTCAAGTAGTCTATAGATGAGATGATGTAGTGTTCCCTATTCCTACACCTGGGTGGTGCAATAGGTCTTACAAAATCAAAACCCGATCTCTCAAAAGGTTTCTCACTTGTTATAGGTCATAATGGAATTTCATCTCTATTTCTAGGCTTTCCAATTCTTTGAAAATGATCACAAGATTTGACAAAGGCCTTAGTTTCCTTATACAATGTCTTCCACCATAAGACAAATAGAAGGATATTGCACATAGTTGCATACCCCACATAATTTCCTCCTACGATGCCTCCATGTGCCTCTTCCATAATGGATTTACATTAATTATCTAGAACACATCTATGCAAGACCTCATTTCTACCCGTTTTATACAAGTCTCCTCTGATAAGCTAATATGATGTTGCTCAAATAGCAAGTTGCTTCTTTTCTAATGTCTTCATCCCCTCTGGCGCAAGTCTAGTGCACAAAAATATTATTGTGTCTTCTAAGTACGTGGGCATGTAATTTAATATGATCAAATATACATCAAGTATAGTGTCCTTAATAATCTTCACATCCTCTCTAGAATTAATCCTTGATAAGTGATCAGGCCCCAAATTTCTCTTTCCTAGCTTCATAACAACTGTAAAATAAAATTCCTAAAAATTAAGTATCCACCGGCAGATGCTCCCTTGCAACATAGGTTTTTTTACCAAGTAATTCAATTTCATGTGATATATATAAAAGATAAACAATGTATCCAATTTGTGAAGTGTGTAGATCATATGCAATGCCTCATGCTCTATTTTTGTATAATTTTTCTCTACTAGTGTCAACTTCTTACTTAAAAAGCACATTAGATGATCCAAATTACCCTCTCCTGGTTGCACAAACACTACACTAATATCCATTCCAATGGCATCAACATGTACTTGGATTTTTTTTTTAGGAAGGAAAGTGCAAGATATGAGCAGTATTCAATCTTTCCTTCAAGGTCTCAAACACAAACTGTTACATGTCGGCCTAGTAAAACTTTCCTTTAGCTTTTATTAATTCCTCCAGGGGTAAAAAAACCTTTTCATATCCTTTGATAAACTTCTTGTAATAGCTTGTATGCCCCAAGAAACTTTGCACTTAACTTTGGTTGGTAGGTTATTCTAATCACAAAATCACTACAACCTAGTTGGATCTACCAACAATGCATCTTTACAAATAATGTACCCAAGTAAAGTTCTAAAGGGTGTAGAAAAAATACACTTCTTTATATTGAGGGAGATTCTTAACTACCTACATCTTTCAATCATGAACGTTAGATTATCATAGTGATATTTTACTAACCCATAAATCAATTGAGTCATCCAAATAGACCTATAAAAACTTATGAATAAAATCATGAAATTCCTACACAACTATGTGTGAGAATACTACTGGCACATTCCTCAATATAAAGGGAATCACAACATATGATAAAATTCCCCATTTAGTGATGAAGGTGGTATTCTCTTGATCTTCACGTGTAATGCTTACTTGGTGATATCCTAAAAATCCATCAATAAATGAATAGATTTTTCACCCTGCAATTCCTTCGACGATTTCCTATATGAATGGTGTAGGAAAAGGATCTATTACGTGTAAAGCATTGAGCTCCTTATAATATACACATATCCTAATGCACCCATCTTTCTTGATGTTGATCACCATGGGGCTAACTCACTCAGATTCCTGGATTGGTTTAATTATTATAGACTTAAACATCTTTTCAATTTACTCTTTCACCTTCATGTGTAGGTTCATGTTCATCCTATAAGGCCTATTTCAAACTAGATGTGCACCTTAATTTAGCTTAATTTCATCTATCCCAATGATGGATGCACACCTTTCAACTCATGGTAACCTCTTGGAAAAAAATCCTAGAAGTTGTGCAAGATCTCAATGATCTTTTATACCTCTTGTTCTGACCAATAATCCCTCATGATGGAATCCTTAGGTGCATAATCAATCCCAATATTAACCTTCTTGTTCTTCATAAGAACATGTTACACATGTGCCTTTTCATTTATAGAGACCATTAACTCATGCGCACCCTTTATATGGATAATATCTAGATTCTCCACTTTCTCATCATTAATGAGGTATAACATCTTCCCTTTTTCTTTTTTGTTCCAAATGCACCCCAACAGTATCTCCTCTATTTCAAATGTATCTTCACACACCTCAGGATCAAGATTCTTAAGTAACTGAAGCATGAGTTACTATGATTTTGGGAAATCTCCTAGTGTGATGAGCTTCATTGTATACAAGGTCTCATGTCCTGGTGGATTATTAGAAAAATAATAAAAAGTGTGAGCCATACCTTCAAACATATCTCGCCAACTTAAAATTTGTTTCTTGAGATTAACATGCACATACCATGTGCATGTGTATATACACTAAGTGGAATAGAACTTATGTACCCAAAGAGATGGTAATAAATCCTCCTAGCCTTATAGCCATTATATCTGATAGTTATGGACATGTACCAAAGTTGGATTCTTTCCATCGTACTCATGTATAAGAGAAGGTACATTTCTTTGAGTAAACTTTGTTGAAAATGTAACTGACACCTCGTGCTAGCCCAGAATATTATCTCTATGTGTCACCCACCATCATGTGGTTTTTCCTCGCAAGGTATACACCAAGATATCCCTTGTATCTCCCTCATTCTTCCATTATTCTTACATGGTGCACAAGAAAGATTCAGGCTTCTCCTCACTAGTATACCTAGATAACTAATTTTTACCCAAACAGATGCTCATATGCAGCCTATTCATCTAAGTGATTCTTCCTTTAACCTCACACCCAACCATTTCATATATGTTATGGGCCCAATTATCACAGGAAACAATAATATTTTTTTTGAAATTTTACACTTCTGCCCACTGAAGTACGCCTTCCTTAGATGGATCTACATTGTCATGGTCGTGCATCATACGTGCATAAATCCTATTCAATTCTTCTTCACTCACAGACTCAATGTAAGGTTTATCCTTCACACCATCCAAGGGTATGACCATATGTTCCTCCTTTTCATCAAAAATGATATATCTCTTATTGAAGTACAAGTCAACATTGTTTGCATAACACCAAGTTCGACCACGTAATACTAGGAAGTTGTCTACCTTATTCAAATATAATACTTCAAAATCCCTTGTAAACTTGGCTCCCTTAATATTAATTAAAGAATCCTTCAACATCCCAATAGACATGGCCCTTTTCATATTTGATATATACAACACATTAGAAGATGGATGTAATGGTGGCCTTCTCATATGGTTCCATAAATCCATTTCACCTCGGTTCTTGTGTCAATTAGAATATTACCCACTAGCCAACCTTTAATCATTACATCCATTGTGATTTCCTTGTCATACTTGTGATTATTTTGCAGTAAGTTTTCATGCACTATCTGACACTTGTGCTTAAATTTTACGAGTAGTACTTTTTCACATAGTTATTCTCCTAGAAGTGGGATGATATTATCCTATCTTAGCATCTTGCACACTTCCTTTAAATAATCTACATAATTCTAAGGGAGCTCACTGTTCTTTACACATTTCCTTTCATGAGCCTGCTCCTTCAGGAACTAAATATCCCCTTGTAAATATTTGATCACTCCCATTGTCTCCTGATAGACCTCCTTCTAATGAGAAACATCTAGATACTTAATTTTCATAATATCCTCCCTCCCGATGAGTGGTTCTTCTTTAAGGGGCTCAAGCATGTGTGCTACTTCTAAATGGATAGTAACCAAAATTGGGTTTAATTCTCGATCAAGAATTTTCTTTGGTGTCCATTGCTCATTCTTCATGCATTATACCTTGATCATTCCCATTCCTTTGTCCTTATTTTTGTTCTTACACATGTTCTCATAAATATTAGGGTAGTCCTCAACCTTATGTTTCTTCCCTTAATGCACACATACCTAATTCTAGGGACACTCGCACTAGTAATGATCTAGAGACCCACAAGTATAGCAAGTCCCATGCGTAAATATTCTTATACCACCATAGCCTTTACTCCTATATCCACCTCGAAACCCATCATTTTAATTATTGTTCCCTTTATTAGGTTGGGATTCCTATGTCTGAGAGATACTGGCCACCGTGGTTTGTCGTAATCTAGTCTCACATGCCTTATGAATCTGGTCTATCAACCAACTATATTTTTTATCATGGGTATGTGCATCACAGATCTTGCAATACATACATACATACATACATGCATACATACATATATATATATATATATATGTATATGTATATATATATATATATATATGTATATGTATATAATGGTTGTGTGCTATAAGAGGGGGAAATTCCAAACATCATAATTCTTGTGGTAAATCTCAAAAGACTATAACAATTTGCACATATTCATTCACAAAAAACTACCCTTAGTATTCCCTTTCACATCACAATCAGTGCACCATAACCCACTCTGTGTCTCATGTGTTGAATTAGAAGAGAGATTGTCTAATTTCTTATCCTTAGCTATTATTTGCACCTTGGGAAAAGGTCTCTCTAATATCTCCACTCCCAACTACTTCAGTGCAAAGAGCCACTTCCAAATCCTTATGCAGATCAATATATTTTTTATGTGATTAATCCCTTCGAAACGAAGTTAGCAAACCTCTAAACAAACAATGTGCATGTTGGATCTAATGAATATCATACAATAGCTTGGATAAGAGAGCTTTAAACTATGCATCATATTCCTTTGCACTTTCATATAATCCCTACTTGATATCCTTGAGTACGCTAATACTCTATTGCTCTATCTCTAGAATGTGAAATTTAGCCAAATATGCAACACACAATGCATTATAGTCCACCGTAGTATTTTGTGGATCATACTTTCTATACCAACTGTGTGCACATCCTTGAAGTATGGTGACAAACTGGCTTGCCTTTCTATCAGGATTTGTAATCCTTATATCCCTCCATAAGAATTCACACTTGTGCAAATTCTCAGTATAATCCTCCATACCTATATACTCTAGAAAGTGAAGAGACATCTCAAATTAGACTTGAGGTGTCTATTGTTGTGGTTGTTAAGGTGGTGTCTACTAAGGCTGATTTGGTGGTGGTTTTTGGGGAGGTTGTTGTGGTGGTGGACCCTTCCCTAGGTTAGGAAAAGACCCAGATCCTTAATATCCACTAGGATTTCCTCTACATGGTAACACCTATAGGACTACTTCTAATGGTCGGCATGAAAATACTTTGTCCTAATGAAACACTTATAAAAACACCACCAAAATTACTTCTAAAAAATGGTGCCTACTACGCTGCCATGTGCGTGTTCGTGATCTATCGTGCTTCCTGAGATGACACTAAATTGTGCCTACTTATATCTCCTTCCAAATGTGGAGATGTTTCTTTCTTACCTTCACTATGATTCTCTTCAACAACTATATAGATCTGGAACACCTTGGGTAAGGGCTAGGTATCTAGGATAGGTTAGATGCATTCCCATTATCCTCATTCTCTCCTCTGAAGCGATCTCATCAAAATCTAATGGGGTCTCTTTACTGCACTTTCCCAATATTGTGAGGACATGATATTGTGGATTCTCATCTTCCACGGGGCTCTCATCAATTCTATCAGTCATCATTCTTCTCAATCTCAGTAATTCATCAACTTCCCTCTATCACACCTCATTATACTTGAAATATTTCTCTTCTCTCTTCCTTTCTTCCACCATGGATGTTGTAATCCTCTCCAAACATGCCCCTTCCCCTACGTGTAGTGGAGATTTATATATCCATAGGTAACTTCTCCAATCCTATTTCTACCATCAAGATCTTGATAGCTAAGGGTATCACACACAAATAGGATCATCTTGGGTCATGCAAAAACTAGAAATTTTCTTCCTCTAGATAAGAATATGTTGAAATTATGTATTCTAAAGTATAGTTATGTAGTACACCTTCCCACAAATGATCTACATTGTTAGTCCACATCTCAGTTGAATAAAAGAGTGTGTGATAGTCTTCCAACATCCAAAATCTCTTTCTTGGGAAGAGACCTCTGTTTGATACGTAAGATGCCAACCAATGGTAAAAATATACTAGGAAAAATATGAAGAACGTCTCATAAAATTAGTCATATAGATTTTATTCTACCCACTTGCACGTGTTAAAATTAATTCCAGTGTTATATCTCTATGCAAAAACATCTTCCCCATTTTCTATCCATCTCTCAATACTCTCTAAAGATAGTTGATATGCCATCTGCATGCAACATCCTAGTAGATAAATTGAAAAAAGGTCTTGAAAACGGAATGAAAATGTAGTCTTTTATTTACCCTAACCAAATCCAAGTGCAATGACACTTCATCTAGTCAGATGTGGAAGCTCATAGAAAGTGTGCATAACCACTAAGTGCCTCCTTTTTTATGCTTATTAGAATCTTAGCATGTATGTTTACCATATTCATAACCAATTCAACCAATTATGCATAAGGAATCATGATAATGATAAAAAACATGTAATAAGGAAACTAAACCATAATGAGCAATAATATTTAGATTCCAAAAACTTTATCATAATCATAATTGCACTACATAATCAAGAATTCTTAATACATATTTGCAAATCATAATCACTTATCCATTGCAAAACACCATTGTATACATAACATAGAATTTTTTTAGAGTATACTTAATATGCTCATGAGCTAGACCATGCGCATACCCATGTAGACTCAGATCATACCCATACTAGCATTGTTTACCTCCTTAACTCGCACTCACTAAAAGACTCTCTTCTCTATAATGGTACATTGCTTATATATTTCAGGGTGGGAACTTTTCATTCACAACTTACATGATTTATTTTCTAAGAATATCCATTCCTACAAAATTATGCATGATTTTTACATTCTATCCTAATAATAGATTAAGCCAAATATACAACATGCTTTAATTCTATTATTAGACATCCTCATGTGTTATCGTTATCCCTACTCTGTATTTTGTTTTCCAATTATATCCCCATTTATGTGCATCCCAAGCCATCCTAATTTTGTCTATTTTTACACTTTTTTTAGAGGACACTCTAATTATACTTTTCTATTTTTAGCCTCTTTTTCAAAATATTAGTGAAGCCCCTATTCCTTTGTAAGCATGCACATAGCCCCACACACTAACATGTTTCACTACTATGCATGCCCTTTGTGCATGCTTACTCTTGTGCGTAGCCTTTTTCTCTACTGATATTCAATTTTACCAACAAAAAATTGTTCAAGAAACCCAATCTACGAATCTGTAAATCATCCTCTTTCTCTTTCCACTCATTTTCATGTTTCCATCTCTCTCATGGCTCTCTAAAGATCTCTCCAACTCTCTCATTTCAGATTGAACCCCCTCCATTTGCAACAATGGAATGAAATCCCAAAAAAAACCTTAAAAATCCTACTTTCTTTTCCATATAAATGGAGATCAATCTCTTATTGATAACATTCAAGACATTGCCAATCAATGTGCCATTCATAACATCAGTCTTTGTGTTTCATCATTTAGAGGTAAAGAAAGAGATTAGTATAATATTTTGTCTCCTCAATCCATTTCCACATGGGATCAGCTGGGAGAACAACTACACAACCAATTTAAGGAGAATGTAGATGTCATTTCTCTCATGAAACACCTTAACAAAATACAAGAAAATTCAATGGAGTTTATCTCATTTTTGACATCAGATTCTCAAGAACATGGTTTATAATCCCTCAAGAATTCATACCCTTATAATGTATGACATTATTGTATTATTTGAGGTCCTTTGATGCAGATTTGGTTGTATTGATTCAAACCTTAGAAGGAAATACTCTTCCTTAGGCTTTTGTAATTGAATTACAAGCTTAGAATATACTCATTTAGGCTTGTCAAAGGAAACCCATCCCCATTACTTCCATTCTTCCCTCACCATCCCAAATTATCGTTTCCCCATATGCAAACCAATAAAAATCCATCATCTTATTCCAAAAATAGGAATATCCTTTACATCCTAGTTCCCCTTTTGATGCTCTATGATTCTATTATGCCCAAAATATTCCCCATAATCTACAAAATTTCTCCTCATCTCCACTAAGACATTATCTAACTCTCTAAAACCTTGTCACAATTTTTTGAGAGTCTGTGGTGTTCCAAATATTACCCCAATGCTCTACCTAACCCACACTAAACCAAGTTATCCTACAAGGTAGGTAGATCATGATGTTTGATACTTCCATGGAGAGGAGGAATTGCAGAGATTAGGATATATTTTTAAGGATCATTTGGCTTCCCCAATTGATCAAATTAGAAGTAAGAATCATAAATCATCTCTTCTTGCAGGTGAATTTACAAAGTAGCCTCTCCCTAATGCCTCATCTCCAACCAATTCTGACAAGGATGAAAAATTATCATTTTTTGAATATTGGTGTGAATCTGACTGGGAGGATGAGAAGGATGAAAATACATAAAAGGGAACAACTAGTGAAAAATAGAGCAAACAATTTTGAAGGAAGAGACTTAGAATGTGATGCAGGTTGAGGAGAAATTGTTTTTCAACACTTGTGACATCCGTGGACTTGTTGAAGAAGGTTTTTCAAATGAGCAAGGTGAAACAACTGAGTTCATTAACTCTCATTTCTCTGTATACCTTGAACTTACTTCAAATTGGGGAATAGAATAAAGTGGAAGGAAACCCATGCACCAAAGTGGAAACAAAGACATATGTGTAAGAACAGAAAATACGAAGTATATATCAGCTCATGGAAATCTACATTAAAGAGGAAAATCTATCAACCAAATATAGTCTTAGATTTGTTACATCAAAAAATAAGCACCCTAGGATTCATGAAATGCAAAACCCTACTTTTGACTAAAATGGGCCAGTTTTGAGGTGTGGGACCCATGCAAATGAAACATACCTCTAGAGAAGGTTGGTTCCTCTACCTAAATCTAATGCTAACACTATTCCTAGAATGGAAAAATCTGACTATCCTATAACTAACCTAGACTTACAAGTGGCCAAGGAAGGTAGAAGTTCATAAAATATAAATCCTAAGATAATGTACTCATATTTTATACCCTTAGACCAATAGTCTAATCCCATGTGCGTCATCCTATCACCTAGCAAGCATTGGGTGCTCACTCGAGGCACGTGTGGGTGTTGAGTCTCTCCTTTATGCGAGTCTTGTGAGAACACACCATTGATAGATAATCAAATGGAAATGAGTAGAAAAGAACCATGCAACATTCTAATAACCTTGAATGAGTTGTCATCTCATTTCATCCAGAAAATTGAAATAACAAGAAATGTATGGAAATGGTTCATATAGAAAGGAGATGCATAAGTATTATACTCCTAAATACATATATGATTCATAACAAAGCCTTATATTCATATTAACCAGTTTAAAAACCACATTACATCCCTTGAGGTCATGACATATCTTCATATAACCATGAAAAGATAATTCATGTATCAAAAATTTACTATGTTCATCACATTACAAAAATGAATACATACTCATCCCTCTAAATGTGTCATGATTCCTATGTTCTCCTAATCCCTAACCCTTAGAATCCTCCATTTTCTTTCTTCAGATCTTCACCTCTCTTCGACCCTCCATCTTTTTTCTATTGGGCACTTGTATTTATAACCTTAGGAACCACCACCATGCCTTTATGTAGTGAGAGATCAGTTGGCAAGTGTTGAAGTGGTCCTCCATAAGAGCATGCCTTCTCAGATCTGAGCTCTCCACTCTTTACAATGATGTCTTCTAGAACCTTCCATTACATGCTTGGAATATTCCTTTTTTGATTACACAATTGCTAGGATGACACCTTATCCATAAGGGTCACGTTTTTCTCGTGTGCTTCCTGGGATGTTGAATGCGGCTAAGTCTAAAACTTGTCCTATCTTGCACATGCCCACTGTATGTTCTATAAAAAACTGATAGAATCCTTCCCTGCATGCCTTCAACCCCATGTTCCCTTCTTCAACTGGTTCCTACGCACCCATGTGCCTTCTCATCCTTAGCCAATATTCTGGGGCTCAACAACTAATGAGGGTGATAACACCAAGAAAAGGGGTGGATATATTCCTAGTGAGTGAAAACAAGGGTGAAATGAGGTAAGAGAGGGTAGAAAAAGGCACCATAGTTCAAAACCAAACTCAAGTCTCCATTTCATAGAACACAATAGATTCGGGCTCTACAAAGAACAAGACATACACAAGATACCTACAAATATAATGGAAAACTAAAAGAGTGCAATATAACTGAAGAAAGGGAAAAAAGGCCACAAAACATCAATTTTATTGATTAAAATGGTGTACAATCCATTCTAATGCAAGAAGGAGGAAATAATCCTTTACAAAATACCATGATTTGAGGCTTTACAGCTCATATAATTTTTTTTGGCAAAGTTACTATGCAAATTCTTCAAAACTCTCCCCTGGAAAATGAGGGGGTTGAATCTTTTATATAGAATTTTTTCCCTAACTACCCGCATTAAATTATTGGTTGAATCACCTCAACCACCTCCATTAATTATTTTCTCATAGCTTTGGTTTTTGAGTTGTCTTGTCACGCTTAAATGCCTGACAGGAAGCATTGAATATTCTGACAGGTAGCATTAAATGTTTTAAAAGGTTGTTGAGTTGTCTTGTCATGTCTTCCTTTTCTTGATACATAACCTATCCATCCTATGAGATGCTTGATTCTCAATACCATGAGCCATCCAACCAGATTGGGTTGGATGCCATCCAACAACACTGGGTCATACAACTCTGAAGAAACCACCCAGCTAGATGACTATTAAACTTTCACTGTGGGCCATCCAACCTAGGGGTTAGACATTATCTAACCTCCGTACAACACCATGTTAGGATGTCTTTCTCTGTAAACCATGAGTTGTCTAACATGTGTCTATATGACCCATCCAACCTAGGTTAGATGGCCATCTATCTCTATTTTGTACAATTGGATAAAACTGTTGTCAAACCGACCAACATGGTGAATTGACCAAAAAGGTGTCCAACCATATGAATTACAACCCACAGTGGTTGGACATCCTCCATCCTCTGTACAACACTGACCCATCCAACCTAGATCCCATCATCACACTACCACAATAGCCAGCTGATCAACCTAGGAAACTATTCAGTTATTCAACTGAAGACCAACTCGATGTGTTTCCTACCCAACCACCTAACCATCGTCCAACCCAGTACGTCGCCTACCCTGCCATCCAACCATCATCCAAACTAGGTGTCCAACTTGACCAACCAACCCCCAAGTGAATTTTCCTCAAATTTCATCAATTTTAAGATGAGCTTGATCAAAAATTCTACCATTCACCACAACAAGGTTGAGCCATAGCACATTTTGTCTTGCTCTTCTAAGTGGGGCTAAAATTGATGGTTGTCTGCACATTACAAGCCTGCACTTCAAATCTTAAATAGGTTATCTAAATTTGTAGGGGGTGTAAATTTGGGATAACAATTTGGTGACCTCTAGGGGACATCTTCCTGCTAGATTAAGAGACCAATAGCCTTAAAGCATCCATTAGGCATGGAATCGATCATAACCTTGAAGAAACTTATCTTTCTTTTGAAAATATGTCCCCTAGAATCATGTGAACTTATCATCTGGATTGAAACTACCTTGGCCTACTTTGAAAGATGATTTTGAGATTTTGGATTAAACTTGTAAACTTCCCCCAAAAATGAATTTGAAAAAGGCCAAGGCACGGAGAATTTTGTACCTGTAACTAATCTATTAGGGCTAAGAGTAGTAAAATTGTCTAAAAATTTCTTGGTTTATGCTAAACATTGTAGATCCTTGGGGATGCATAGTTTTTGACTTGGGATGTACTTGGGACAGCTGCTAAGAACTAATTTTCTTCTCACAAAGGTTGTATTTAATACTACTAAGGTCAGGACACCTGTGGTATGACAAGCTATCACTTGAGACTAATTTCATGATTCCTTTGCAAGGGACACATGAAAATCCATTTATGATCTATAGGAACAAGAAGATGGAACACACTAAAATCCATCCCTAAAAAAATTTAGTTGCTCTGCATTTTGATGCTCTTGGATACTATCACCAAGCCATGTAGTTATGATTTTCTTCTTGTAGCATTTCACCCCAACAACATGATGAATTTTGCAAGAGAAACAAGTACACAAAAACTATGTAAAAAATGAAGATCATACATACCCCAAGTGGATCATGTAGAGTTTGCACAAGCACTTATTCTGTAGGAAGAAAACCTACCTACTCTACTATAACTCAAGACTGAGAAGACTTCAAACAAACCCCGATACTGGTAGAAAGAAGTAGCTTCCCTTTATCGTAATAAGAAGCCAAGAAGATGATATTATAATCATCATGGTTGTTGATAACAATGGAAGGTTTCCCCATAGTTGGTCTTCTACTTTGGAACCCAAGGTATAAGCAAAAAATAAGAAAAGTAACTCCTTGAGCCAATTTTCTTTGGAGCCCTAGAGGCTTTAATGCTAACCTTTGGTGCTTTGAATCTCCCACTCATGCCTTGAAGTGGACATGATTGGTTGTGGCTCCTTCATTGGATCTAGTGAAGCTAATTACTTGATGGGGCATGGCCTGGTCTGCCACATCTACCCACTGCTCTGAGCTCTGACTTCAAGAATGAAGTCCTCTTGCAGGCCTTCCTGGAAAAATGGTGACTACTTGTGCGCTGATCTGAATTTGGTATTCCTCCACAAGCAAATGGGCATCTATCTTAATGAATAATTTGGTGATGGTGCCATCTTTATCTTTCCCTTATTCCTTGATTATTGTAGATTCATCAGCAAGGTTAGGCTCCTCAACTAACAACAAGATGCCTTTAATGATTACATCTTCATCAAAAAATTATAAATATGATCTAATCTCCTCCATTTTGTATTTAAGAGGGTTGTTGTGGGTGAGAGGTTTCTCCTGAATGTTCATTCCCATAGCAAGAGGCTCTTTATGTTGAAGGATAGGTGATGGGGTAGTAAAAGTATTGATTTCAAAATATTCTTCTTTGACATTGCTTCCCTCCAAATTAGACAAGTAGTCAACCTCCTTGTTGTCCAATAATGTAAAGGGTTCTTCTTTTTCCATGGTGGCCTCCAGATCTGCAAATTTTCCACCATGGATATTTTCATCCTCAAACATGAGTCTTGTGATCTTGAACTTGTTCAAAAAATTTGTGTTTTGGAAGGATGAAAGAGAAGAAGGGACTATAATTTCCTCAATAACCTACTTATTTTTCAAACCCTCTAGAACTAAAAATTCTCCCTCCATAACATGAGGCTCCTCAAGATTGGTTCTAGATAATGATGAGGGTTTTAGTGGATCAATGTAACACCCTTGACTGTTGTTATTTTCCTCCTTTTCATTCAAGTGTTGATATGTCATTTTCCTTATAAGGATATGTTCTTTTGATTATTGGAAATCATGCTTAATATAGATAAGTCTTTTATGCTCTTAAGATCCTTTGATTGAACTAGTATGACTTCTATGAATCCATTTTTCACTTTTGGTAGGTGATTTGCAATCTGGTTTAAGAGTTGTAAACTTATCTTTTTATCTGACTCATCCTTGGATCAATTTCAGTGATCCACGGAATGTTTTAAAAATGCTCTATTGAGTGAATGGTAAAATAGACATTCCATGAGTTAAGCTACACATTGGACTGAACTTTTTTGTTGTAAGTACTTTGACTTCTGTGTGAACGCACTTCCATTCAGTAGGTTTTTTGGCTTGGGTCCTTAAAGATTGGCCATGACAGGTCATTGTTGATAAAGATGGGAATGCATCTATTCACAGCACAGGAGAAAGATATCCAAGATCCTATTGAGGATTGACTTACGGGATTCTAAGCTAGGTGAAAGTATTTCCTACCTAAGTTATGTTACTTGATACAACTCTGTTTCTAACCTAAACTGGTACTAAAGAGTTAGAAGGGTTGCTAGGTATTAAAACTAGAACCTAACACTACAAGGTTATTTGGTGATCTAACCTAGTTTCTAAAAGCTATTGTATTTTTTATTACTTACCTATGTGGAGTTATCTAACCTAATTGCCAAGGACCTATGTTAGGGGTTAGTGGTTAGTGTTATATCCTAAGGTATAAACTTTAACCTACCTAAGATCTAACCTAAGCCATTAATCTATCCTAAGTTATTAGCATGAATGGGAAACTAAGGGGTCACAAGTATTGGGTGAAGGTTCCTTAGGCATTAATGGTGTTGATAAGGATGAAAGGACATGAGGGACTGCCAACTTTGGCAGGGGCTAGTTTGGTTGGTGGAGGCCTAGGTGGCAGTATCACTAGAAATGGAAACACATGTTATTTTTGATTTGGAACTCACCAGACTTGGTAGGTGGTGGTAAGGAATATTGGGTGGGAGATATGGAATTAATGAAATTAATGAACTTAGTTTTACGAGCCCAAACTGATTTGGTATGCATGCCAGTGGATTTTTTTGTTGTTGTTTCATTTTGCATGCTTTCCGATTTTCTTTCTACTTGCACTCTGATTTTTTGAACTAGCATTTAAACTACACTGCATGGCTATTTTGGAGGTTTAAAATCTATTTTTGTTTCATGGAGAGTATATAAGGCATTGTGGAAGAAGTATTTGGTTATTTGATCTTTCGTGGAGAAGAAGGGAAGAAGCGAGCTCAGCTAGAAGTCTTCTTTAATTTTTCAGTGACACTATCAGGCATGATAGGCCCTAACTGTTAAAATCTCTTGCTTTCCTCTAAGTGTTTTCATTAAAACAACTTTGATCTAATGAGTTCTGTGCAATCATGCTTTATCTGGTAAATTAGTTTACGTGGTTGTAAAACTTGTATTTTGGGGTTTGAAACTATGTTTTACATGATTCTGTTGGAAGCTTGTTTTGCATTGCATTTTTCACAAGGAACTGTGCATATGTGAATGAAACCTGGTAACTCTATTTGGATTCTTTAGTGGTTTGAAATTTTTTGTTGGTTTCGACTTCTTTTACGGGATTTAATTGTTACAGAGATATGTCTATATTTGTTGAGTTTAGTGTTGCAAACTAGTTGTGTTTCATATACCCGAATTGGTAAGCAACTCTAGTTCTTATGGAAACTCACAAAATGGTTCGAGCTATTTGATTGTAAACTTGTTTCAGTGGATGGAATCGTTGTAGATATTATTAGCTCTATGGTGTTAACGTGTTATTTCATAGTTATATTAACTGGGAATTAAACCGTATATGGCTTGTTGTTTTGTATCACCTTGTGGAAAATTTGACGGTAGCAAAGTTTGCACACACTGGAAAAACCATATATAGTTTGGTTTTTGTATTTCTCCTTGCGAAAAACATGGACCGTTATTGAAACTTGCTTGCACAGGAAAAACCGTATATGGTTTAGTTTTGTATTTCATCATGTGAAAACTTGATTGATTTTGGAATAGTATTGAATTTGGAACTTGTGTTTGTTATTTTGGGTAAACTAGACTGTAACTCGAAGTCTCCTTGGCATGGTGCTTGTGAAATCTTGTTCTTATGACCACATTAATGGTTTTTGGAGATTCTTTATGAACCCAACTTGTGAGTCATTTGGTCTAAGCTCTGTCAAGCATCTTGCATCTAGTTTGTGTTTGGAAATAGGGTTGAAATAATGTTAACAGAGAATGGAAGAATTTCTTCTTACTCCAAACTATATGTAAATAGTTTAATTGCACTCAATCTAGTCTTACGGTGCTAGTGTATTATGTAATTGTGTTTGTGATATTGAGATGCATCACTGTACAAACTGTTTAATACTTGGTGTTCTTAATTGAAATATAAACCTGAACGTTGTGTTGGTTTAGGTATTATAGTATTTTGATTATTTAATAAGCTATTGAGGGAACTTGTTGTTACCCTAACTTGGTTACATGTATTCGAATGGTCTTGATCCATCAATGACATTTATGCTTTGCATTGTGCTCAGAATTGTAAATGAGTCTTGGTCTGTACGTATTATTTTTTTGTTTGATCTTGTATTTTGTTGGAAACCTAATTTATAGTTCTTGTAGTGATGCGTTGGCATACCATTGAGATGGTTCTACTTTTCCTAAACTATTGGGAAGTTTTTAGTATTAGCAACTACTCTAATTCTTACCTCTTGTTGGGTCTAATAAATGTATGTTATGTCTTGGAAGATTGATTATGATCTAAAATTGATTGTGATTGTGTTTGAACTTCACTATTTTATCTCAGAGTTTAAAAAGGGAAAGTTAATGGTCAGGTTTGATGGAACTTCACTGTTGATAGTATAGGGTTCTAAGAAAGAGCAATGTTAACATGTTTTCTTATTATCTTGAGGTTGTTCTGGTCCAATGAAAGAATGTTAGGTCTTTAAAGAAAATCTCTATGAATCTTTACCGGACATGGACCATGTATGAGTTTGATTGATACATTGTTCCTAATGGTAAGTATAATTCATGAATTTTAATGGGAAGGTTTAGAAAGGAAGACAATTTTTAGTATTCTCTTTCTTTGAAATGGTCATTGTTCTCTTTCCTTGGAACTATTGAATGAACTTAAACTGTTTTATTAAGTTGTAAAGAAATGATTATAAATTGGGATCATTTTCTGTTAGGTATCCTTTTCTAATTCAGTTGGGTTAAGTTAGTTGGTTGGAACCTTATGATAATTATTCTTTTTAAAAAAGACATTCTGTGTTATTAGTCTTGTATACTTGTCATTTGACGGAAATGAAGTAGATAAGATTGAAGTTAGGTTGGCAAGAGAAATTGTAGCTTTTTGTTGAATGTTAATCCATTACTTCTTCTGGGATTTATTTCAATGGATCTATTTTGATGAACACCTTAAATTGTTAAATTTTAAAGGAATAGTTTAAATCATGATATACACTGTTTTAGCCTTGCTGATGATTAAGTACTTTGGCAAATGGATTGCTCTCCCTTCTTCTTTACTTGAAATTTAGATGAAACATCCAAGAGGGAATATGTTGTAAAAAGTTATGTATCTTATAGTAAAGATATGAGTTATATTATATTTGGTAGATTTTAAATAGTGATATGTTATGTTTTGTTGTTTGGTAAAGATAATTGGTGGAATCAATTATACTTTAATTTATAGGACAGGTAATATAGATTATATTTTTTTCTTCTTTTGTTAAACTTGTTTAGTATTGCTCTTCTTTCTATTGATATTACTTATGATGAGGGAGTATGAATTACTCGGTGTTCATTAAAGCAGGGTTGCTTTATTGGAACAATTAGTGGAATGCACATCATTTTAAGACTTAGTGCTTATCATGCTCAGTTTATTGAACTGACCCGTGCTAGCAATTTTTGCAGATGGACTTCGTAAGTGATAAAAGAAGGCAAAAAATTATATGATGCATTAGCTGATCTAAGTTGGTTCTTGTGAAGAATTCTGATCTGTTCTTAAGTTGTATTGAAAAGAAAAGTATTTTCTTTTGAATGAAGGTTGTTGTCATGCAGTATGTTTGAAATGCATAAGTTGTAAATGTATAATTTTTGAAAAGGAATGTAGAATGAGAATTTACTTGTATGGATTATGTAGATTATCTTGTACTTTTACAAAAGAAATGGAATCCTATTCTGTTGATGTTCTTCATGTTATTTATATGTTTCAATGAGTGTTCTTGGATAAGCAAGAAAAAGGGAATTAGAGTATTATCCCTAAACATGAAGCAACTAAATAAGTTGCAGATAATCAATGTTCTTACCTAAACAATTGATATTATTAAAGTAATGTGTGATGAACTTATAATGAACACTATAGAATTTATAAAGGATATAAAGGGTGTGTAAGTCCTAAGAACTTAACTACGAAGAGGAAGACTCTTCCTCTCTAAAGAAAAAGTAAATGAGAAGGAATATATGAATACAATCATTAGACTTCATTTAATAAAGTCTACAAAGTTACAACCTCAGTGGTTGTTACACTTCCTTGAATAGTTAAATCACAATGAATGAAACTTGAGAGGTTGTTGTCCTTAATTCTTGGTGGTTGTTTGTTCAACCAACGTTAGCAAGCATAAAAAACAATCTTAATTTAATAAAGTTATGCAGGGGTTATTAGAACCTGATTGGAAAAGAACTTACGGAGAGTTGGATTAGAGTATGGGCAGGGTTGTTGAAATCTGCCTATAGGAATCCAAATTAATTAGCTTTAATAATCTCCTAAGGGTACGTATATATTGATGAGGTTGTTCTGTAGGATGCTGGCACATGCTAACTGTAGGGTTGTACCTTTAAGAAGATTAGGATCTTCTTGAGGATACATCACTGTAGTTGACATGTGGCAACACCCTTTTGCATTGATCGTCTAGATCTACACACTTTTGGACTTGAACTCGGTTTCTCTCCTGGACTGAGAAGTAGCATAGTTGTGATATGAAGTAGCCCTCTAGGACTTAGGGTATCTTGGCACACGGGGTTAACTTAGGTTGACCAGTATGCCAATCTATCCTAAGTCCTTGGGAGCTCCTTCCTATCATAACCTATGATGTTAACTAGAACTAGGGATAAACCTTGGGCAAGAGGACTAACGGATTTAGTAAAGGACATTATAGATAATAATAGAGTGGGGTGAAGGATTTATTCTGGATTGATGAATATGTTATCAAGGAATAAGTAATACGAACATTATGTTAAAATCTTTGGTCAAAGTATCGCAAGTTGCTGATTGCATTGTCCTATGTCACCTAGTCTAAGGATCATGATGTAGATGAATATTGGTAACAACTATTCAGTTAGGTTCCTTAGACAGATCACTCAATACCCAGAACAAGGTAAGAGAACTAAGTATACATAGTATACAGAAAAGTATTCAATACTTAGTGTTGAACATGAATAGATCGGTAGTTTACCGAGTCATGAAATGAATAAATTGGTAGTTTATCGAGTCATTGCAGCTACATATGGTTATCTATTATAAGAATGGTTGTTTTCAGAATGTGTGTTCTAAATTACATATTTACAACATGGAACATTACAAAAAAAAAAAATTCCCTTTCTTCTAAAGTCTTAAAATGGGAATGTTACATCTTGGTATCAGAGTTGAAGGTTGCAGCTCTTAGACCTATTGTGTCCATAATCTAATAAAAAATTGAATTTTCTTGTAACAGAAAATGGTTAGAACAAGAGGAAACGTTATGAACAATGCTCCACCTGAGGAAGGAGCACCAACAACCTAAAAACTTGATGATATCCTTGTTGCCCTATTGGACACAAGATATTTGTTTGACTGTGTTCAAGCAATAAGTGATGGGTAATGACGAGGAAGAAGAAGTTGATAATAACAATCAGCCACCTCCTGAGGAAAACCCCAATATGGGTTTTGATAATAATAATGTTAATGTGCCTAACCAACTAGAAAACAAAAAGGCTAGGTTGGTTACTGAACTCACTAATGATATAAAAAAGATAAGTCCACCTAAGTTTGATGGCACCACATTAGGTGTTGGAGCTGAGAATTGACTCATTGAGATGGAGAAGTACTTTGTAATAAGGAACTTCTCAGAAGAGACCAAAGCTATTTGGGGAGCATATCAGCTTTCCCATGAAGCATCTTCATGGTGGGATAGTTGTAAGGCTGAGCATCACAACATTGATGAAACTAACATCACTTGGGATCAATTTAAAGGTTATTTAGGCAAAAATGGCTGCCATAACTTTATTATGATCAGAAAATGACTGAATTTCAGAACTTAGCTAAAAGGAAGTTAACTGTAACTGCGTATTGGGAATGGTTTATGAAACTACTCAAGTATGTACCTCAGTATCAAACTGATGACAAGTTCAGGATACAAAAATTCATCATGGGATTGAACCCCATTATTGGGGGAGAGGTTGATGTTCACAGTCCAACCACTATGGAAGGGGTTGTTGAAAAATCCATAAGGCAGGAATAGAAATTAAAGGCTATTTATGCTCACAAAGAAGAAGTACGAAAGAAAGTTCCAAACTCTTCTTCAGCTTCTCTTGCACCTAAGAAAGGACCATGGAAAAAGTTTGGTAACAAAAGTATGTTTCCAACAGATATTAATAAGAAAACAACAATGAATAAGCTTGTTGGAAATGCACAAAACAATTTTGCCAGAAATAATAATAATGGATGAAAACCCTATGGAGGTCAGAATGATAACTACAAGGCTGGGAATAATTTTGAGCCTAAAAAGGGACCGGTAGGAGGCTGTTATAACTATGTCAAAGATCATTACATGAATCAATGTCCTTTGAAGAAGGATGATCGTAATCAGCAGCACAAGATACATGCTACAGTAGCTGACAAGCAATCTGAAAAGCAAGTTACACCTATTGAAGTTCCTGGTAAGTTATTTGGCATACCTATAACTATTCTTTTTGATACGGGAGCTACTGAATGTTTTATTTCTAGTAAAATTACTTCAAAACTTAAAATAAAAGATGGAAAAATGGATAAATCATGGACTGTACATTATGGTTTTAATTATGTTCATACAGTTAGTATGTGTCTTTTCGGAGCAGTCCTTGACTTACCTATTTTTTCCACAGAATTTGATCTCTATGTAGCACCTTTGGGATATTATGATATAGTCATAGGTGTAAATTGGTTAGCAGAGCATAAACCAAAGGTAAACTATTTTGAAAAACATATTAGTTGTTTAGATGATATGTAGAAAACAACAAAGATTCAAGGTGTAAAACGAGAAATTTCAATTAGGAAATTGTCGACTATGCAACTGAAAAAGGTGAAAAATAAGGGTTGTACCTTATATGTAGTAAAAATTTCTAAATCTATGGAAGAAAACAATGATTTCTTGAAATTTTATCTGTTGTTACAGAACTATGGTGACGTGTTTCTGGAAGAATTATCAGGACTACCACCCAAACAGGAGTTTGACTTCACAATTGAAATCAAACTAGGTACTGAACCTATTTCTAAAGCACCTTTTCGAATGACTACCACAAAGTTAGTAGATCTTAAAGCTCAGATACAAGAAATTTTTTCTAAGGGTTTGATTAGACCAAGTGTTTCACCTTGGGGAGCACCAATGATCTTTGTGAAAAAGAAGGATGGAACCCTTAGATTGTGCATTGATTACAGGACGTTAAACAAAGCAACAATCAATAATAGATACCCACTTCCTAGAATTGATGACCTATTTGATCATATGCATGGAGCATCGGTATATTCTAAGATAGATATTTGGTTTGGATATCATCAATTACAAATTAAGGAAGAGAACATTCACAAAATGACTTTTAGGACAAGGTGTGGACATTATGAATTCACAGTTTTACCCTTTGGATTAACGAATGCACCTACAGATTTTATGAACTTAATGAATAATATCTTTCAAGAATACTTGGACAATTTTGTGCTTGTATTCTTAGAAGACATTCTCATATATTCTAAAATTGTGGAGGAGCATCATGAACACTTGAAAATAGTTTTGGAAATTCTGAGGAAGAGACAGTTATATGGTAAGCTGTCCAAATGTTCTTTATATAACACTGAAGTGCACTATTTGGATCATGTTATAAGTAAAGATGGGATTGTTGTAGATCCTTCTAAAATTGTATCTATAATTGATTGGCCTGCACTAAAGAATGTACATGAAGTTAGAATCTTCATGGGCCTTGTAGGTTATTATAGAAAATTTGTTAAGGATTTTTCTAAGGTGGCTGCACCAATAACTTCATTACAGAAAAAGGATAAGAAATTTGTTTGGAATGATAAATGTGAAACTACTTTTAAAAATTTGAAAATTTAGTTGACATCAACACCTATTTTAGTTGTACCTGATCCTAATGGAGACTTCATGGTTGTAACAGATGCATCTGGGGAAGGTCTTGGAGGTATTTTGTTACAAAATGATCATGTCATAGCTTACAAAAGTAGAAAAATTAAGTTACATGAGTTGAATAATGCTCCACATGATTTAGAGATTGCTTCCATAGTTCATGCACTTCAAGTTTGGAGGCATTATCTACTTGGTAAACCATTTGAGTTGAAAACTGATCATCTTGGACTGAAGTACATTTTTACTCAGCCAAATCTAAATGTAAGAAAATGAAGGTGGTTAGAGTTTTTGTCTCAATATGATTTTGACATAAGTTATATTAAAGGAAAAGAGAATAGAGTGGATGATGCTCTAAGTCATAGGAAGCACATTTCTACTCTTATAACACTAAGAACTTAGTTTAAGGATGAAGTAAAAATTTCTATGGAATATGATTCTTACTTTCAGCAAGTGAAAGCAACGCTTGCTGTGGATCCAAAAGATGAAAAGTATAAAGGTTTTCACTTTGATAATGAGGGAATCTTACGATATGAAAATAGAGTATATGTACCCTTACCCAATGATTTGAGAAGGAAATTAATGACAAATTTTCACAACTCACCTTTCTCTGGGCACCCTAGCATTACAAAAATGCTTGCTGATATAAAACAACAATATTTATGGAAAGGAATGAAAAAGGATGTTATAGATTTTGTAACTCATTGTCTGGAATGTTGTTGGTCGTCAAATAGGACTTTTTAGAAGAGCAACAGTCAGGGGACAAGAAGTCCCTCCTCTTTAATGGGAGAGGTTCCCTTATTCAGAAATGAACTTATTTACAAATGTACAGAACATTGTTTTATGGTCAAACTTGAATTTTACGAAAGTGTTTTCCAAAAGGATCATCAATTACACAAGGACTGAGGAAAGGGAATAAGGAGATGAGCAGAATAGCAACATTCAAAATTATAGACATCAGAATAATTCCTCGTGTATGCGAAGCTTCAAAGAATTTAAGACAAGATCATTTGCGATGGTTGAATGAGATTAAATTTAAAGACACAAAGTTCCATAAATAACCTTCTTCAGATTTATTAATCAAGGACACAAAGTTCCTTCTTGGTTGTACAAGATCACTGTATTTGCAAAACTAAACAGTATGCAACCAGAGAGACTAACGAGTTAGGAACAAAATGATCTCCACAATATTAAAGGAAAACACAGAGATAACAAGAATTAGATAGACAGAGAATGAAAAGCCCTTTTATATTGATTTCTTTAAGATCTATTTACACTTTCAGCAAATATTCCAAGTTCTTCCTTCTCTTCAAAATGGCGTGGAAAGGCCATTATATAGCTTACAAGTCAGTTACTCTCCGTAACCGTTTCTTTTAATTAAAGAATAGTTAAAGATCTCCCATTGCAATACCTTAACTAATTACAAGGAATACGAAAAGAATGGGAAGAAGAGAAAAGAAAGGAGAAGGAGACAGGTGGCCAGCTATTGGGAGGGACCCACTGTCTTCAGAATCCGCTGCCTGAATTTCTTCAATGACTCAGCTATATCTCTGCCACGAGGGACTGACGTGTTGGCTGCAGACTGAGTCCAAAATCCCAAACATTTCTCCATCTCTTTATCAAACTCGACGTGAGTATGATAATCTTTGTTTGCTTCTTCAATGGCAGACTGAAGAGAACAAATTTCCTTCATCTTTTCCTTAGAGATGGAGCTTTCCTTGAATAGATGATCTTTGACAAAAGCTCTGAACTGAGCTTTGATTTCTTGCAAGGACAAGGAAGCACCAGAGTTTTCATCTTGAAGATGACAATGTATATCTTTGAAAGCAGCAGCTGCCAGTGTCTTGAAAGCTTCTCCCTTCTGCCAGCTGTTCTTCATTTCTCCCACAGCTTCCTCCAGAACTTTGATTTTCCACTCTACGGTGTAGACCCAGGATTTTGATAGATTGTCTTTGGCATCATCGAAAATCTTATTCGCCAGTAATACGTTCTCATATGTCTGTCCCATGAGGTGAAGGTCTACAATGCAACTACTCCAGAGTTTAAGCTCTTTATCCATAACCCCAATAGCAGAGGATAGCTTCTGTTGAAAATTATCTACCTTTCCATGTAGTTTAAAAGCTTCATCGATGAAGTTTAGCCCAACAACAAGCATGTCATCCACCATGGCTTCAATAGCTCTGCCATAGACAGAATACTTGTGCATATCTTTAATACTTTGTACTTCATCTTGGCTTAGAATTACAGGAGGTGGTAGAGCAGTCAAGGGGGGTAGGGTCCAAAACTTTGTCCTTAGACAAGAGTGACTTGATAAAACTTGTGAGAACTTGGGCTTGTTCTTCCAGCTGTTCAATAGTCTGCTGCCCTTTCTCTACCCTTCCAATGACTCTCGTGACTGTTTCCTGGAGGTTGTGAATTTCACCTTCAGGAGTAGACTCTCCCATAGGGATCCTTGAAAGCTCTAAGTCAGATGCCAACAAGTCTGATTCTGATTTGTCTACTGTAGGCTTAGCAACCTCCAAGAATTGCTGACCTTGGGCATCAGACACTATTCTGGAAGTAGTTCTGGCTTTCTTAGCACGAGAAGGAGTGGTGCCCAACAAGGCTACAACAACATCGAAATTTGGTCCCAAGCTTTGAGAGGAGGATTTCCTCTTCCTTTTGTCAACCAGAGGTTGCACCCAAGCAAAAGAGGAAGAAGAATCTGTAGGAGGGGCAACGGGACCAAGAGACAGGGAGCTCATGACACTCAGGGTCTGCGCAGCTGTTGACTCAAGTTGAGACGTGAGTAGAGCACTGGAGGCAATGGCAGTAGAAGAATCAATAGCACCCGGAAGTTCAGTGCTCTGGACCTCTTTGTCCTTATCTGCTGGATCTTCAGGAACATTTACAGGAGTTGGCAACTCACTTTCTTCACTTTCACTGAGAACAATGATGTTCTCTGGCCCTATAGGCAACTCTACCTGTTTTCTTGGAGGATCATTCTCTGCAGGTTCCTTCTTTACCTCTTTGAGTTTCTTCCTGTATACCTAGGTAGATGGAGAAGGAGTAGATTCTACAGGTCCCTGAGCTGATGAGGCAGGAGGGGTTTTCACTGGTGTTCCAGACTTTGGAACTGATGCCTCTCTTATGGGTGTCGAATCATCCTTGGAGCTAGATTCTCCTGAGTGCCTCTTGAATTCTCGGATCTTCTTACTGAACTAGACCCTAGTCCTGATTAAGACTGGAGCAAGAATCTCAGCCAGATCATCTCTCTCTTTCCTATTCCAATCCAGGTCCTCCAGAGGGGTGTGCTTAATCACATTTTCATACTCATAAGAGTATAAATCAGAATTATCATCCTGGAGACCTTCAGGAACTTGGTACAGACTGAGTTCTTGGATCAATTGCAGGGAGAACATGCCACAATGCCTTCTTTTGGCTTCAAAATCATCTGCACAGTCAGCCCAGTAGTCTTCTGTATCTGCCCTATGATGATAGACTATCTTGATGTTCTGTTCAATAAACTTCTTCAAGTCAAAATAGGTTCTTGGCTTGAAGAAATGAACAGTGATAGGGACCAGGGCTCTTTCTATGTTCTGAGCATCCAGAGCTGTTTTGCATGTGTAATTTCCCAGAGAGATGGGAAAGTGCAAGCCAGAAATCTTCTTGTCTCTGCAAGTTCTGTGCAACTTGTCTAGTTGCCTGCATATTTCAATCAAGGCCATTTTTTCATTGCAGAACATGGGAAGCCGCAGAGGAGTGCTTTCATAGCGAGCAAGCCTGATATAGGAAAATTTCCTGAATTGAATGAAATAGGCTCCGTACTGCGATATAAGGTTCATGGCTTCATCTGAAAACCTTCTTGCAGTATCACCTTCGAGCAATCTGACCACGTACATGGTGAAAGCATCATTGACCCTTCTGAAATTGCGGTTGCTGGTCTCCAAGGTGAACTGCGGGCAATAGGCATACACTGGATCATCTTTGTGTGCATCTATATAGGAGAAACCAAACCACTGCCTGGATGTTGCTAGGGTATACATCAGGTATGAAGTCACATAGAAATTCTTTGTTTGCTGAACGTTGGATAGCTGCTCCGCCAAATTCATACTAATGATCTCTGCCCAGTTGATATTTTGTGTTCCCTCGCACACCATGCTGATGAGCGGGCACATCCAGAAATGAAACTCATTGGTGGAGAGCAAACCCATAACCTGAGCCAGTAGGATTATGAAGTCTGACAGTTCTTCGTTGAAATCTACTCGGAAGAGGGATTTGGTTAGGTGAGAAGCACCTTTCTTAGGGTTCTTCAACCAAGATTTCGCCACTCACGTCTTATATTTGTCACTGTCTTTGTCGAACATAGCCTGTGCTTGATCTCGGGAGACGACTATAGCATTGTCCATCTCCGGAATCCTCAGAGCAGCACCAATGGCAGCAGCGTCCAGCTTGACAATGAGTTCCCCATGTACATTTGTCAATTCACTCGAAGCAGGGTCGAAGTGAGCTCCACATGAAAGCACTGTATCAGCACACTATACTGAGATTGGGAATCCTCCGACAAAAGCTAAACCACTATCATAAATCATCTGTGCCATTGGTGTAGGGTTTGCATCTGTCATTCTTTCCCAAAAATCACCGAAGTCGAGATAACGAGCTTTGTTTTCCCCTATATTGCTAACGGCAGACTCAAGCGGAGAAATTTGCTCCTGTCCCTGGAACTTGATCTTCATAGTGATAGTCTCGGAGCTGCAACCTATACTTCTGGAAGGAATTTACAAATGGAGGGGTATCGCGCAGGTTTTCAAATTGCAAGGGTTCGAGAAAAAGATAGCATGGAAGCAATGCAAAAAATGTAAAGGGGAATGCTCGTTATATAGCCGTTTGGAGAGAGAAATGACTTTAATGCGCATTGAATACACAACCACCAATTTGAAAGAGCATCATACTCGGAGTGAGCGGGAAAAACTAAGTGTGAATGACACTTGGTATGCTTGGGACATGTGAGACACGAATGCACGAAACACGCGGCTCGGCCGGTTCAGGTGAAACAGGGAGAGGACGCACAAATACATTTGGGACAAATGGGATGAAAATGTGCGAAGTACGCGGTTCGGGTGTTTCGGCCGAAATTGAGACAGCGGGCCCGTTTGGACTTGGGACATTCGGGACAAAAAGTTCCGAAGTACGCGACTTGACCGGCTCGGCTGAAAATGGGAAAGCTCGCACTTTTTAAAATGGGGCAGTTGGGACAAAATTGCGCGAAGGACGCGGTTCGGGAAAATCGGCCAAAAATGGGAAAGCTCGTACTTTTTAACTTTGCGACATTTGGGAAGGAAAGTGCGAAGTACACGGGAAGGATGATTCGGCCGAAATTGGAACAACATGCAAAATAAGTTTTGGGACACTTGGGACAAAACTCTCCGATGGGCCCGAAAATGGGACAGCTTCGGGGACTTCGGCCGGTCGGGTAACAGAATGCACTTTCGTACTTGGGACAGATGGGACAAAAAGTTTCGACAGGCCCGAAAATCACACAAAATGACCCAAAACATAGATTTTTTCGATTTCACGACTTAGGCACCTCAGAGAAAAACCCTAAAACTCAAAATTTTGAAAATTTTACTCTTATCAGAGCGGGGAATTTTGAGTGGACAACAAATGCCAACGAGTAAAAGTGGAACATATGCATCCAGTTGGTTTATTGTATCCTCATAGCATACCGCAATACAAATGGTAGGTGATAAGCATGTATTTTGTACAAGGATTGCCTATGTCAAGAAATAAACATGATGTTATTTTGGTAGTAGTTGAAAAACTAACGAAAGTAGCTCATTTTATTGCTGGAAATCTATAGGATGATTCTCCTATTTTGGCTAAAATATTTGTACATGAATTTTTCTGATTACATGGAGTACCTAAATTAATCATATCTGATAGAGACCCTAAAATGACATCAAGGTTTTGGCAAATGCTTAACACATCTCTAGGAACTAAATTGAATTTAAGTTCTGCGTATCATCCGGAAATGGATGGATAGACTGGAAGAGTGAATCAGGGTTTGGAGGATATGTTACGGATGTATTGCATGGATCAGTAGTATAAGTGGGAAGAGTACCTTCCCTTAGTTGAATTTGCATACAATAACACATATCATGCTTCTCTTAAGATGACACCTTTTGAGGCGCTTTATGGAAGGAAATGTAGAACCCCTATTAGCTGGGATAGCATTGAGGATAGAGAGATGATTGGACCTAAAATCCTTATGGAAATGGAACAACAATTTAAAATGATTCGTGAATGCTTGAAAGAAGTAGCAGATAGGAAAAAGAGTTATGCTGACTTAAAGTGGGTTGACAGGAAATTTGAACTTGGAGAAAAGGTTATAAGAATGGTTATTTGACCGAGTCATTACAGCTGCATATGGTTATCTATTATAAGAATGGTTTTTTTTTATTTGTCTTCTAAATTACGTATTTAGAATAGGGAACATTACAAAAAAAAAATCCCTTGTTTCTAAATTATTAAAATGGGAATGTTACAATCAATACAAGCTCCGAAAAAGGTAGTGAGATCAAGACATACAAAACAAGAAGGATCACTACATTCAGATGAAACACCCTACACATTTGAGAGATTCTCCTCATTTTCTTTCACGTGCTCCTCTTCTTATGGATTTGGAGCTGCCTCTGTTTCTTATAATTTTTTTGGCTATGGTGGATTAGAAAACCCTAAAAATACATTGTTGATGTGGACACTACATTTGGAACAACCAAAATATTGGTCATCATCCTCTTCCTGCTATGTTCCCACTAGAAATTCAATTTACACCATTTGTAGCTAGACCTCTACCTCCTTTGATGGCTGAAGAATCAAGGGGATTTTATCAATACTGAATCTTAGAGCCTAGATTCTCAAATTTTTGGTCATTTTTTCTTTGTTGGGATCTTCTTCTTATTGTTCCTCTTGACTGGTTTTTTTATTTTCTTCTTGACATGAGTTCGGGGCTAAGAGAGGAGTGGTGGATGGGGTATCAACTATTTTTTATTTTCTGGTGGTGGGAAAGGAGGTTCAACCACTTATTTCTTTGGAGGGGATGGATTCAGGGAAGAGAAAAGGGTAGAGAAGTTTAGGTGGGATGGGAGAGTGGAATATGGAGAAAAGGAATCTACACTAGGGGTGACAGGTAAGAATCTTAGAAATTAAATATCAGGTTGAGATGGTGTACATAGAGAAGGAGAAAAATAAATACTTTGAGATGGTGGTGAACTTACCAATTGACAAGTTTTTCTCACACCAAGCTCATAATCTTATTAATCCTTAGCCCACTTTGCAAGTTATGGGATCATCTCAACCAAGAAGTCAAGCTTCTCCTACAGGCTGAAATGTCTTGGCATAGAGACCTCCCATGGAGAAGGGGTCATGAAGAAAATATTAAATGATTTAATTTGAGTAGTACCCCTTGAATGCACCATGTATGCCTCCATTCTTTGGATCTTTATCTACAACTCAACATCACTAGGTGTGAGGTAGCCGCCATAACTTGTATACTCTTGTTCTTCAAAAGATGCATAGTTCGGTGGGTAACTAAAATGACTTGTATCTTCCTCATGTACGTATGCACACTTCTGATCTTCATTATGGTATGAATCTAGAGGGGTTTGATAATAACCCTAGAATGAGTTTTTTAATTTTGGAGATGTGTATGGCCAGTATTTCCATTGCTGCAAGTGTGGATTCCATGCAGGGAATGAAGTCATGATTACACGACTTCATGGAATAGAAGAAAATGAAAGATGGGGAAGTCTGTAACTCAGAGATGGGTTTTTTGGACAAATGGAGCCACTAGTTGAGATTTGCATGTTCCTCTAAAGGATGAGATTTCATCAAGAGAAAAACAACTTGATGAAATGAAAATATTGAATTTGAAGGGATCAATACCAAATTTCGGGAGTTGCACCCTGTTCTTGTAGCTGTTGATCTTGAAATACACAGGGCATAACTTAGGTCATGCCATGCAACCTACAAGACCCGAATTTCCTTAACTTAGTATTTTTTATGTTTTTCAACCTTTGCTCGTGAAATTCTTGTAAATGCCTCCAAAGTTGCGAGTCAGATATTTGTGATGGAACACGTCTAAAAAATATAACTCTGACCTCTTTGGGTCCCACCAGGTGTACCAAAATTGTTATGTAAAAAAAGTAGCACCCTAGGATTCATGCAATGCAAAAACCTACTTTTGAATAACATCGGTCTATCTCAAGGTGTGGGAGCCACGTGACTAAAACAAGCCTCTAGAGAAGGCTAGTTTTTCTACCTAACCCTAATGCTAACATTACTCCTAGAATGGAAAAATGTGACTATCCTATAGCTAACCTAGACTTCCAAGTGACTAGGGAAGGGATAAATGCATAAAATGTAAAACCTAAGCTAATGAAGGTGATACCACCAATAAAAGGGGTGGACATATTGCTACTAAGTGAAAACAGGGGGAAAATGAGGTAAGAGAGAACATACAGAGATGTCACGATATAAAACCATACTCAAGTCTCCATTTTCATATAACAAAATAGATTTAAGCCCTACAAAGAATAAGACATGCATAAGATGCTTGTAAATATAATGGAAAATCAAAATAATACAATATAATTGAAGAAACTATGAAAAAGGCCACAAAACATCAATTTTATTGATTAAAATGGTGCACAATCCATTACAATGCAAGAACAAGGAAATAATCCTTCAAAAAATGCCTCGATTTAAGGATTTACAACTCACAGAAAAAAATCAGCAGAGTTATTCTACAAATTCTCCAAAACTCTCCCCTAAAAAATGAGGGGTTTGAGTCATTTATATAACAATTTTTCCCTAACTACCCGTATTAAATGCCCAACAGGTCGCTAAACCATATCAACCACTTCCATTAATGTAATGCTTGTAGCTTTGGTTGTTGAGATGTCTTTTCACATTTAAATGCCCAACAGAAAGCATTAAATATTATGACAGGTAACATTAAATGTTCTGATAGGTAACTAAGTTATCTTATCATATCTACCTTTTTTTGATCCCTAACCCATCCATCCTGTGAGTAGCTCGATTCTCAAGACCATGACCCATCCAACTAGGTTGGGTTGCATGTCGTCCAACCGTACTGGGTCGTATAACTCTGAAGTAACCGCCCAACTAGAGGACTTATGATATTTCATTGTGGGTTGTCCATCCTCCGTATGTCATTGACCCATCTAATGTAGAGTCCGTCATTACGTTGCCACAACAATTAGTCAACCAACCTGGCCAACCAACCCAGGTGACTATCTAGGCATCTAAATTTTGACGAATCCAGTGTGTCACTTACCTAGCCATCTAACCCAATTTATCACCTAGCTGGCCATCTAATTATCATCCAACCCAGGCGTCCAACTTGACCAACAAACCCCCAAGTTATTTTCCCTCAAATTCAACCAATTTTAAGATGATCGCAATCACCAATTCTACCATTTGTCATGACAAGGACGAGCCATAACATAGGTTGTCTTTCTCTTCTGATTGGGGATAAAATTGAAGATCATCTACATGTTACAAACATGCACTTAAAATCTTAAATAGGTTATATGAATTTGAAGGGGGTGCAAATTTGGGATAACAGGAGCTAAATGAAAAGAAGAAGGGAACACAATACAAATTAGCCAAAGGGTTCAAAGGAATATCTTCCTAATCATATGCGTATTTGTTTTGGAGATAAAATTAGAGTTTCCACTAGTCATGATTACCTTAGACAATGAGGAAGATATTTAAAGAGTCAAAGGCTAGCTTCAACACCTCCAGAAACTAAAAGTAGAGTAACTTAAGGAGGTATACATCATTTTTTCAGCTAATACTTTAAGCAATAAGGAAGTGCGGGATATGATTTCATTTATACCATGTGATTTAGTTATAAAACTAATCACATAGCTACATTTTATAAGAAAAGGAAGTAATCTCCCCCATCCTATATCAGGATGTGTTTAGATTCCTTTGCCTTTGGTTAGAGTAGGAGTAGAATATGTTTATTTATTGCAAAATAAGTGCATTGTGCACACTTTGTATGTTTCCCCTTGAAACATATATGATTTTCCATGTTTATACATAGGTTTTTGGATTTTTTTCTATTGTAAATCCCATTTCAAGTAGGTTCCATAGAATAAATCAGACAGTTGGAGTATTTTTCAGTGTATATCCTTCAACTCCACAAGATTAACTTCAATAAGTGCTAAGTTCATATAGATTCAAGAGATAGAGTTTAAAGGCTTAAGATCAGTTTTATTCAAGATTATTCTTGACTCCATGAAAAATGAATGATTCAAGGCTAATGGTCTTCATCATCTAGTAGGTAGATGTCCCATGTAGGTCACCAAACTATTGTTTAAAATTGCACCCCCAAGAAATTTTGAACTTATCAAAATTTTGGACTAAGGAAAATTTTGCTCAGGAAGCCTAGAAACACTATCTTGGTTTTCTATGGAAGGTAGGAATTTTTTTTCCATGGGTTCTCCCAACCCGTTGAATAAAGGGAAAAAAATAAAAGACTTAAGAGGATTTGCTGTAGAGTTAGTGCTGTTGTCGCCAAATCACTGCACCCTCCGAATGGTCAGGATGTGAATAGGACGTTCGGTGTGATTGGGACACATGGGATCACCTCTCAAGCTGTGGGACTTGGGCTCGAGGTGAACCTCCAGAGAAGGCCGGCTTCCTCTTCCTAAACTAAGTGTTGTACTACTCCTAGTGTAACAAAAAATGATTATCTAGTCCTATGCTAACATTTTCATGGGGTTTTAGGGAAAGAGAGTTACAGAAATGAAACTATACTAGGGATGGTGATGCACCGAATAAAGGGTGTCTTCAGATTCAGGAAGGGTTAATTTGAAGAGGGTGTGTGCACCACAGGTCAACTTCACCTACTGTAACTTAGAGAGGGTAGATGATACCACAGGCTAAGGGACACGCGTTCCTTTTGTTAAACTTTATCAGACCGAGAAATATACCTGTTTCCCAGTGAAGAAGGATGAACTCAAGAAGGGTGAACAAACACCACAACTCAACTGCATGCAATACTTCACCACTCGATAAGCACAGAACTCCAAGAACCTGCAATAGAAACTTAAACTTGCACAGTGTACCTGCAAGTATGAGAAAGGCACAAAGAAGCATAGAAGGATGAAAGGACCGAGATTAGTCACAAAACACACACTTTTATTTCTTCAATAACATGCACAATGCATCATACATTCAGAAGAGGCAATAGTTGCCATTACAGTCTTGAAGAGGAGGCTTGAAAGTTCCCTCAACACACAAGAACAACTTGCAGAAGAGAGAGGACCCTTGAAAAGTATACACTCTTGCCTGAGATATCTAACTGTCCAACTTGTCTGAACTGTTGGAACCCTTTAAAATGAGCTTCCAACTTACATTTATAGAAGAATATGTGAGAAAGAAGAGGAAATGGTCATAATTACATTCCTAAAATGAAGGCCCATGATGTATTTATTACAGTTAGTTGAACTACCTGAGAAGGTTCCATCATGGGTCATTAATTGTCTGATGACCAAGTCTTCTCAATTAATTAAAAGAATATTTAAATAAAATATTTAAATAATAATAATAAATATTATTATTAAAATATTTAAATAAAAATATTAATTTAATTAACATAATGTTGGGACCCCCCCGTTGACCCGTTTGACTTGAAGAGGAGGGGGGTCCATGTGGATGGAGTCTGTACAAATCTCAACTCGATGAGTTTCTAATCCTCTAACTCGGTGTTGCAATCGATTTTGAACCCCACTCTAACTCTTTCCTTGCCTGCATGCCAACTCACCACCAATGTATCGAGCTCTAAAATAAGCTTTGTCTTTTACTCCATGATCAAGTCAAACTCCTCTTATTCCTTGTCATCTACTGACTCAACGATCCGAGCTTCCTTACATTAAACTTCTCTTGACGCTGCATTGGTCTACCTCGAATGAAACCACCTTGTCATTCCCAAAGACTCCCAACAGCTGCGAGCTCAAACATTCCACCGAGCTCAACTCATTTTTGCTGAGCTCCACGATTGACTCGAGCTTCTCAGCCTCCCATGTATTACTTTGATTGAAAGTCTCAAAACTCTATTTGATTCGCTTGTGAATTTCCTCTGACAGGCCTAACTTGCCCGGATACTTCATTCCCCATCTCAATTTAACTCGGGTAACTCACTTACTCATTTCCTGGCAAACGTGACTTGGTCATCCGAGCCCTTTTCACGAGTTCATTTCTGAGCCAAATTCACACATCATTTCATCGAATCTGGTTTGATTTGGTACCTTAATGGCACGTTGAGCTCTTCCTAACACCGAGTCAATATCATTTTCATGTTAAAATAATCAAGCTTTTATAGGTGATTATTATAAAGCTCAAACAACTTAAACTTTATAAATCCATTGATTCCAACTCGTCGTCGAGTTCAACCTCATGTGGCTCACGTTGATCTGACTTCCACGAGCCTTGCATTGGCCATAGCTCATTTCATATCAGGCTTCCTTCGCTACTGAATCATCTGGCCGATCAACTTTGTGCATTAGATTGATTTTTTGGCCAAAGAGCCCTTCGGTATTTGGGTAGTGCACTCAGCAATCTCGGCTCCAATCAACAATTATGCCACTATTGGGATCTTAGTATGGCATAGGTAGCTGTGAGCTACACAATATACTAATTTTTCAGAAACTAAAAGATCCTTTATGTTACAATCTGCAACACATAAAATAAGCCCTTCAAAAAAAATACGTTGAAAAACTAGGGCAACCAAAAGGACCTTGGAAAAATGTACAGGTAACAACCATATGAATTCTTCCTTAGTCGTGAATCAAAGCTAATAGAAATAATCAGATACAATCAGCTCGAAACTACAGTATAATCGTCCATCGTTAAAAATAACACAGTTTCTCTGAACCTGCTAAAAGAAAACTATTATTGTCTGATTGGACATATATAATGGAAGGGTATAAATATTGCCTACTGCACACAGAGTTTCTCAAAGAGACCATTTACGAGTGACAAAGATGTGGCATACAAAACGGCCGACCAGGTATTTTCAGAGTTGACCTTCACATTCAATTCGCTTCTAGGAGAAGAAGTGCTGAGCAATGCGAATCGTTTCATTCTGCACCATAATAAACCTTCATCTCCTGGTTCAGGAAAATTTTATGAAGCCTTGAATAGCGTGACTCCAATCCATCGTACACGGCAGTGAATATTTGTTTTCTGCAACTGTGCTTGGGAGCTTGTCTTGCGACCACTGAATGCTTAGTGTGGTAGGCAGAACGTGTAGAGCCTCCTTCGCCCATCTCTGTTTACAAAACGGCCGACCAGAAAACCACGTCAATACTATTAAACACCTCCACTGCCTCATTCCCACGTTCTCCGACTCACCCTCCGTGTGACTCGCACAAAGACTCGGACCACTCCAAGCTGCGTGGAATTTTCATTCTCTTGCCATGCAGAAGTCTCATGACGGATTGCCATCGTCAAATCTCCACGCCTGGCAGTGTTTGCCCGAATCTCCCCTTCACGGAAGTTTGGTCATGGTTTGCCACGGTTATATTTCCACACCTGGCAGTTTGACCAGATTTCTCCCATTTTTTGGCTGTAGACTCAACTTCTCCCACGCCCGGGATTTCTTCTTTGGCTTGACATCACGTCATTTCCCCTTGGCATTGCTTGCCTTATTTCCCACATCCAACGGCTTGGCCAAATTAATTCACGGGCCCCGGCCTCAACTTCGCCACGCAGATTTGGCAATCCGACCCAATTTCTCCACTATTCCCACTAGCGCACGGGATCTTCATGAATCTTCTCCTGCCGAGTTTTCCTTCAACAGATTTGAGGATAACATTAAACTCTCAGTGCAAACATTTCAGCTGTAGCTTGTAAGGTGTGATAATCCCGATAGAATCCTTTGTGCCCGCCAACTTAGTGACTCGCTGAAGATGCTCATATAATTGTAAAGCAAATTATGCTCCATGAATATTCTGATATGAAACAGTTCCACCTCTATGAGATCCGTTTCCATGAGTTGCATTGTAAATTAAATTTAATCAAGTCTCCCGGTAACATTCTTACTGTCACTTAATTGATTTTCATAAAAATATCTTGAAGGAAAATCCTGAATTTGAGGATGCATACGATGTTGATCAGATAACAACATTGGACAACTTACTTGCTCAAACAGGCTTCTACTATACTGCAACATCCCTGTGCATCGAATGCTCGGCCGCTTTGAGCGTAGAACTGAAATTATCCTAGGAAAGTGCCGTGAGGAAGTAATTGGTTATACGCAGCATGTACAGGGTAGAGAAGTAAAACTTATCTCAGAAAATGAGTGGCCTCCAGAGAGAGTTGATTACGACAGCTGCCACAGGGTGATCCCAAGGAACCGTTGGTGTTGATCCTGATGTTCTGGTTGCATGCGACCATAGTCGTGATCAGTTGTTGTAAAATCTTGCCGCTGTAGTAGAAGAATGAGATAAGGTTTTAATTGAGTTGTCTTGCCTTTTCATTTTGGAAATTCTCTTCCATGGAAGAAGCTCGACCAAATCTTGAGGCAGCTATTATCTTTGTCGAGTCATTAAAACTGAATTCATAATCCAACAAGGAAGCATCAATCTCTCCATGTTGAATTAAACCGAGTCGAGCTCGTCATTTCTCTGCCTCAATGAGCCAACCATCGAAACATTATCCGCTCCTATCGAGACTCTTTTATGACAAGCCAAAGTTGGACAACCGAACTTACATTTCCTACTCATGAACTCGTCTCTTTATTTTCGATTTGACACTGATGACCAGAAGTGGGTCCATGGGACCAATGTCGTGATTTGATAGCAATAAGGCCCTGTTTTCCAATTTTCCCATGTGCGTAAAATTGGATAACATTTTTGGCGACCTCTCGGGGATGATTGCCTGCTAAGCATGATTCTAGTAGCCTTAAGTCATCCATTGGGCATGGAGTTTGTGTTGGAATCCTGGAAGTAGTATGATTTTCTTTGACACATCCTGAAATCCCCTTGAGTATTGTTGATATCCTGGACCTCCCTGGAATGCTAGGCATGAAGTATACTGAATCTGTTGAATGCTTGACATCCATGGGACACTTCAAATTTTTTTGAATGAAGTAGATTTTGAAACTCTTATGGAAATCTTGAACCTTTCTTCTCCTTGACACCTTCCAATGATGAAACAATGTGCAGAACAACACAAAACACAACAACAAGGAAAGAAAAATAACAACACGCAACAATGTGCATAAGCACTTGGAGGAAAACACCTAATTTAATTGTACAGGGGGTGGAACGCTTCTCAAAAACAAGCTTTGAGATGTATCCCATTCACATGAATGGGTAGTTCTTCTCCATTGAGCCTAGATAGACGAAATGAATTTTCCTCTTTACAACTTGTGATGATGTATGGTCCATTCCAGAGAGCATCAAACTTGGCATGCTTGCCTGGTTTGGCCCTGTCTTCATCCCATTTGAGAACTAAATCTCCCTCTTGAAAATGTCTGTCAGACGCCTTCTTGTCAAAAGATTTCTTAACTTGAGCGTGATGCTGCTCCAAAGTTTTCATAGCCTTATCTCGTACTTCCTCTAACTCCATGAGTTCAGCAAACCTTACTGTCAGAGGATCACTCTCTATAACTTCAAGTTGATGAGCTAACTCCAAAGAAGGTAACTCCAATGAGAACGGGAGTTTTGCCTCTCTTCCATATACAAGAACGAAAGGAGAATTTCCAATGGCCCTTTTAGGTGTGATTCGATCTGCCCATAAGGCTGTCTTAAGCTGTGTATGCCAAGTCCTCTTGTTAGTCTCCATTGTGCGCTTAATAATCCTTATGAGGTTTTTGTTGCTAGACTCAGCCAATCCGTTTCCTTGCGGATAGTAATTGGATGAAGTTTTGAGGTATACCCCATTTTTAACAGCCCATTCACTCAGTTTCATACCAAGAAAAGCCAGTGCATTGTCTGAAATGATTGTAAACGGAACACCAAACCTCGTCATTATACCCTCCAAAAAATCTAGAACTGCCTTTTCATTGCTCTCTTTTAATGCTACCGCCTCTGTCCATCGAGTAAAATAGTCTGTTGCAGTAAGGACCCACTTATGTCCATCACTAGATGGAGGATTAATCATTCCGATGAAGTCCAACCCCCATTGAACAAAAGGTTGATCCACTTGAATTGGATGCAGCGGAAGAGCTGCCAGCTTCTTCTTACCTGTGAAAAAGGCACATTCCTTACATTTCCTTACCTAGAGATGGGCATCCTTGAATAAATCCAGCCAATAGTAGCTGGCTCGCATGATCTTGGTAGCTGTTGTTCGTGCGGAATAATGTCCTCCAGATAGGCCATTATGAAATTCTTCTAGTATCTTACTTACCTGTTCTGGTCCTATGCACCGAAGGATAACGCCGTTCAAATCTTTTCAAAAGAGAATGCTATCTACCAAAACATATGGGATAGATTGAAGACGGAAAGTTCATCTTTGGTTTTTATCCATGTTTACCGGGTATGCTCCTGAGAAGATGAAATTCTTCATTTTGGATAACCAGTCAGCTTGATCAACATCCTCATCAGTATTTAGGAGTGTCACATCCTCGTTACCTTTTGATTCCATGTCTGCAGCAAGTTGCTCACATAAACCCTTACCTCTGACAAGTTTAGTGACTTTGATATGCACGTCATACTCCATTACCTTCGTGATCCATCCAGCACGCTTTTCGTTCATTTCTTTGTTCAGCAAAAACTCCTTGACACCTGGATGAGACACCATCAGATGAATCTTGTTGTTGGACAACATGTGCTTGAATTTCTTCAAAGCTCGAATAACCGCAAAGACTTTCTTTTCAATGAATGAGTATTTGAACTCGTAGTCTTTGAGGGATTGACTAAAGAAAGCGATTGGTTGCTCCATCAGGTTATCATTTTGTTGGGTGAGGATCCCTGAAATGCTCTCTTGACCTGCAAAAGCATAAAGGATAAAATCTTTGTCAAACCTGGGGTTCACAAGCGTGGGAGCTTGGGAAATGGCTGTTTTGATGGCTTCGAAGCTTTCTCGTCCTTCCTTTGTCCATGAGAATGGCATGTTTTTCCTTAGCATGGCTGTCAGTGGTTTAGCCAATGTCGCGAATTGGGGGATGAATCTCCGCACGAAATTTATGGTTCCCAGGAAGCTCTGGAGGCCCTTCTTGTGACTCGGGAGAGATAAGGACATAATCGAATGAATCCTAGCTGGATCGATTGATAATCCTTCTGCTGAAACAACATGCCCCAACAATTTTCCCTCGTGCACTATGAAAATACATTTCTTGGGGTTAAATGAAACCCCAAATTCCCTACACCTTTGGAAAAATTTCCTTAGATGCGTGATGTGATCTTCTGCATGCTTAGAGAATATAGTTATATCATCAAGGTAAACCAAAATAATATCATTGATTAGTCCCTTAAATGCCATGTCCATGGCTCTTTGGAAAGTAGCCCCGGCATTGGACAATCCGAATGGCATTTTATTGTAGGCATATATGCCCCACTTGGTAGTGAAAGCCGTTTTGAATTGGTCAGATTCTTGGACTAGGATTTGATTGTAACCTGAATATCCATCGAGCAAAGAAAATCTTTGAGCTCCTGCCACCGTTTGAAGGATCTGCTCCATCGAGGGAAGAGGATAATGGTCCTTTAATGACGCACGATTCAAATCCCTGAAATCTACGCATAACCGGATCTCTCCGTTCTTCTTCCTCACGGGCACCAAATTGGCTACCCATGAGGAATGCTTGATCGGAAAAATTATACAGGCCTCGATGAGCTTGGTTAGCTCCTTTCTCATTAGTGGCTCAATTTTGGGATTAATTGGTCTCTGTTTCTGACGAACTGGCTTAGCATTAGGATCCAGTTTGATGGTATGTTGTGCTAGACCTGGATCAAAACCACGCAGATCTTTATAGCTCCATGCAAAGATGTCATGATACTCTTGACAAAGTTTGATGAAAGCTTCTTTCTCCTCAGAAGTACACACTTTTCCGATCTTAAGAAATTTTTCATTTGATACTTCGACTTCCTCAAAATATTCTTCTTTGACCACCATGTTAGGGCTTTGTCTTTTGGCTTGGTCATCTGAATTGAAAATGGATTCCAAAGTGACTAAAACTTTTGGTAACTTGTTGCTTTTCAATTGGATAATTTGTTCACCATATGACTCTTGTAACTTATCTTGATTTCTTGCAGCAAACTCCGCCTCTTCTTGTAGGAAGAGGAAAATTTGGTTGTCACTATCGAACACTTGCCAACTACTCACATTATCAGGGACTGCTGGTCGAACCACCATTTTAACAAATTGCTGCCCTTCTTTCATGATATCAACTGGTATGTTGTATTGTGAACCAATTGTAGCAAGCCTGTCTGCATCTTGATTTTGATCTCTAGGGATTGCATGGATCCCAAAAGCTTCGAAATCTTCAATCAGGTCCCAGACTCGATTCTTGTATGATCTTAAAAGATCATTTTTGGATGCACTACGTGCTGAAACTTGATGAACAACTAACTCACTGTCTCCAAAAATAGTTAGGGCCTTGATTCCCTTCCTTTGGGCTAGCTGAATTCCTTGCACAAGAGCCTCGTATTCAGCAACATTGTTAGTGCAACTGAACTGCAACCGGAAAGATGAGAAGTACTTATCTCCCTCTGGAGAAATTAACATAACACCAGCACCGGATCCATTCTTACTTCTTGAGCCATCGAAGAAAAATTGCCATAGTCCTTTAGAATCACTTGGCGTTTTGACAAGTTGTGGTATGATTGTATCTTCTTCATGGATACAGTAGGTACCTAATCCTGTTTCTTCCAAGACCAGCAAACCAGCTTCTTCTTCTGCCAATACATCAGCGTAGGGATCGTACTGATGATCTCTACTTACTTCATCCAGCAAAGTATCAGGGACTTCTTCAACAAGGGTGGTTGGTTCATGATCGGCACCTTCCTCTTCTGGATCGCCAATGGTGTAATTTCCATTTATGGGACTAGAAGTGTAGGGTTCTACATGATTATGGCAGATTGGTTCTGCCCTTATAGTTACTTTGGTTCCGTATCGAGTCCTGAGAATCATATGTGACCAATCGGCTGATAGGTAACCGCCCATCTTGGCAGTGAAATCCCGTGATAGGCAGATGGCAAAGAGGGGAGGGAGGTCAATAACCGATATGTCTTGAGTGAATGAAAAACTTGGGCATGCATGAATGGTAAGTTGAAGTCCTTTGATAACCCCAACAGTCTTAACAGCTGTGCCATCCAGCTGAACAACCCCTCTTGCAACTGGTGCATATTGTATGCCTAGTACATCTACAATTTGTTTCGGCATGACAGAGCTACTGGCACCAGAATCGATCATGCAATTATGTACCAAGTGGTCTCCAATGATCAGGGAAATGTAGAATGGCGGTGGTTTGTTTGCTGTAGGAATGATTTTCCCTTCCGGTTGACACAAATTTGTAGCATTTGTCACTCCATGGCTTGGTGATCCGTTGGTTGTACTAAAACTGTTCAGAGCTTCTCGCAGCAGGTTTCTTTGGGAAGGGATCGAGAGTGCGTCCCACATGGTAACGCTCAGATTGGTTTTCTTCATTTGTTCTACTATGCTGAAGGGAATTACTCCAACTTTGATGATGCTTTTTTGGGCATTGGGGTCCTCCTTTGGAAAATGTTTGTTGGGTACCGTGATGCCTGGAGAACCATCTTTCCCTGCGGCGTGGCTAGCCGATGTTTCTGGTGATTTCTTTCCCGCATTTTTATCAACTGCCATTTGAAACCCAGGTTGAGAAGTGGACGCTAGATCAGCTTCGAGAGGTTGAGGCTCCATTGCTCTCTTTTTGGAACGAGTGTTTGCTGCCACTGATGAAGAATCTATATTCAATCCGCAAAAATCTTCTTCTTGCCAGTTTAGCAAAGCGGATTCTTCAGGTGCCTGCGGTTGATCTGCTGCTTCTTGTGTAGATGAATTGTTTGTTAACTCTGAAGGGGCAGATACACTTTGAACCATAAGGGCCTGGCTAAGAACCCCATTGGGACAAAGATTTTGATTGTGAGGTTGAGAGCAAGGATAACACCATTCGTAGTCTTGAACTAGATTATTTTGAACAGGTACTATAGCTCTAGATGAGCTAGCTGCAAGAGGGTTCCGGAAGTTCAAGGGCCTGACATTTGCAACTTGACTCGTAGTTTGATTTTGAGGCTGATTGTTTCCTTGAAAAGGAGGACGGTTAGCCTGATACTGCTGATTTTGTGGTTGATACGGACGATTGTATTGAAATTGTTGCCTTTTGAGTGCAACGAGCTCATTTCCAAAATTTTGCAGTAGTGACTTGACTTCAAATAGGTCATTTGAAGAGGTAGGGGAAGATTGAGATGGTTGCTTGGAGTCCACTGGAATAGGAGCAATGATAGGCTGATGATTCGTAAGATCTGGAGAAAAGGGCATTGGTGGTCGTGGAGCTATCTTTCCAGCCTGAATCAAAGAATTCTCTGCACTTATGGCAACTTCGTAAGCATCAGGAAGTGTAGTCCCTCCCATAGACTGGATCATAACTGCTACATCACTATTCAAGGCTCGCAAATAGTACAAGAATGCATTATGTGCAGAAGGCTTTATGAGCGCCGGAATCCTATTCCAAGTCCTGTGGAATCGGAAGTTGAAATCACTCATGTATTCTTGGGGAGCTCTCTTTATGGTAGTAAGTTGTTCCAAAAGTGATAGGTGATCACTTTTGTCTTCAAATTGTTTACATAGCTTTTCTCCCAACTCGTCCCAAGTGGTTATAGTGCCAACACCTAACCCGCGAAACCATTGAAGTGCTTTTCCCTTGAAAGAGGTAGCAAGAAGTCTAACTGCAACATTGTCTTCGGTGATATTATGTACTGCGCAGATGCTGGCTACATCAAAGATATGCTCCACTGGAGTAACGTGAGTTTCCCCCATGTAGAAGGGTAAACTTTTGAGTGCCGCAACAGGTATCAGATCACGTTGAGCCAACATAAGAGGACTGCTTGCATTGAAAGGGGGAAAAACTTGGTTCCTCGCCATAGCAATGAAAGGTTGATTGTTCCTGGGTGGAGGAAATCTTCCGTAAGGAGGAGTTGAATGACCCCTACTAGGTAAATCTGCAACTGGGGATGTGGAAATGCCTCTTCTTCTTCTCTTTGGAGGAGACAAGGAAAGTTCGGTATGCTGATAATTTCCTTTCTTTGAAGAAGCTCTTGTCTGAATTCTTCGCATAAGTTACTGCACTGAGATTTGGAATCCAGAGATATAGAGTCGCCAGGTACTTTGACTTGTGTAAGTGAGAAGAGAAGTACCAACTCTATCCCACCGGGCGTGCCAAAAAACTGTTTGTGTGTGGTCACACGGTGGCTTAAGATTTACTGTTTGATAATGAGACACCTTTGAAAGATGAAACTATGATGTCCCACGCGGGCGTGCCCAAAAACTGTTGTGTGTGGGTCGCATGGTGGCTTAAGATTTACTGTTTGATAATGAGACACCTTTGAAAGATGAAACTATGAATTTTGTGATGTCCCACCGGGCGTGCCAAAAACTGTTGTGTGTGGTTGCACGGTGGCTTAAGATTTCTTGTTTGATAATGAGACACCTCCGAAAGATGGATCCAAATCACTGCACCCTGCACCCCCCGAATGGCCAGGATGTGAATAGGACGTTCGGTGTGATTGGGACACATGGGATCACCTCTCTAGCTATGGGACTTGGGCTCGAGGTGAACCTCCGGAGAAGGCCGGCTTCCTCTTCCTAAACTAAGTGTTGTACTACTCCTAGTGTAACAAAAAATGATTATCTAGTCCTATGCTAACATTTTCATGGGGTTTTAGGGAAAGAGAGTTACAGAAATGAAACTATACTAGGGATGGTGATGCACCGAATAAAGGGTGTCTTCAGATTCAGGAAGGGTTAATTTGAAGAGGGTGTGTGCACCACAGGTCAACTTCACCTACTACAACTTAGAGAGGGTACATGATACCACAGGCTAAGGGACACGCATTCCTTTTGTTAAACTTTATCAGACCGAGAAATATACCTGTTTCCCAGTGAAGAAGGATGAACTCAAGAAGGGTGAACAGACACCACAACTCAACTGCATGTAATACTTCACCACTCGATAAGCACAGAACTCCAAGAACCTGCAATAGAAACTTAAACTTGCACAGTGTACCTGCAAGTATGAGAAAGGCACAAAGAAGCATAGAAGGATGAAAGGACCGAGATTAGTCACAAAACACACACTTTTATTGCTTCAATAACATGCACAATGCATCATACATTCAGAAGAGGCAATAGTTGCCATTACAGTCTTGAAGAGGAGGCTTGAAAGTTCCCTCAACACACAAGAACAACTTGCAGAAGAGAGAGGACCCTTGAAAAGTATACACTCTTGCCTGAGATATCTAACTGTCCAACTTGTTTGAACTGTTGGAACCCTTTAAAATGAGCTTCCAACTTACATTTATAGAAGAATATGTGAGAAAGAAGAGGAAATGGTCATAATTACATTCCTAAAATGAAGGCCCATGATGTATTTATTACAGTTAGTTGAACTACCTGAGAAGGTTCCATCATGGGTCATTAATTGTCTGATGACCAAGTCTTCTCAATTAATTAAAAGAATATTTAAATAAAATATTTAAATAATAATAATAAATATTATTATTAAAATATTTAAATAAAAATATTAATTTAATTAACATAATGTTGGGACCCCCCCGTTGACCCGTTTGACTTGAAGAGGAGGGGGGTCCATGTGGATGGAGTCTGCACAAATCTCAACTCGGTGAGTTTCGAATCCTCTAACTTGGTGTTGCAATCGATTTTGAACCCCACTCTAACTCTTTCCTTGCCTGCATGCCAACTCACCACCAATGTATCGAGCTCTAAAATAAGCTTTGTCTTTTACTCCATGATCAAGTCAAACTCCTCTTATTCCTTGTCATCTACTGACTCAACGATCCGAGCTTCCTTACATTAAAATTCTCTTGACGCTGCGTTGGTCTACCTCGAATGAAACCACCTTGTCATTCCCAAAGACTCCCAACAGCTGCGAGCTCAAACATTCCACCGAGCTCAACTCATTTTTGCTGAGCTCCACGATTGACTCGAGCTTCTCAACCTCCCATGTATTACTTTGATTGAAAGTCTCAAAACTCTGTTTGATTCGCTTGTGAATTTCCTCCGATGGGCCTAACTTGCCCAGATACTTCATTCCCCATCTCAATTTAACTCGGGTAACTCACTTACTCATTTCCTGGCAAACGTGACTTGGTCATCCGAGCCCTTTTCACGAGTTCATTTCTGAGCCAAATTCACACATCATTTCATCGAATCTGGTTTGATTTGGTACCTTAATGGCACGTTGAGCTCTTCCTAACACCGAGTCAATATCATTTTCATGTTAAAATAATCAAGCTTTTATAGGTGATTATTATAAAGCTCAAACAACTTAAACTTTATAAATCCATTGATTCCAACTCGTCGTCGAGTTCAACCTCATGTGGCTCACGTTGATCTGACTTCCATGAGCCTTGCATTGGCCATAGCTCATTTCATATCAGGCTTCCTTCGCTACTGAATCATCTGGCCGATCAACTTTGTGCATTAGATTGATTTTTTGGCCAAAGAGCCCTTCGGTATTTGGGTAGTGCACTCGGCAATCTCGGCTCCAATCAACAATTATGCCACTATTGGGATCTTAGTATGGCATAGGTAGCTGTGAGCTACACAATATACTAATTTTTCAGAAACTAAAAGATCCTTTATGTTACAATCTGCAACACATAAAATAAGCCCTTCAAAAAAAATATGTTGAAAAACTAGTGCAACCAAAAGGACCTTGGAAAAATGTACAGGTAACAACCATATGAATTCTTCCTTAGTCGTGAATCAAAGCTAATAGAAATAAGCAGATACAATCAGCTCGAAACTACAGTATAATCGTCCATCGTTAAAAATAACACAGTTTCTCTAAACCTAGTAAAAGAAAACTGTTATTGTCTGATTGGACGTATATAATGGAAGGGTATAAATATTGCCTACTGCACACAGAGTTTCTCAAAGAGACCATTTACGAGTGACAAAGATGTGGCATACAAAACGGCCGACCAGGTATTTTCAGAGTTGACCTTCACATTCAATTCGCTTCTAGGAGAAGAAGTGCTGAGCAATACGAATCGTTTCATTCTGCACCATAATAAACCTTCATCTCCTGGTTCGGGCAAATTTTATGAAGCCTTGAACAGCGTGACTCCAATCCATCGTACACGGCAGTGAATATTTGTTTTCTGCAACTGTGCGTGGGAGCTTGTCTTGCGACCACTGAATGCTCAGTGTGGTAGGCAGAACGTGTAGAGCCTCCTTCGCCCATCTCTGTTTACAAAACGGCCGACCAGACAACCACGTCAATCCTATTAAACACCTCCACTACCTCATTCCCATGTTCTCCGACTCACCCTCTGTGTGACTCGCACAAAGACTCGGACCACTCCAAGCTGCGCGGAATTTTCATTCTCTTGCCATGCGGAAGTCTCATGACAGATTGCCATCGTCAAATCTCCACGCCTGGCAGTGTTTGCCCGAATCTCCCCTTCACGGAAGTTTGGTCATGGTTTGCCACGGTTATATTTCCACGCCTGGCAGTTTGACCGGATTTCTCCCATTTTTTGGCTGTAGACTCAACTTCTCCCACGCTCGGGATTTCTTCTTTGGCTTGACATCACGTCATTTCCCCTTGGCATTGCTTGCCTTATTTCCCACGTCCAACGGCTTGGCCAAATTAATTCACAGGCCCCGGCCTCAACTTCGCCACGCAGATTTGGCAATCCGACCCAATTTCTCCACTATTCCCACCAGCGCGCGGGATCTTCATGAATCTTCTCCTGCCGAGTTTTCCTTCAACAGATTTGAGGATAACATTAAACTCTCAGTGCAAACATTTCAGCTGTAGCTTGTAAGGTGTGATAATCCCGACAGAATCCTTTGTGCCCGCCAACTTAGTGACTCGCTGAAGATGCTCATATAATTGCAAAGCAAATTATGCTCCATGAATATTCTGATATGAAACAGTTCCACCTCTATGAGATCCGTTTCCATGAGTTGCATTGTAAAATAAATTTAATCAAGTCTCCCGGTAACATTCTTACTGTCACTTAATTGATTTTCATAAAAATATCTTGAAGGAAAATCCTGAATTTGAGGATGCATATGATGCTGATCAGATAACAACATTGGACAACTTACTTGCTCAAATGGGCTTCTACTATACTGCAACATCCCTGTGCATCTAATGCTCGGCCGCTTTGAGCGTAGAACTGAAATTATCCTAGGAAAGTGTCGTGAGGAAGTAATTGGTTATACGCAGCAGCTACAGGGTAGAGAAGTAAAACTTATCTCAGAAAATGAGTGGCCTCCAAAGAGAGTTGATTGCGACAGCTGCCACAGGGTGATCCCAAGGAACCGTTGGTGTTGATCCTGATGTTCTGGTTGCATGCGACCATAGTCGTGATCAGTTGTTGTAAAATCTTGCCACTGTAGTAGAAGAATGAGATAAGGTTTTAATTGAGTTGTCTCGCCTTTTCATTTTGGAAATTCTCTTCCATGGAAGAAGCTCGACCAAATCTTGAGGCAGCTATTGTCTTTGTCGAGTCATTAAAACTGAATTCATAATCCAACAAGGAAGCATCAATCTCTCCATGTTGAATTAAACCGAGTCGAGCTCGTCATTTCTCTGCCTCAATGAGCCAACCATCGAAACATTATCCGCTCCTATCGAGACTCTTTTATGACAAGCCAAAGTTGGACAACTGAACTTACATTTCCTACTCATGAACTCGTCTCTTTATTTTCGATTTGACACTAATGACCAGAAGTGGGTCCATGGGACCAATGTCGTGATTTGATAGCAATAAGGCCCTGTTTTCCAATTTTCCCATGTGCGTAAAATTGGATAACAAGTGCTTCACGAATTTTGTTATACATTTGTGGCATTAAAGAAGTTAATATTCCACAACATTGAATCCGTCTCTCAAAGATTGAAGGAAAGTCAGAGCTTCAAGGGGTTTACATGCCTGTAAAAAGTGTAGTCAATTTTACCCACTACCTTTAAAACCCAATCATGCCAACACATCACCTAGCTTGAAATAGGCACTCACCCAAGGCACGCGAAGGTGTCGAGCCCCTATTTTATGCGAGCCTTGTAAGAATTTTCACCATTGATAGAGGAATATTATAGAAATAGAAATACATACATTCAATCTAACACAAAGGTAAAGAAACTAGATCTAAGCACATATGCACCATAATATGAATGTAAATATTAAACAGAGCATACAGGAACTAGATCTGAATCATGAACATAATAAAGGAAATAAAGAATTAGATACATAAAGCATAGATATTCAGAACAATCCATTAGATATATTGATTCACAATTGTTTACAGTATCCATATTACATCAAAATGGTCATAACAAACCAAATACATCAATAAATAACATCTAAAACCTACAAAATAACTCTATTCAAATATTTCTTAGTCATGCTCTCTCCTATGCATCCCTCTTGCATCTCTTTCCTTGCATTAAATATCTTCTTCAAATCCCCTATTTTAGATCCAAACACATTCCTAAATAGAGTGGGAGATCTCTTTCACCACCTCCACATCACTCAAGAGAAAACTACATGCCAAATGTTGTCATACGCTACCATACTTGAGTACACTAAACATGTAAGTTTCAGCTAAGCCATAAATAAATCTACTTTACAAATCTTAAATCCTCATTTTAGACAATAGAACAAGTCAATTTTTTTTTTTTGATAATTGCATCCTGGTTCTAAATACCTAATTTAGAACTCACAATCAAATAACCATTCTTATAACAGACAACCATATGCAGCTGTAATGACTCGGAGTACCTCCGATCTATTCATTCCATGACTCGGTAATCTACCGATCTATTCATGAGTAATAAGAGTTGGCGTTTTTATTTAACACTTCACTCTTGCGGTTCTCTTCCCTATTCTGGGATTCAGAATGCTCTGTCCAAGGAACCTAACTGAATAATTGTTACCATTATTCATCGGCATCTCATCCCTTAGACTAGGTGAATTAGGACAACGCAATCAGCAGCTTGCGATACTTTGGCCAAAGATTTGAAACATACTGTTTATGTCTCGTATTCCTTAACGGCATACTCGTCAATCTGGAATACGCCCTTCACCCCATTCTTATGTTATGTAGAATGTCTTATACCGACTTCTGTCAGTCCCTCCTATCTCAACTTATTCACTCAGAAACGGATTAACAAGGTGATAACGTTATATGGATGCCCACGAGGATTAGGGATACGATGACATACTGGTTCAACCCAAGTTAAACCAGTGTGTCAAGATACCCCGAATCTCCTAGGCAGCCTTGTAACGTGATCACATTCCTAATCGGTCCCTGAGTAACTCGTTCGAGATCAAAGTGTAAATCTTAGCGATCAATGCAAAGGGTGTTGTCATAAGTCACCTGCATTGTTGTAACTTCGAGAAGATCCTAATCTTCTCGGAGGTACAACCCTGCAGTTGACTTGTGCCGTCAACCTTTAAATCCGCCTCGAAAAGATCTACTTATTAAATTGCGTTACGCACGTTGAGTTTAAATTACATTTAAGACGTTCCCCTAAGGTTAGCCTTTCCCGATCCCTGGATTCTTCATCTAGGATGACCTTCCTCAATAAAACCCATTACACAGAGGAGTTATTAAGACCAAGGTCTCATCACGGAGTTCATAGAATATACATAATTCTAAAACAACGGAATTGGACAATATCTCATAAACTTCACATGAGATTGCCATCTGAACCCCATTAGGTTTATATAAGTTCTCATAACTGAATTTATATCATACTTATAAGTATCCAATATAAATGATTCAGAATCCAATTAAATGTTGTCCTGTCATAATCAGGACTAGGGATTAATAATTTAATTCAGTTTGTTTAGCGTTCTGCTTAGGTATAATTTAACCCTATCTTTCAAAAAGATAGTTACCTAAATTTCAATTTAGCTTCTGATAGAACATACCAGAACTGCTAAACAATCATAAGAATTCAGTCTTATATTCTTGCAAAGCTTACATTGATAATCACAAAAGTCTCCAAATTACATAATAATAACAATGCTCTTTAGATCATTTGAACCGAAGAAGGTCAAACTATCAAGATAAGAATATAGACACATAAGTAACAATATCAATTTCCATTCCTTTCAGAACTAATCAAATACATTTTATGCATTAAGCATACTTGATACAATACTCAACGGAAGAAGAACATCTTTCCTCTTATAGTACATTTAAAGAAATTCAAACTGAAATTCTACTTAAAATCAAATCTAAACAATCTGATCATCCTATCAGATCTGCATGCTTTTACCACTCACGGCAACCATCTGCAAAAATAGTCAACATGGGTCAGTTCGATGAACTGAGCATGATAAGCACTAACCTTTAAAACAATTGCAATACATCAATTGTTTTCATTAAACACCCTGTTTAAATGAGATCAAATCATTAAAACGTTAGTGACCAAGAAGACAAATGCATCTAACCAACTATCCATCTGAATCCCAAGGACAGCAACATCAGACGGATTATATATTCAACATAATAAATAAATAACCTTTCATGATTCCATCAGCATGATAGAACAATTCCAAAAGTTAGATAAACAATTATATCAACCTATACTTTATATCAGAAGAGAAATAAACAAATAATACTTATTTCCTTAAGATCTAGCTCATGACTGTACCGTCTTTTCAAGAGCAAGGCATTCACTTAATACACATGCAAATAAATCAGTCGAGACCATCAACAGCACCACTGTTTTGTTAAAGCTTACAAGAAAGCAACTACAGTACAGTAGCCCTCATGCCAAACAACGGTGTCTATCAACAAGCAGACTCAGTATGTTCTCACGCAAGAAGCGACAGACAAGAAGATATTAAATGCCGTTACCTGTTAAGGTGAAATCGACTACTCCTAAACTCAATCAAGCTCAGAAATGGATATCTATGCACAGAAGACGTAACACGCCAACAATACCTTATGACAACCTTCAACTCATTCAAGACCTTTCTACACTGTAAGGCTTTTAGACCCAAGGTCGAATTCAAAGGATCTCTTCTGTTATCGCAGTCAACAAGAGACTCGAAATCATTTTAGCAATGACAATTCCCTATGACTATGCAGAGAGATTTTTAAACGAAATCCACGCAACATGCACAGCCACATCTAACTGGAATGTAATCAGAAAGAAAACATAACATAACATAACATAGTCACTTCTGAACGCATCCAGAGTTGAAAGTATGTTATTCACGACCTACATTATAAAAGCCATAATACATAATGTCAAGTTATTTTAAGAAATCCAACAAAGCCATAAACATTACTTGTTCATACTCAGGCTTATACAGATACAGTGACACAGATTACCAATCAAGGATTTAAAACTAAATCCGTATACCAGTATTCACAATATAGCTTTTACAGAAGCCGATATACAAGATATCTTTCCAAACTCAAGGAACCCAACAGTGTCGAAACAATAGTAAACTAAGCAAGCTTAATTTGAGACAGGTACTGTAGTTACCTAGAAAGGATTCCACTGAACCCGAGTAACAGTATATCAAATAAATAATAAACAATGATTCCCAACTGTGCCAACAATGATAAACATTAAAAATCAGGCTTAAACAAATCACTGATTTCGTAACAAGAATTCCAACTGAATCTCTTTCCAATATTCTTGAACAAGCTTACACAGAAGGAAACGTAACAGTACAACCAGGGAGTCTGTACCAAAATTTATTACAAATAACAGAGGTCGTATGACCTGTTACGTCTTCTAGACTCCAACGAAACTCAAATTACCAATATTCAAAGATATATAAAGCTTCCACAGTGGTTCATAGTGCACGAATCATTCAATGGACTCTACAGATTCGTTTCAATATTCAATATAATATATATATATATATATAAACGGGTTGAATCCCCTTAACCTTCACGAAAGGGAAAAACAACTCCAGTGAGGTCGTAATGAATACTGTAACACAATATGTTACCTCTTCACAATAACTATAAAATTCATAACGAAACCCAACAAAAATCCATAACCACCACTAAATAATAACCACGACATAGCTTACAAAAAGTTCAATTTTAACTGAACAATCAAACAAATGTCCATCAGTATATCCCTTCCGACAAGTACCCACAACAAGCAACAACGGCAAGTATCAACAACAAGCATCGACTTCGAGTATAAATCAACAAGCATCACAGTGGCCTGTACCCATCCCAAGAACAATTTATGGGCTCTCGCAGAGCAGGCCGAGCATACCTTCTTCTCATATATTTCGCATATAAAAGCCGGAATGCAAAACACAAAGAAATATAGCAACAGTTCGAATATAATAAACACCCATCAAGGGTTAAATTGAAAAGCCGAACCAGCATGAAGATACAGTGTCGAAAATCACACAAGGATACCATAGAATCCATCTATTTCCATAAATCATTTGAACAGAGTTGTTATAATGAAATCATTTGAAGAAGAGCAAGATTTTTAAAAGTTAGGGCCTAACATGCCTGGATATTTGCTCAAATTTCCGAAGCAGACCACTGAAAGAGCTCGGACTTTCTTTTCCTTTTCCAAGTTAGAGCCACCAACAAAATTTTGCTATTTCCATGACTTATATATTTTCCTTGCCAGAGGAAAGAGCTAGATACGCTCATACTCGCCATGCAACACCAAGAAGACTGGTGCGAAGAACCAGAGAACAGGCAGAGGGAAAACTGGAATTCATGATGAGCCAAACAAAACATTAACTTTCCAATTTGCATGCCTTCTCACAAAATTCCGAGCTCGACTTCCGAGCTCATTAATTGCATTTACTCCCAATTTCCCACTCAAACTCCACTGCCACCGACCGCCATAGTTGGCGATAGACAAATAAAATTTCAAGACCATTTTCAGTTTTGGCGACCTGCCACGTCGGCTCAAGTTAGCCGTTTCTAAAACTTCTACCAATACCTATCCTTCATACTTATCCTTTGCATTTAATAACATAGAAAAATCCGCCCATGGTTCGCATCCCTCCATAGGTCCCCTTACATCCTTGTTCAATAGTTAGGTTAGTAACTTAGGTTAGAATTTAGGATAACACCTAGTCTAACTTCTTAGAACATAGATATTAACTTAGAACATTAGCTCTTAGCCTAGGTCTAGGTTAGATTAACACTAACCCCTAGGTTAAGTTTAGTTTTAGGTTACTAACATTTATAATTCCAGTTAGGTCTAACATTTCTTACGCTCAGAAAAAGACCTACAACATGCATTCTCGAACAGGGTTCACTCCTGTACTGCCATTAGGCTACGGAATTATATGCAACAGAATTATTACCTGGTCCACGACCAAGACCTTCCAGATATACTTCGATATCGGGAACCATTCCATTTCACACGATCAACCTGAGTTAGACTCGGGATTGGCTTTATTCAACGAATTCAGACCTTGCAACCTGTGAAAGGTTTATAATTTTTAATTCATCATGAAAAACTTAAAGCACCACTTGGATCAATACCACTGATCCAAGGCTAGGTCTTATAGATGAATAACTTTATAATTCGTTCCGAGATCAGATTAAACTCAGATGTAAAATGAAATAAATAAAAGAGTCTAATCAAATTCTGACTCAGTCAAAGATCTGCAATCTGCAAAGAAGATTCAGTACATATCAAGCATGACTTCTCAATCAAAGGAACACATCCTTTTTACAAAAGAAATCACATATCAACACTTGTATGCTTAGGAGGAAGTAACAACAGTTCAGGGTGTTACATGCTTCCCTCCTAAAAAGATTCATCGTCCCGATGATTACATATTTGATTAACCTTCAGGTCAACCAATTTATCAGTACACAAACAATGTGACTATTTCCAAATTGAATAGTTCCAGAAATCAATGTCACAGCATATTTTATTCAACCTGAATAATGTTTGCCTTCATCTGGCTTTCATAAATACTTAAAAAAATAAGTTTAGAAAAGAATGTTTTGTCAACAGATTTCATTCTGTTGAAAAAGAGAAGGAAAAGCAATTTTCATCTCTTCCAGATTTTCCCAAGTTGCACTTTCTTCGTTAAACTGGTCCCACTGGACCTTACATTGCTGTATTTCACGATTTCTTAAATGCAATTGGCGAGTTTCCAGCACTCATGTGGGTTTAACCACGATTATTCCTGGGTCTTGGACCTGCAAGGAATTCCAATTTAAAACATGTGACAGATCTGAAACGTATTTCTTAAGCAAAGAAATATGGAAAACATCATGCATGCGAGATAAAGCAGGTGGTAATGCTAAACGATAAGCTACAGGATTGATTATTTCGACAATTTCGAAAGGTCCCACGAATCGAGGTGACAACTTGGCAGCCTTGCCAAAAGTTATAGAACTCTTTCTGGGTTTAACACGTAGAAAAACCTTCTCACCAAGCTCAAACCTTCTATCAACCCGCTTAAGGTCAGCATAGCTCTTCTGCCTATCCGCTGCTTCCTTTAATCTTTCACGAATCAGCTTAACTTGTTGTTCCATTTCTGTGAGAATCTCTGGTCCAATTACCACTCTATCCTCAACACTGTCCCAACTAACAGGAGTTCTGCACTTTCTTCCATAAAGTGCTTCAAAGGGTGCCATTTTGAGAGATGAATGATAAGTGTTGTTGTATGCGAACTCAACTAATGGAAGATACTCTTCCCATTTATACTGTTGATCCATGCAATACATCCGCAACATGTCCTCCAACACTTGATTTACCCTTTCAGTTTGTCCATCCGTTTCCGGATGATATGCAGAACTGAAGTTTAGTTTTGTTCCAAGAGCTGTATTAAGTGTTTGCCAAAACCTTGACGTCATTCTTGGATCCCTGTCAGATATAATCAATTCTGGTACACCATGCAATCTGAAAATTTCGTGTACGAATCTTTTGGCCAGCACTGGTGAATCATCCTTTAGATTTCCAGCGATGAAATGAGCTACCTTAGTCAGTTTATCTACAACTACCAGGATAACATCATGTTTATTCCTGGACATGGGTAATCCTTGTACAAAATCCATGGTTATTACTTGCCATTTGTACTGCGGTATGCTATGAGGATATAACAGTCCAGCAGGGTGCATATGTTCTGCCTTAACCCGCTGACACTCCAAACAATGGGTCACAAAATTTATGACATCCTTTTTCATACCTTTCCAAAAGTATTGTTGTTTCAGATCAGCAAGCATCTTTGTGATACCCGGGTGTCCAGAGAAAGGTGAATTATGAAATTCCACTAACAACTTCTTCCTCAAGTCGTTCAACATAGGTACATATACCCTGTTTTCATAACGCAAGATTCCTTCATTATCAAAATGAAAACCTTTATACCTTTCATCATTAGGTTCTGCAGCAAGCGCTGCCTTTACCTACAGAAAGTAATTATCAGATTCTGAGGCACTCTTTACCTCCTCCTTGAACTGAGTTCTTAATGTTATAAGAGCAGAAATGTGCCTCCTACGACTTAGAGCATCAGCTACTCTATTCTCCTTCCCTTTGATATAGCTAATATCAAAATCATATTGTGATAAAAATTCTAACCACCTTCTCTGTCTGGCATTCAGATTAGGCTGAGTAAAAATATATTTCAGCCCTAAGTGATCAGTTTTCAACTCAAAAGGTTTCCCAAGTAAGTAGTGTCTCCAGACTTGAAGTGCATGAACAATGGCAGCAAGCTCCAAATCATGAGGGGCATAGTTCAGCTCATGTAACTTGAGTTTTCTACTTTCATATGCAATGACTTGATCATTTTGTAGCAAAACACCTCCAAGGCCTTCCCCGGAAGCATCCGTTACAACAGTAAAATTCCCATTAGGGTCTGGTACAGCTAATATAGGTGCAGAAGTCAACTGGTCTTTCAGACTTTTGAAAGCCACTTCGCACTTGTCGTTCCATATGAATTTCTTATCCTTCTTCTGCAATGAAGTTATTGGTGCAGCTACCTTAGAAAAATCCTTTACAAATTTTCTATAGTAACCTGCAAGACCCATGAAGCTTCTTACTTCATGTACATTCTTTGGTGCAGGCCACTCAGTTATTGCCACTATTTTTGAAGGATCTACAGCAATTCCTTCTTTACTTATGACATGACCCAAATAGTGAACTTCTGAATCAAAGAAAGAACATTTGGATAACTTACCATACAACTTTCTTTTTCTCAGAATTTCCAAAACTATCTTCAAATGCTCATTGTGCTCCTCAACGCTTTTAGAATAAATGAGAATATCGTCCAAGAATACAAGTACAAACTTGTCCAGATATTCTTGAAAAATATTATTCATTAAGTTCATAAAGGCTGCGGGTGCATTAGTTAATCCAAAGGGTAGAACCGTGAATTCATAATGTCTGTACCTTGTTCGGAAAGCTGTTTTATGAATGTCTTCTTCTTTAATCCTTAACTGATGATAACCAGATCGAAGATCTATCTTAGAATAAACCGCTGCTCCACGCATCTGATCAAATAGATCATCGATCCTTGGAAGTGGATATCGGTTCTTGATTGTTTCTTTGTTCAACATCCGATAATCAATACACAGCCTAAGTGTTCCATCCTTCTTTTTCACAAATATCACAGGCGCACCCCAAGGTGAAACACTTGGTCTAATCAAACCTTTTGTCAAAAGTTCTTGCAACTGTGCCTTAAGCTCGACTAACTCTGTAGTAGTCATCCTATAAGGTGCTTTGGAAATAGGTTCAGTTCCCGGTTTGATTTCAATGGTGAAGTCAAATTCTCTCTTGGGTGGTAACCCTGGTAATTCTTCAGGAAAAACATCCCTGAAACTTTGTAACAGAGGAATTTGCTTCATATAATCACCATCTTCTTCTGAAGATTCAGATATCTTTACTGCATAAAGAGTACATCCTTTATTCTTAGCCTTTTTAAGCTGCATAGCTGACAGTTTCCTAACTGAAATTTCTCGTTTCACACCTTGAATCTCTGCGGTTTCCAGCTGATCATCTAAACACTTTATGTTCTTTTCATAGCAGTCTACTTTTGCTTTATGGTCAGCTAACCAATTGACACCGATGACAATGTCATACGATCCCAAAGGTGTAACATAGAGATCAACTTCCGTGGAAAAGTTAGGTAAGTCAAGGACTGCCCCAAAAAGACACATACTCACTGTATGAACAGAGTTATTACCATACTGTACAGTCCAAGATTTATCCATTTTTCCAGCTTTTCTTTTAAGTTTAGAAGCAAGTTTATTAGAAATAAAACATTCAGTAGCTCCTGTATCAAAAAGAATAGTGACAGGTATGCCAAATAACTTACCCGAAACTTCTATAGGTGTTACTTGCTTTTCAGCTTGCTTGTCTGCTACTGCAGCATGTATCTTATGCTGCTGATTATGATCATCCTTCTTCAAAGGGCATTGATTAGCGTAGTGATCTTTGCCACAATCGTAGCAGCCTCCTACAAGTCCCTTTTTAGGCTCAGAATTGCTTCCAGCCTTGTAATTGTCACGTTGTCCTCCATAGGGCTTCTGCCCATTGTTATAATTTTTAGCAAAATTATCCCTTACATTTCCAGCAGGCTTATTTACTGCTGCTTTCTTACTGTTATCTCCTGAAAACTTATTCTTGTTTCCAAACTTTTTCCATGGTCCTTTTTTGGGTGCAAGAGAGGTTGAAGAAGGATTTGCAGTCTTCTTCCGCACTTCCTCTTTATGAGCAGAAATAGCCTTTAATTTCTGTTCTTGCCTTATGGCCTTTTCAAACAACTCCTTCCATAGTGGTTGGACTGTGAACATCGACCTCTCCCCCTATCACGGGATTCAATCCCATGATGAATTTTCGTATTCTGAACTTCTCGTCAGTTTGATACTGCGGTACATACTTGAGGAGTTTTGTAAACCGCTCCCAGTATTCAGTTACCGTTAGCTTCCCTTGAGCTAAGTTCTGAAATTCTATCATTTTCTGATCATAGAAAAGTTGTGGCAGCCAACGTTGCCTAAAATAGCCTTTAAATTGATCCCAAGTAATATTGGTCTCATCAATGTTTAGTTCAGCTTTACGGCTATCCCACCACGAAGATGCTTCATGGGAAAGCTGATAGGCTCCCCAAATAGCTTTGGTTTCCTCTGAGAAGTTCCTTATTGCAAAGTACTTCTCCATTTCGCTGAGCCAGTTCTCAGCTCCATCTCCTAATGTGGTGCCATCATACTTAGGTGGGCTTATCCTTTTTATATCATTAGTGAGTTCTGCTGCCAATCTGGCCTTTTTGTTTTCTGGTTGGACAGGTGCATTTACAGCATTAACATCAACACCCATATTGGGGTTGTCCTCAGGAGGTGGCTGATTGTCATTTCCAGCTTCTTCATCCTCCTCATTCCCCATCACCTGCTGCTCAAGTACAGCTAAACGATCTCTTGTGTCCAACAAGGCAGCAAGGATCTCATCAAGTTTCTGGGTTGTTTCCGCCCCTCCTTCAGGTGGAGCATTATTCGCAACGTTCCCCCTTGTTCTAACCATTTTCTGTTACAAGAAAATTCAGGTTTTTATCAGATTATGGACACAATAGGTCCAAGAGCTGCAACCTTCAGCTCTGATACCAAGATGTAACATCCTCATTTTAGACAATAGAACAAGTCAATTTTTTTTTTTTTTTGATAATTGCATCCTGGTTCTAAATACCTAATTTAGAACTCACAATCAAATAACCATTCTTATAACAGACAACCATATGCAGCTGTAATGACTCGGAGTACCTCCGATCTATTCATTCCATGACTCGGTAATCTACCGATCTATTCATGAGTAATAAGAGTTGGCGTTTTTATTTAACACTTCACTCTTGCGGTTCTCTTCCCTATTCTGGGATTCAGAATGCTCTGTCCAAGGAACCTAACTGAATAATTGTTACCATTATTCATCAGCATCTCATCCCTTAGACTAGGTGAATTAGGACAACGCAATCAGCAGCTTGCGATACTTTGGCCAAAGATTTGAAACATACTGTTTATGTCTCGTATTCCTTAACGGCATACTCGTCAATCTGGAATACGCCCTTCACCCCATTCTTATGTTATGTAGAATGTCTTATACCGACTTCTGTCAGTCCCTCCTATCTCAACTTATTCACTCAGAAATGGATTAACAAGGTGATAATGTTATATGGATGCCCACGAGGATTAGGGATACGATGACATACTGGTTCAACCCAAGTTAAACCAGTGTGTCAAGATACCCCGAATCTCCTAGGCAGCCTTGTAACGTGATCACATTCCTAATCGGTCCCTGAGTAACTCGTTCGAGATCAAAGTGTAAATCTTAGCGATCAATGCAAAGGGTGTCGTCATAAGTCACCTGCATTGTTGTAACTTCGAGAAGATCCTAATCTTCTCAGAGGTACAACCCTGAAGTTGACTTGTGCCGTCAACCTTTAAATCTGCCTCGAAAATATCTACTTATTAAATTACGTTACGCGCGTTGAGTTTAAATTACATTTAAGACGTTCCCCTAAGGTTAGCCTTTCCCGATCCCTGGATTCTTCATCTAGGATGACCTTCCTCAATAAAACCCATTACACAGAGGAGTTATTAAGACCAAGGTCTCATCACGGAGTTCATAGAATATACATAATTCTAAAACAATGGAATTGGACAATATCTCATAAACTTCACATGAGATTGCCATCTGAACCCCATTAGGTTTATATAAGTTCTCATAACTGAATTTATATCATACTTATAAGTATCCAATATAAATGATTCAGAATCCAATTAAATGTTGTCCTGTCATAATCAGGACTAGGGATTAATAATTTAATTCAGTTTGTTTAGCGTTCTGCTTAGGTATAATTTAACCCTATCTTTCAAAAAGATAGTTACCTAAATTTCAATTTAGCTTCTGATAGAACATACCAGAACTGCTAAACAATCATAAGAATTCAGTCTTATATTCTTGCAAAGCTTACATTGATAATCACAAAAGTCTCCAAATTACATAATAATAACAATGCTCTTTAGATCATTTGAACCGAAGAAGGTCAAACTATCAAGATAAGAATATAGACACATAAGTAACAATATCAATTTCCATTCCTTTCAGAACTAATCAAATACATTTTATGCATTCAGCATACTTGATACAATACTCAACGGAAGAAGAACATCTTTCCTCTTATAGTACATTTAAAGAAATTCAAACTGAAATTCTACTTAAAATCAAATCTAAACAATCTGATCATCCTATCAGATCTGCATGCTTTTACCACTCACGGCAACCATCTGCAAAAATAGTCAACATGGGTCAGTTCGATGAACTGAGCATGATAAGCACTAACCTTTAAAACAATTGCAATACATCAATTGTTTTCATTAAACACCCTGTTTAAATGAGATCAAATCATTAAAACGTTAGTGACCAAGAAGACAAATGCATCTAACCAACTATCCATCTGAATCCCAAGGACAGCAACATCAGACGGATTATATATTCAACATAATAAATAAATAACCTTTCATGATTCCATCAGCATGATAGAACAATTCCAAAAGTTAGATAAACAATTATATCAACCTATACTTTATAACAGAAGAGAAATAAACAAATAATACTTATTTCCTTAAGATCTAGCTCATGACTGTACCGTCTTTTCAAGAGCAAGGCATTCACTTAATACACATGCAAATAAATCAGTCGAGACCATCAAAAGCACCACTGTTTTGTTAAAGCTTACAAGAAAGCAACTACAGTACAGTAGCCGTCATGCCAAACAACGGTGTCTATCAACAAACAGACTCAGTATGTCCTCACGCAAGAAGCGACAGACAAGAAGATATTAAATGCCGTTACCTGTTAAGGTGAAATTGACTACTCCTAAACTCAATCAAGCTCAGAAATGGATATCTATGCACAGAAGACGTAACACGCCAACAATACCTTATGACAACCTTCAACTCATTCAAGACCTTTCTACACTGTAAGGCTTTTAGACCCAAGGTCGAATTCAAAGGATCTCTTCTGTTATTGCAGTCAACAAGAGGCTCGAAATCATTTTAGGAATGACAATTCCCTATGACTATGCAGAGACATTTTAAAACAAAATCCACGCAACATGCATAGCCACATCTAACTGGAATGTAATCAGAAAGAAAACATAACATAACATAACATAGTCACTTCTGAACGCATCTAGAGTTGAAAGTATGTTATTCACGACCTACATTATAAAAGCCATAATACATAATGTCAAGTTATTTTAAGAAATCCAACAAAGCCATAAACATTACTTGTTCATACTCAGGCTTATACAGATACAGTGACACAGATTACCAATCAAGGATTTAAAACTAAATCCGTATACCAGTATTCACAATATAGCTTTTACAGAAGCCGATATACAAGATATCTTTCCAAACTCAAGGAACCCAACAGTGTCGAAACAATAGTAAACTAAGCAAGCTTAATTTGAGACAGGTACTGTAGTTACCTAGAAAGGATTCCACTGAACCCGAGTAACAGTATATCAAATAAGTAATAAACAATGATTCCCAACTGTGCCAACAATGATAAACATTAAAAATCAGGATTAAACAAATCACTGATTTCGTAACAAGAATTCCAACTGAATCTCTTCCAATATTCTTGAACAAGCTTACACAGAAAGAAACGAAACAGTACAACCAGGGAGTTTGTACCAAAATTTATTACGAATAACAGAGGTCGTATGACCTGTTACTTCTTCTAGACTCCAACGAAACTCAAATTACCAATATTCAAAGATATATAAAGCTTCCACAGTGGTTCATAGTGCACGAATCATTCAATGGACTCTACAGAGTCGTTTCAATATAATAAACATATATATATATATATATATATATATATATATAAATGGGTTGAATCCCCTTAACCTTCACGAAAGGGAAAAACAACTCCAGTGAGGTCGTAATGAATATTGTAACACAATATGTTACCTCTTCACAATAACTATAAAATTCAAAATGAAACCCAACAAAAATCCATAACCACCACTAAATAATAACCACAACATTGCTTACAAAAAGTTCAATTTTAACTGAACAATCAAACAAATGTCCATCAGTATATCCCTTCCGACAAGTACCCACAACAAGCAACAACGGCAAGTATCAACAACAAGCATCGACTTCGAGTATAAATCAACAAGCATCACAGTGGCCTGTACCCATCACAAGAACAATTTATGGGCTCTCGCAGAGTAGGCCGAGCATACCTTCTTTTCATATATTTCGCATATAAAAGCCGGAATGCAAAACACAAAGAAATATAGCAACAGTTCGAATATAATAAACACCCATCAAGGGTTAAATTGAAAAGCCGAACCAGCATGAAGATACAGTGTCGAAAATCACACAAGGATACCATAGAATCCATCTATTTCCATAAATCATTTGAACAATGTTGTTATAATGAGATCATTTGAAGAAAAGCAAGATTTTTAAAAGTTAGGGCCTAACATGCCTGGATATTTGCTCAAATTTCCGAAGTAGACCACTGAAAGAGCTCGGACTTTCTTTTCCTTTTCCAAGTTAGAGCCACCAACAAAATTTTGCTATTTCCATGAAATATATAATTTCCTTGCCAAAGGAAAGAGCTAGATACGCTCATACTCGCCATGCAACACCAAGAAGACTGGTGCAAAGAACCAGTGAACAGGCAGAGGGAAAACCGGAATTCGTGATAAGCCAAACAAACCATTAACTTTCCAATTTGCATGCCTTCTCGCGAAATCCGAGCTCGACTACCAAGCTCATTAATTACATTTACTCCCAATTTCCCGCTCAAACTCCACTGCCACCGACCGCCATAGTTGGCGATAGACAAGATAAAATTCCAAGACCATTTCCAATTTTGGCGACCTGCCACGTCGGCTCAAGTTAGCCGTTTCAAAACCTCCTCCAATTACCTGTCCCTCATGCTTATCCACGCATTTAATAACATAGAAACTGCCGCCCATGGTTCGCACCCCTCCATAGGTCCCCTTACATCCTTGTTCAATAGTTAGGTTAGTAACTTAGGTTAGAATTTAGGATAACACCTAGTCTAACTTCTTAGAACATAGATATTAACTTAGAACATTAGCTCTTAGCCTAGGTCTAGGTTAGATTAACACTAACCCCTAGGTTAAGTTTAGTTTTAGGTTACTAACATTTATAATTCCAGTTAGGTCTAACATTTCTTACGCTCAGAAAAAGACCTACAGCATGCATTCTCGAACAGGGTTCACTCCTGTACTGCCATTAGGCTACGGAATTATATGCAACAGAATTATTACCTGGTCCACGACCAAGACCTTCCAGATATACTTCGATATCGGGAACCATTCCATTTCACACGATCAACCTGAGTTAGACTCGGGATTGGCTTTATTCAACGAATTCAGACCTTGCAACCTGTGAAAGGTTTATAATTTTTAATTCATCATGAAAAACTTAAAGCACCACTTGGATCAATACCACTGATCCAAGGCTAGGTCTTATAGATGAATAACTTTATAATTCGTTCCGAGATCAGATTAAACTCAGATGTAAAATGAAATAAATAAAAGAGTCTAATCAAATTCTGACTCAGTCAAAGATCTGCAATCTGCAAAGAAGATTCAGTACATATCAAGCATGACTTCTCAATCAAAGGAACACATCCTTTTTACAAAAGAAATCACATATCAACACTTGTATGCTTAGGAGGAAGTAACAACAGTTCAGGGTGTTACATGCTTCCCTCCTAAAAAGATTCATCGTCCCGATGATTACATATTTGATTAACCTTCAGGTCAACGAATTTATCAGTACACAAACAATGTGACTATTTCCAAATTGAATAGTTCCAGAAATCAATGTCACAGCATATTTTATTCAACCTGAATAATGTTTTCCTTCATCTGGCTTTCATAAATACTTAAAAAAAATAAGTTTAGAAAAGAATGTTTTGTCAACAGATTTCATTCTGTTGAAAAAGAGAAGGAAAAGCAATTTTCATCTCTTCCAGATTTTCCCAAGTTGCACTTTCTTCGTTAAACTGGTCCCACTGGACCTTACATTGCTGTATTTCACTATTTCTTAAATGCAATTGGCGAGTTTCCAGCACTCGTGTGGGTTTAACCATGATTATTCCTGGGTCTTGGACCTGCAAGGAATTCCAATTTAAAACATGTGATAGATCTGAAATGTATTTCTTAAGCAAAGAAATATGGAAAACATCATGCATGTGAGATAAAGCAGGTGGTAATGCTAAACGATAAGCTACAGGATTGATTATTTCGACAATTTCGAAAGGTCCCACGAATCGAGGTGACAACTTGGCAGCCTTGCCAAAAGTTATAGAACTCTTTCTAGGTTTAACACGTAGAAAAACCTTCTCACCAAGCTCAAACCTTCTATCAACCCGCTTAAGGTCAGCATAGCTCTTCTGCCTATCCGCTGCTTCCTTTAATCTTTCACGAATCAGCTTAACTTGCTGTTCAATTTCTGTGAGAATCTCTAGTCCAATTACCACTCTATCCTCAACACTGTCCCAACTAACAGGAGTTCTGCACTTTCTTCCATAAAGTGCTCCAAAGGGTGCCATTTTGAGAGATTAATGATAAGTGTTGTTGTATGCGAACTCAACTAATGGAAGATACTCTTCCCATTTATACTGTTGATCCATGCAATACATCCGCAACATGTCCTCCAACACTTGATTTACCCTTTCAGTTTGTCCATCCGTTTCCGGATGATATGCAGAACTAAAGTTTAGTTTTGTTCCAAGAGCTCTATTAAGTGTTTTCCAAAACCTTGACGTCATTCTTGGATCCCTGTCAGATATAATCAATTCTGGTACACCATGCAATCTGAAAATTTTGTGTACGAATCTTTTGGCCAGCACTGGTGAATCATCCTTTAGATTTCCAGCGATGAAATGAGCTACCTTAGTTAGTTTATCTACAACTACCAGGATAACATCATGTTTATTCCTGGACATGGGTAATCCTTGTACAAAATCCATGGTTATTACTTTCCATTTGTACTGCGGTATGCTATGAGGATATAACAGTCTAGTAGGGTGCATATGTTCTGCCTTAACCCGCTGACACTCCAAATAATGGGTCACAAAATTTATGACATCCTTTTTCATACCTTTCCAAAATTATTGTTGTTTCAGATTAGCAAGCATCTTTGTGATACCCGGGTGTCCAGAGAAAGGTGAATTATGAAATTCCACTAACAACTTCTTCCTCAAGTCGTTCAACATAGGTACATATACCCTGTTTTCATAACGCAAGATTCCTTCATTATCAAAATGAAAACCTTTATACCTTTCATCATTAGGTTCGGCAGCAAGCGCTGTCTTTACCTGTAGAAAATAATTATCAGATTCTGAGGCACTCTTTACCTCCTCCTTGAACTGAGTTCTTAATGTTATAAGAGCAGAAATGTGCCTCCTACGACTTAGAGCATCAACTACTCTATTCTCCTTCCCTTTGATATAGCTAATATCAAAATCATATTGTGATAAAAATTCTAACCACCTTCTCTGTCTGGCATTCAGATTAGGCTGAGTAAAAATATATTTCAGCCCTAAGTGATCAGTTTTCAACTCAAAAGGTTTCCCAAGTAAGTAGTGTCTCCAGACTTGAAGTGCATGAACAATGGCAGCAAGCTCCAAATCATGAGGGGCATAGTTCAGCTCATGTAACTTGAGTTTTCTACTTTCATATGCAATGACTTGATCATTTTGTAGCAAAAAACCTCCAAGGCCTTCCCCGGAAGCATCCGTTACAACAGTAAAATTCCCATTAGGGTCTGGTACAGCTAATATAGGTGCAGAAGTCAACTGGTCTTTCAGACTTTTGAAAGCCACTTCACACTTGTCGTTCCATATGAATTTCTTATCCTTCTTCTGCAATGAAGTTATTGGTGCAGCTACCTTAGAAAAATCCTTTACAAATTTTCTATAGTAACCTGCAAGACCCATGAAGCTTCTTACTTCATGCACATTCTTTGGCACAGGCCACTCAGTTATTACCACTATTTTTGAAGGATCTACAGCAATTCCTTCTTTACTTATGACATGACCCAAATAGTGAACTTCTGAATCAAAGAAAGAACATTTGGATAACTTACCATACAACTTTCTTTTTCTCAGAATTTCCAAAACTATCTTCAAATGCTCTGCTGGCATATTTTCCCTCACAAAATAGGCTTGTTTACCAAATAATTAAGTGTCATGCGATCTGTGTAAAAGATAAACATAGTATCCAACAAGTACTTCCTAAACTTATGTAGATAAATCATAGACAACACTTTGTGCTCCATTGGTTTGTAATTGTACTCAGTTGGAGTTAACTTCCTTCTTGCAAAAAATAAAGGTTGATCAATAATCCCTTTTCTAGGAAGTGCTAACACTACTCCAATTTCCATACCTGATGCATCCACATACACATGAAATGGATTTTCCAAAGCGGGAAAGTGTAAAATGGGTGCAATAGTAAGCTTCTCCTAAAACGTATCAAAAGCCACATGTTGCACCTCATCCTAATGAAATATTCCTTTATGCCTCAATAGTTATTCCAATGGCGCGGTGATCCTAACATAACCTTTGATTAATTTTCCATAATAATCCATATTCCCTATAAATCTATGCACTGCACTTTGATTGAAAAGATCCTCTAAACCCAGAATAACAATAACTTTGGTAAGGTCCACCAATAAACCTTCCTAGCAAATAATGTGACCTAGAAATGTGCCAAAAGGAGTAACAAAGACACATTTATTAATGTTTAGAGAGATATTTAACTACCTGCATCTTTCAAACATCAATCTCAATTTGTCACAATGATATTTTACTAATCCATACATTGTCCAATCATCCTGGTAGACTTGTAGAAACTTATGAATGAAGTCTGGGAATGTTTGTACCACAATGTGTGAAAATACAATAGGCACATTATTAAGCCCGAATGGCATAACCGTATAAGAAAAAATTCCCCATTCAGTGATGAAAGTAGTCCTCTCCTGGTCTTCTTTTGCAATCCTTACCTGGTATGTAGACACTAAAATTAGGTCACACTCCCTTCCATACCTCGGCCAATAAGTACCCATCATCACTTTCACCTAGCAATGGCCCCCTTCACCACACTAGTATTAATTTAATTAAATTAATGTTTTACCCTCACTATATTTATTATTGAAATATCTTATTTAAATAATATCCACACATATAGTTCACTTAGACACCTCACCAAGCTAACTCAACCTAAGACCTATTCTTAGCAAATTCCCATAATTAACTAAGACTTACCCAAACCCTAAAAATCAATGCCTACATTCCCTCTAACCACATTCTCGCATGCTCACTGAAGCTCCCAGTCTAATCCGTGGGATAACGACATGAGATCCAAGGAAATCAGGAGGATATCCCCTAAGTTTAGAAAACCTAGAAAATCCCTCCTTGACCAATGTCGGTTACCCTTAACCACCGCCAGTTAAGCTGGACTGCCGTCGGTTACCCCTTTTTAACTCCTAAACTACCTTATTCTTAAGGTTGGAAAACATTGGGAGTAAGAAAGTTGATGAGAAAGAACAAGATCTCAAAAAGATAATGCATCTTCAGAGATCCAATTCCAACAAGAAATCACATCCAAAGAAGGAGATTGAACATCTTCTCCTGCACAGCCATCCCAGCCACTTTCAGATCTACCCAAGCGAAAGAGGAGTGTGCATGCAGCCCATGTAAAAGATTTTCTCCAGTTGGTGATCACTTTCAGCCTCCAAAACTCATCATCATCACTTCCATCCTTCACACACAAAATTTCAGAAATGACATCCAAGTAAGTATAATATCATACTTCTTTGGCTGATTCATTTCATCATTGTTTTACCACTTGTTCATATTGCTCCTTATTAACCATCTCCAACATTTTGTACCTTTATAGACCCATCAAAACCTCGTAAAAACCTACCCTTATCACCTAATACCTCCTCCCAACCAACTAAATCCTTTGTGTAATCACAAAGGGGACCAAAAACCCCGGTTTGTGACATTCCCACATCTCACAATAACCAGCGCCGGTTATACCTAACTGTGGTCGGTCACCCTTGACCGACAACGGTCTCTTTGTTTTCCCACATCGCCTTAAGCAGAGACCTATCATCCCCAATTTACCTCACCCTCACTCACCTGTGACCTACCCAATACCTTCATTAGACCTGCAGAACTCAGAACCAACCTTCTGACCTCTGGATTCTATTCTAGCCTAGCTTGTTAGATTAGACCTGTTTCTTATTGTGTTTTAAGTGAGATACCTAAATAATTTTAAAATAACAATAGGATTTACTTTGTTTTCAGCATTAATTTGTTTAAAACGGTGGACTGAAATCCATCTAGGAAGTACCATACTTTTCAGATCTAGCTCACGCTAGGTAGTTCACTGCCCATATTTTGTAATGCTTTCTAGTGGTCTTGTTTTCATTATAGGTAGTTTCTCCTAGCCAAAAGGAATCTCTCATAGTCAGCTGTGGATTTAGAAGTCATACACATGCAACAACCCATCAACTGACATTTGAACATGTATTCCTCCTATGCCCGTTACCCTATCTGTTTCGTCAACCATTCAAAGGAACAATCTGAGAAAAAGTTGAAACATTTTGGCACGCCCGATGGGACCCATCCGGGGTTCCTTGCATTTCATTCATTCCTAGGAAAAAATTGTGTGTTTGTTTCCCTTCTAAAAGCATACACACTAATTTTCTTCCCTAGTAATCCACTCCTTTTTATTTTCTCTAAAGGAAAATTTTCTTTTGGTGTATTTAAAAGGAATCATCTCTTCATGTTTTTGGAATTTTAGTGAAAGAGCATCCCTCTTCCTATTCATATATTTTTTGTCATTGAATATCATACTTTCGATTTGGGTTTAAAATAAGTGCATTTCATTCTAATTTTAGGCATTAGCTCACATTAATTGAGGGAAATCTATATGCTGGATGTCATTACCAGTTGATGGTTGACAAAAAAATCATAGAAAAGCACTTCTATCTTTTTCTCTTTCTATGAGTCTTACCAAACCACACAAAAATTCAAATACATACATTCTTAAACAAAATCTTACATGGAAGAAGTTATAGGTGATCACATGATCACAGCATAGTGGGCACCTAGCTCACTGCTCTGTCGAGTCATAATTTAGAGTGTAGCCCACCCACACCATAAAAAACTTGAAACCTCACCCTTTAGATCTCCTTCTTTATAAGAAGCCATCCTCACTAAAAAAATCTACTTCACAATTCATGTGTCAGTCCCTAAATAACATAAGTTGAACAAACGTAATAGAATAGGCACTCTAGGATCGTTCTTTCTTAGTGTTCTGTCTAATTTGCATTTTGAGGTGAGAGCTTTCGATCATTATTTTTGTATTTCCTTGCACATTCCTCATCATAGGTGGTGTATTTCAGATCCACCTAAGTGTGCCTAGGCCATATCACCATCATTCCAGAATTCTGGGTTTGATTTCACTTCAAATTCTAATTCACAACCACTTTTTATTATCACTATTTCAATTTCACAGTGACCGTCATCAGTTACCTCTGACCGTCATTGGTTATTCTCAACTGACATTGGTTCCAGGTCCTTTTTCTAACCTATTCAAAAGGATAGTTCTCACTTCACTTTTCTCCATTTCCTATAGTCTCTGTTACTGTCACCTTTTCCATTGACATTTTACACATCCCCAGATTTGACATACTTGTCATATTTTTCCTTTTTCCTTACTGATTACTCACTACCTATTTCCCATAGTAACCAACAGTGGTTACCCCTGACCAACGTCAGTTTTCCCTAACTAGCATTGGTTACCCTATTTCACATTCCACTCACCATTTGTTACTTCATCCATTTTTTATCACTAGATTTACCTATTCCTGCTATTCTCTATATTATTTATAGAGAAATAGCCCCACCTGATCAGTACTAGTTCACACGGTACTGACCTGAAGACAAGCGAGTGCCCTTGTGTTCCATGTTAGTCACCATCTGCTCCCACCTATTCCTTCACCACCCTTTATTCTATCACCAGCCATGGATCCCATCCATCCTACCAATATTGCTACCGGAGATGAGGAGTTTGCACGACTCCTTGACCAGAACCCTGCTGCCTTGCAGTTTTACCTCTCCCATTCATCCACTCAAGATTCCTCAAGTCAGTTGATATATGACATGCCTGTATCTATCCCCCTGACATTCGCACCCACTTCTACCTCAGCCCCATCTAGCTCCATGTTTCCCGCTTCCACTTTACCCCCAGTCGTTTCGCAGTTAGGTCCTATACCCACTATGACTACCATGTCTGTTAAGCCGGCAACATCCATTACATCTACCATACCCTCGACGACTACCCCAAATACAAATTTATCTTCCCCTCATGTCTCATACATACCCGTAGCCATGTTCCCACCTCCAGTGTTAGTGACCCCTGCCCCATTTCAGAACGTAGTTCTTTCCATTCCACAATCACTAGCCCCTATTACCACTAGGGTTACCATAACCCTTCCTACCCCATATACGTACTACCAGTAACTTCCTATTTCATCTATTGTTCATTCTGGGTACGTACCCCCTATTTCATTGCCTTCTTCTTCACCACCTTACATGGTAGCCCCACATACTAGAATGTCACACCCACTATACACCCAAAATCAACCTCCTCATGCTATAGGAGGCATCCAATCATCATAACCCACAAATGACCTAATTAGATTGATGATGGATAAGATGCAAATACTGGAGGCATCGGTTTCTGGCTCCTGCAACATTCTCACTTATGATGAGATTTGTAACTAGCCTATTCACACATCCATTCCCATCCGTTTATACCCTGTGCATTGGGAAATTCCTAAATTCAACCACTTCAATAGTAAGGAAGACCCACAACAACATTTGCGCTTATTTAAACATGGATGTTATTTGATTACTCATGATGATGCCTTACTTTTGAGAACTTTTCCCATGTCCCTCACTGGACTAGCATTGGATTGGTATAGTGGGTTACCCAAACACTCCACGTTTTCATTCAATCAGGTAGCCCAAGCTTTCTTGGATCATTTTTGTATCAACATCGCCAAGAAAGTTACCACGACCGATCTATATTCCACATGTCAATACGAGGATGAATCTGTCATAGATTTTGTCACTCGTTGGCGCAGCCTAATCAATAAAATTACCTTTCAATTGCCATAGACTGAACTCATCGAGCTCTTCACTTGAGCTTGTAGCAGACATATCTCCCCAACCTTGCAGGTCTAATCTTTCAGAACATTTGATGAGGCATTTACTATAACATGAAAGTTAGAAATTCGGGCTATTAAAGAGAAGAAAATCCAGTTACAAAATAAGAATTCGACATTCAATTCGATTGAAACCTCTTCTTCTTCTAAACCACTAACCAATTATTCAAAGGCTAAAGGTGCTAACATAGTGGTACTCAAGGCCAGCCCAGCTCATCCATCCAATCAAGCCACGCCCTCATCTAATCTATCACCTATACATGATTTTTGATTCAGACAAGAGCAGTGAAAATATACCCCAATTGGGGAAACTTACTCTTCTGTTTTAGAAAAGTTGATCAAAGTTGGCACCATCACCCTTCTACCCATAAAACCACACATTGGTTTTGACCCTGCTTGCCCCATGCCCGTGTCGTATAAGGAACAAGATTTCTATAACTATCACCGTGTAAAGGGTCATAGTGACGGAAACTGCATTACTTTTAAGAATATTTTCCAAGAAATGCTTGAGAAAGGTGAGTTGACTGTGGATAATCCCAATGCCACCCCTAATCAAAATATACAAATCTTTAAAAAACCATTTCCCAATCATGCCCCTTCATCCAATTAAATAGGTGAGACATCCACTCATGATACCCATACTCGTGAGGTTCATGCGATCTTTAATAAGGCACCTGTCACATCTCAATTACCTTACATCCCTTCTCTAGAGGAAATCCTAGCCCAAAACCCTCCTTCCATGTCTGACCTAACCATCATTGTTCCTTCACCAATAAAGGAACAACCTTCATCTCCTACAAAGGAGTCTTCTGCTGACATTGAGACCATATCTACCGTAGCTTCTCCACTCAGCAAACCTTTACCTACTATAATTCCTCCACCCATAGAGGAGCACCCATTACCTCCTCCACCCACAGAGGAGCACCTATCAATTCCTCCACCCACAGAGGAGCTCCCATCATCTCCTCCATCCATCATAGACCCAGTAAAGATATGTTTACCTCATGGTGAACATTATCCATCGACTATCAGACATCCAACATATCTACTTTCAGCTCTCTTACCCACGGAAGCTGAAGTAGGTTGATTCCCCATCTCCAAGATTCATTTTACAGGAATTTCATTGAGGTCCTCACCAGCTCCACCCACAAATGCGTCATTCTTACATTTGGCTGATCACTTAGAGTATGTGGATAGAGCCTTGTTATGGGGGCACCTCTTACTCCCTATCTCAACACAAATGCAGAAATCCCTCGATGACACCTCCACCATCTACCCAAGCACACTTCCACCCATCAAACCACATACAACCACTATTGTTACAACCCCTTCCACGATACTCATTAGCACTCACACCACATCTTTACCTATAACCCAACCTATGCCTAAACCTAAACCCATACCTAAAACATTTACCTCCACTAACCCTATCACCACTTTAGGGGTCACCCCAACCACCAACCTTACCCATCTACCCATTAAACTAGATTTAGCTACATCCTCCAACATTAGAACCACACCTACTATGACACCCAAACTAAAGAAACAAACTCATCAACCTCATACCCCTACCACATCAATCACACCCACACATGTCCCATCTGCCTTCAGACCTTAGCTGCTCAACAGGGTGAAGCACCCCTCACCCATTCATAACCCAATAACCCAGCACCCCATTCTGGTGTCAAAAATTTCTAACCTACCCAGGCACACAACACGACTCATACCCGCACCTGTAGTCTATTTACCACCAATACCTCTGATACCTTCAGCTGTTGCTTCACTACCTACTACACTTCAGTCTATCCCTCACACCTCAAGCATGACCTATGTTGTCTACCTTCATAGAACCCCCATTATCCCCATGGGTAACTCACCCTCTTCCTCCATCTGCTTTCCCTCATAAGCCTCGTATTCCCACATCACCTTTACCCAAGAAGGTGCACCCCAAAAACAAAACACCATTGCCACACAACAAGGTAGTAAAAAAAAACACCTTCCTACCCATCCATCTACTATACCCCTACCCAAACGAACCTGAAAAATACCTCAAATCACACTGGCACCTAAATCTATAGCTTGACCCCTTCCTACAAATCCACAAATGATTCCCCAACAGCCAGCCACACCTACACCCAAGCCCACATTCACTTACCATTATGATCCACTAACAGGGTCTTATGCCAAAATTTTAAACAACCTCCTCGAGACTTCTGTTATCACATTACCGCCACTCTGACCTTACAACCCCCTCAAACCCAAGCCAAAATGGTTTGATGTTACCAAAATTTACACATACTATCGTGTCCTAGGACATGATGTGGAGAACTGCAAGGCCTTAAAAACTATCCTTATCCAATTGTGTCCACCTAAAACCATCTTTGATGACGATGACCTTCTTGACGAGGACCCTTCTTCACCTACACTCTCTCTCCCATTACCCACTCAACAACGATAACCTCCTCCCTCACAGCTCCCAGAAATACACAAAAAATTTGAAATTAACATGCTTCACATTAGAGAACTTGCCACACTGTCACCCAAATGATCTGCACCCAACTGACCTCACAGGGATTTTCTCCTCCCATAGGTTTTTCCCTTCATGTCGTTATACCACTTACCCTACACCCTATCCATTTGAAAAATTCCCTCAAATCAACATGGTACATGTCACTACACGTGTGCAAAAGGGTAAAGAAAAGGTAGCTGACCCACCACCCAATCCTATACCCAACATACCCTCTGGACCCATACCTAAGATAACTATCTGCGGCCCCACATACCCCATTTCTAATGGTGTCACACATCACACGATGCTCAAACAATTACACCAATATCCACTCAAAATTTCCCTATATGACCTCATCCAAACCTCATAATCCCATCGACAAGACCTCATGGAAATCTTTAATCTATCGAGGTTCTACCCAATGACCCTACACCCATAGCCTCCATTACCACACCCCATCATGTAACATCCCTCACCAAATTACCACCTTTGTCTTCACCTCACCTTGTTAACCAAGTGGCCTCCCTTAGCTTCTTAGAGGAGGGGATTGCACCATACCAAAATGAGGACCCAAACCTAGGCCTCTTCATCTATGTTCACATTGATGACATACAGGTACGCTGTGTGATGATTGATGGTGGCGCTAGAATTAACATCATCTCATCCCATGCATTTTCTCAAATGCGCATACCTGAAAATTGCATGCACAAACATCCGGTCATGTTGCATTCATTTAACGATGATATCACCTCCACACTAGACACTGTCATCCTTAACATTTGTGTGGGCCCTCGCACTATTCCAGAATTGTTTTATGTTTTGGAAGGGGAATTCCAATATAACTTGTTGCTCGATAGACCCTGGATCCATGTCATGGGTTGCATTCCTTCCACTTTGCATCGTTGTGTAAAGTTTGAACATGAAGGACACACTTATACCATTCCATCTGACCCATCACCTTTTAAAACATGCAACATGCTTTATTGACCTAATGATGTGCTCATACCAGTCACACCATCTACCTCTACACCTACTACCACTTCACCTACACCTCCACCTACCATTGCAGTCACTACCTCAACCACACATACCTCCTCTATTCCTACAGCCCATTAGCTCCCAATTCGTTAACACCACCTCCACATCAACCTCTGACACATCATCCATACCAGCTACCCACATACCAACCACTAATCCCTTGGAAGGTGTTTTTTAATGCCTCACTCTGGGGAGTACTGCCTATATAGTGTCAACACATTCCTTACTCCGCATGAGTATGGAAGCCTTCGCCAACACCCTCGTTAAGATCACTATATCAGAGAAAGCCTCCTTTATGGTCCTCCTCATCTTTATACTAGTCTCACCTATGGGGCACTTGATACTACTACCTACACACCTGAACAACCATCACAACCCCACCCATTTTTTGCTAACTTCCAATCACTTACCAATCACCATTTCACCCACACCTTCCTACACCATTGTGCGTGGAAGGGTTTTTGTTTTGGATTCTATGAGCAAGGCTTCCATACCATTATTCCATGTACCACCTACAAACAAAATGACCGTAGTGGTATTGGATTCCCCAAACCTCCTACCAAACAAGCCTGCATCGAACTCATTGCAGACCCTAGCCCTTCTCCACCTTCATCACCACCCTCACCAATGGAGTCAATAGACCCTGAATCTATCCCTCCTAACTTTTTTTTTTCATAAACACCATTTCCTTGGGGCCTCTGACTTATCAACGTGAAGGTGATGCCCCTTACAATCTCCCATTCCTGTATCCTAAGATGATTGACGATGAAACACCAACCATTAACACCGTTTAATGCTAGGATGATGAATCCATACTCACCTACCTTGGTGCAGAAGACTCATATATTCATCAGTCATTACCATTTGAGACGTAAACCATGTTGAATGAATCAACTATTGAAATAAACATACATACTTAGGATGACCCACACATCCTAAAGATCAGAAAATCTTTAGATGTTGCTGAACAGGAAGCCATCACTTCTTTTCTCTGAGAGCATAAACACGCTTTCACTTGGTCTTATGCAGACATGCCCAGTATTGACCCACCATAGTGGTCCACAATATCGTAACCATTCTTGATGCCAAACCTATCAAACAACAGCTAAGGAAGATGCACCCTCACATTGACCTTCTCATCAAAGAAGAACTTCAGTGTCTTCTTTTTGTTTCTTTCATCTTACCCATTGATTATCCCCAATGGATTTCTAACATCATCCCTATCACTAAGGTGACAGGAGGACTTCGTATTTGTATGGAATTTGATGACCTCAACCTCACCTACCCAAAAGATGACTTTCCCTTTCCTGGTATTGATCAACTAGTAGACCTTACCGTGGGTCACAAAATGCTCTCACTCATGGATGGTTTTTCGGGCTATAACCAAATTTTGCTTGCCCCAGAAGATCAGCACAAGACCGCATTCATTACCCCTTGGGGGACCTTCTACTATAGAGTCATGCCTTTTGGCCTTAAAAATGTTGGTGCTACATATTAGCGTGCTATGACTTACATCTTCCATGATATCATGCATTACATATTGGAATATTACATGGATGATCTCTTGGCTAAATTTAAACATTGCGTCAGGAACCTCGCTGTCCTCAAAACCATATTTGATTGCCTTATTAAATATTACATCTTCCTGGAGTCTAAAAAGTGTATCTTCACGGTTCTCTAAGGAAATATTTTGGGATTTATCATTTCCTTATGTGGTATAGAAGTTGACCAAGCAAAATTCAAGGCCATTATGGAAATGCCTCTGCCCACAAACCTCAAACAACTCCATAGCCTGCACGGTAAATTATAGTCCATTCGCTGATTTATTTCCCAACTCTCCGACCGTTGTCAACCATTTCATCATCTACTTTAGAAGGATGTCTCCTTTAAATGGGATGATGACTGCCACAAATCTTTTGAGGCTTTAAAACAATACCTTCTCTAACCACCCGTACTTATCCCACCTAAAGACGACCAACCTTTTTACATATACATATCAGTTACCGATCACTCTTTGGGAGCCATGCTCGCTCATCGTGATGAATGACATAGGGAGCAAGTGGTTTATTATATAATTCATACCCTTCTAGACTACGAAAATTGATACACTCACCCTGAAAACTTTGCTTAGCCTTAGTTTTTTGTTGCCACCAAACTCTACCATTACCTACTCAACCACAAAAATTATGTCATGACCAACACCCACCCTTTACACATCATGTATGCTAAACCTTATCAAAATCAGTGTACCACACGATGGCTTATGCTTTTAGCTAATCTTGACCTCGAATTCATTCACCAAAATTCCATTAAAGGTCAGGCTATCTCTGACCAACTGGTTGACACACCTATTGTCTGGGACTAACCCTCTAATTTTGACTTCCTCGACGAATCCATTTCTAGCCTCTCTTTGGATGACAACCCTTACCAAATGACCTTATTCTTTGACGGTTCCAAATGTCAGCATGGGGGCTGTTGAGGAATTATCCTCATTCCTCTTGAAGGTGAACCCATGCCTTTATCATTTAAACTCAACTTTGAATGCACCAACAATGTCACCGAATACGAAGCGCTCATATTGGGTCTCATGACTGCCTATGCCTTAGACATCAAGTCCATTAATATCTTCGGTGATTCTCAACTGGTAGTAAACCAAGTCAATGGTGTTTATCAGTATCATAATGAAATACTTCAAGAATACAAGTGTTACGTCGGCATCGTGTTGACTACCTTTGACCGTTATAAAATTCAAACCGTTCTACGATCCACCAATAAATTCACAGATACCATGGCCTGCCTCGCTTCTCAAATACCCAATTCACTTGACGATTCAGACATCTTTGTTACCATAAAATGCATCCCAAGACCTTATTATCAATCTTTTTGTATTAACCTCATCCACACTACCTCACTGAACACACCAGATCTTTGGTATACGCAACATGCGGACTACCTTTCCCTCTCCATCTTACCTCCTGATCTCACACATAATGGACATCACGCCTTTCTCAAACAAGCCTCTCGTTATGTCATTATAAGTGGCCTTCTCTATAAATGCAGCTTTGATGGTATTCTCTTATTATGCCTCACCAGCTCTGAAATTCCCCACACCATCAAAGAAGTTCATGATGGCATATGTGGAGGCCACTATAGTGGTCTTGTTGTTGCTAAGTGTATTCTTTGCCTCAGCTATTATCGGCCGACCCTTAACCATGATTGTTGTGACTATGTCAAACACTGTGTGAAATGTCAACAACATTCCAACCTTCATCATACACCCAGTCACGCCTTATAGGTCACTCGTGACCTTTGGCCCTTCTCTCAATGGGGTTTGGATCTTGTTAGAGAAATCAATCCTCATTCTTCTTAATGCCATCAATGGATTATAACTTCTACCGAATAATACACCAAATGGGTAGAGGCCATACCACTTATCTTCACGAAAGCTGAGAAAATATGTGAGTTTATTAACCATCACATCATATGTTGCTTTGGTGTCCCTCATCACCTCATCATTGGCAATAGAAAATAATTCAAAAATAAAACACTGCAAAAACTTTGTGATGCCTTCGGCATTCAGCTTAGTTTCTCCTCACCTTATTACCCACAAACCAATGGCCAGGCCAAATCCACTAATAAAACCCTCAATAAAATTCTCATGAAAATGGTTGAAGATACTAGGAAGGATTGGCATACACACATTCCTTTTGCTCTATGGGCATACCGTACTAGTATTTGCACTGCCACTATGGCTACACCCTTTTTACTGGTTTACGATACAGAGGTTGTTTTTCCTCTCGAAGTCCAAATCCCCTCACTCTACATTTCTCTCCATGACATGCTTACTAATGATGACTTTTTTAGGACCGCTTGGCACAACTAGAGTTATTACATGAACATAGTCTTAATGCTCTAGATCACCTCCAAGTCTATCAAAAACGCATCAAGTGTGCCTATGAAAAACATGTTCATGAACAAACCTTTCAAGTGGGTGACCTTGTTTTGAAATAAAATTAACATGTAAATAAAGCGGAGAAAAGAAAACGGGGAAAATTTTCTTCTAATTGGCTTGAACCCTACATCGTAACTTATGCCTATGGATCAGGTGCCTATCATTTTTCCTCACTTGAGGGTAAACCTGAACCTGAGCCCCTCAATGCATTACATCTTCAACCATTCTATTGCTGACTCATTGTCCTACCTCACCCTATGTTTCTTTACAGGCTCGCTCCTTAAGTGCTATCCACTTCATACACCTCCTTGATGATTAAACAAGAATCATGTGAGTACTTGTCACTTGTTATCTACTCTTGAATACGTGCACCACGACACTGCACATAACATGATTCTCATGGATACTTTTCGTATATCTTTAGATGAGATCCCATGGTCGTTCGACCTTTCCTTTTGAGCAAGAGTCCTATCCTTCACCTTGGTCTTGTCCATGATTTCAAAGACCTCCAATGGGACCAAACTCCTTGAGTCAAACTTCTAATAAAAGATGACTCCCTTAAAAGGACATCTTCCTCTCGACCAAATTGCTACTATAAATAGAATGCTCCCTCGAAGGACAGTTATGCGAAGCTTTCCAAAAAAAAGAAGAATGAGATAAATGAAGCTTCCCGCATCGATCAGCTTCACGAAGACCTCAAGAAGTACCATATTATTTATCCCATATAGAATTCCCACATCGATTATTCTATCACAAGAAACATATTTTTTTAGTCATGGACTTGCCCATTGTGCCCGAGGACCTCTTGCCCAAAATCCCTGTCACTCAAACATATCAACTTAACCACCTTTTCCCACTTACCATTTCTACCCTCGTTTCCTCCGTTGCCTCAAGGGACATATTGGAATTTATACATTTGGTGATCTTGTGACTAATTTCATCGTAGAACCATTAATCATGTGGTGTCTTTTGGGTCTTGTGTTTATCACCTCCTCCAAGGTATGATTTACTTCGTAGGTTCTTACCCAATCAGGTGGCTCTAAGGCCCTGTCTTATCTTTTAAACTATCTTTGTTTACGTTCTGATTACCTTATATAGGATTTGGTCCTTGTCACTTACCTTTGACCATACTCACCTTCACCTACATCATTTTACCTATAATCTACCCACACTCATTAAACCTAAAACCCACTACATGCCTAAAAACCTACTAACTCATTTTCATATTTCTTCCCTAGCTTATGGGATAACTACATCGGTCTGAGGTCCCTTTTTCACCGAGACTATATAGGTAGCACTTCTAGGGCATGGGGCCCTGGAGGGTTAGCTCGACCATTCTTTACCCTTACCATTTCCCCCACCTTTACCTGATTTCCTATTCCTATCAAACACCTCAACATCTAATCCATATACCACATACCCTTTACCACTTATCTTATTTCACATTTTCATAACATAACTAATGTTTTCCACATTTTACACCATCTCACACATTTACATTGCCCTTTGTTATCAAAATACTGAAATAAACATCCATGCATATCACCTGATTCCATCCATGCCTACACCGACCTGACTCGATCCATGCCTAAACCGACCTGACTCCATTCATGCCTATCACTTGACTCGATCCATGCCTAACAATGACCTGACTCAATCCATGCCTAAACCAACTTGACACCATCCATGCCTATCACCTGACTCGATCCATGCCTAACACCAACCTGACTCAATTCATTCCTATCACCTGACTCGATCCATACCTAACACTGACCTGACTCAATTCATGCCTATCACCTGACTCGATCCATGCCTAACACCGACTTGACTCGATCCCTACACAGACCTAACTCAATCCATGCCTATGACCTGACTCTATCATGCCTAACTCATCTATTTTCCATCCATATCATAAGTATAGTAAAACTCATACATATCACAACAACATCACCTGAATATCATCTATCTCCTCATATATACATGTGTGTCTCCATACAATGTACACCTGTATCACATAAATGTATATCTCAATAAACATGCCTATCTCATCATGGCTATCATCTCAAAAATGTTGGTACATAGGCTGATATGCTATAAATAATCATCATCAGCTCGCAGGTTGGTATCATGTACAACACTATAATCAATACAAAAATGTCTTCGACTCGTAGGACAATATCATGAACAAAATATACATACAATATCTCTTCAGCTCGTAGGCCGGTATACATCCAAAATCAAAAAATACAAAAATAGGTGACATACTGTCCCTCATCCACCACTCGACGGACTAACATCTGATGCTAACCCCCGTACACTTCTCGATGTCCTCTGCTCTCTCCTTCGGGCTCACCGGCTACCTACACTCTCGGCACTATACGTGCGTGACTATGTCTTCTCACTAAAGACTATCTGTAGTGGTCTCATCACACCATCATGTGTAGCTCTGGCACCTCAAGCCTCCCCCATGGCCAGTACCCACCGCCTATACCCCACTCTCAGAACTCTTTATGGGAATGCATCTGCCTGGGGCATCCCAACTGGTCACACACAAACAATGTGCTCGTATGCCCAACAATGTAGTAGTACAATGTAGTGGATGCTAAACCTCCGCAGTCACCCGTAGGCCCATAGCTCTCTATACACTTGTGTCAGCAATGCAGGTTCCCAGGTGAATCATGTCTGATGTACCATCATATCATGGAGAGCCCCCATTAGTGACCATAGGAATCTCCCCCCCTCTGCATCTGGTAATGCGAAGCAGCACACTGCCTCCATCACAAGTACCACTAACCTCATATCCTCTCGATGAGCTCTATACATCACCCCATAGCTCATGCTAGCACTATAGAATGTCAGGTCTACTACACCCTCACTAAAAATGGGTTCCAGTAACTCCTCAGATGCCCCTAATGAGATAGAATAAACTTAGACCCCTAATATGGGCAACCGCAGGATCCTGTATACATCCTCTAGGGTGATCGTCATCTCACCCGTCGGTAAATGGAAGGTATTGGTCGCCGAGTCCCATCTATCGATGAGGGAAACCATAAGACTCACCTCTTGGACTACATGCTGGTAGCACCTCACCCCTATCAATTCCACCTCTGCCACATGCTGCCACTCCACCTGTGTCACACTTGCCTATACTTTCAATAACAATGGTGGCACCCAGGCTCTCATTTGTAGTGCGTCTCTTGCCTGCATCCCACAGAAAAAAATGTACTTAGTCCACCTTCCCATCCTACCTCATTTTCAACCTATCTACCCAATCCCTCAACCACTACCTTCCCAAATCCATTCACCCAACACTACCTACCCTACACTCACCTGTGACCCACCCTCACCCTTTACCCACCCTCACCCTTTATCCACCTACCCTATTTTCCCACCATACCCTTACTCTCTACCCTTTTTTATCCCACATATCCACTTACGAATAACCACCCCCGGTTTCCCCTGACTAACCACGGTCTCCCTTTAACCAACACCAGTCACTGTTCTTATGACCAACACTGGTCACTACCCACCACCATAGGCCACCAGCCAATCGACGTCGGTTACTGTCACCCCGCCCAACCTGACTTTCCAACCCTCTTTTTAGGAAAGTTTGACATTCTACCCACCTATATCCCTCTCTCCACCCTTCATTGTTCCTATCTTCCCCTTTTTACTCTACCCCTTACCATCCACTATTCCCTTTTCCCCCTCTTTTTCCTTTTTTTTGAAATTCTCCCCCCTCACAAACCCCCATTATTTTCTTATATATTTTTCTTCACCTTACATCAAATTCATTCACACATCAAAATCAAAAGTTCATATCCTACCTGATCTCATTGCCACTATTATGGTGGCACCTTTGGCCTCTGTGCCACTCCTCTCGACCCCTCTCCATCCTCTTCCATCCTCCAATGTGCAAACAATGCTCAACCACACAAATCGTGCCACCTGATCTCATGGCCCCACCTCCCAATCACCCACTCTCTCCTATGTGGCTTGCTAACCAAGCTCCTTTGCTGCACTCTCTTGTCCTTTTCCTCTTTCTCTTTGCTTGTCCTTTTCTACTTTTCCACATGCACAAATGAATTTTCAACTGTGGGTTATCCACTTTTTATACCCTACCCGACTCGACCAACGTCGGTTAACCATTGAACGATGCCGGTCTATTTCCCTAGAATACTGTCATAAGTTACCCTACACCGTCATCAGTTCATTATGACCGATGTTAGTTACCCTATGTACTCTTTACCCCCATTTACCTCATTTTCCTTACCTCCCTTCTCTTTTTCCCCCCATACACCTCCCTAGACCACTTTACCTTCATCTTTAGCCCTCCACCCTTTTCAACCTCCTCGTGACCACTGTTGACACCTTATTTCTTTACCCCTACCTCATCATTCCCATGCCATGATATCGATATTTGGATCTAGACCATTGCTAGTGACCTTTGACCTCATGTGTTCACTATACCTTGTAGCACTGTTACCTGTGTTGTTGACCTAATGACCTTACCTAGCCTATTTCCGTGACCGTTTATCCTGACCCTACCTTTGGTGTACCGGAACATACCTAAACGTTCCTGCACCTAAACTACATTGTGTTTCCTAACCTTATCCTATACCTTGGATACTAGATTCACTTCGCCCTTGTTTGGATAAACCTATCGACCTTAGATGATGTAGAGTTTTCCTTCTCTTCAACATAGTAGTATGTTGCAGTTTATACATGTACGTGTGTTTGACTGTTGCTACCTTTGACCCTGACCCATTACCTAGATTTCCTGAGTAGACCTTTCACCCTCTTCCCTTACACCCATTTACCTTTTCTTCACATTTACCATTTATCAAACCACTCACCGCTTCAATTGACCGCTTCGTCAATTCTTGGTTTCAGGGGGATCACCTTCACCCACACATGGGGCAACCACATCTTATTTTTATTAGCATCACTTACCAATACAAGCTACGCAACAAAAAAGGTGCAAAATGTAGACACTAAAATTAGGTCACACTCCCTTTCATACCTCGACCAATAAGTACCCTTCATCACTTTCACCTAGCCATGGCCCCCTTTACCACAATAGTATTTATTTAATTAATTAAATTAAATTAATTCTTTACCCTCACTATATTTATTATTGAAATATCTTATTTAAATAATATCTACACATATAGTTCACTTAGACACCTCACCAAGCTAACTCAACCTAATACCTATTCTTAGCAAATTCCCATAACTAACTAAGACTTACCCAAACCCTAAAAATAAATGCCTACATTCCCTCTAACCACATTCTCACATGCTTACTAAAGATCCCAGTCTAATCTATGGGATAATGACACAAGATCCAAGGAAATCAGGAGGATATCCCTTAAGTTTGGAAAACCTAGAAAATCCCACCTTGACCGATGTCAGTTACCCTTAACCACCACCGGTTAAGCTGGACCACCGTCGGTTACCCCTTTTTAACTCCTAAACTACCTTATTCTCAAGGTTGGAAAAAATTGGGAGCAAGAAAGTTGATGAGCAAGAATAAGATCTCAAAAAGATAACACATCTTCAGAGAGCCAATTCCAGTAATAACTCACATCCAAAGAAGGAGATTGAACATCTTCTCCTGCACAGCCATCCCAGCCACATTCAGATCAACCCAAGTGAAAGATGAGTGTGCATGTAGCCCATGAAGAAGCTTTTATCTAGTTGGTGATCACTTACAGCCTCCAAAACTCATCATCATCACTTCCATCCTTCACAAACAGACTTTCAAAAATGACATCCAAGTAAGTATAATATCATACTTCCCTGGTTAATTCATTTCATCATTTTTTTACCACTTGTTGTCCATATTACTCCTTATTAACCATCTCCAAAGTTTTGTACCTTCATAGACCCATCAAAACCTCGTAAAAACCTACCCTTATCACCTAATACCTCCTCCCAACCAACTAAATCCTGTATGCAATCACAAAAGGGACCAGAAACTCTAGTTTGTGACATTCCCACATCTCATAGTAACTGGCGCCGGTTTTACCTAATAGTGGTCGATCACCCCAGATCGACGACGGTCTCTGTGTTTTCCCACATAGCCTTAAGCAGAAACCTATCCACCCCATTTTACCTCACCCTCACTCACCTGTGACCTACCCAATACCTTCATCAGACTTGCAAAACTCAGAACCAACCCTTTGACCTGTGAATTCTATTCTAGCCTAGCCTGTTAGATTAGACATGTTTCTTATTGTGTTTTAAGTGAGATACCTAAATCATTTTAAAATAACAATAGGATTTACTTTTTTTTCAGCATTAATTTGTTTAAAACATTGGACTAACAGCCATCTAGGAAGTACCATACTTCCCGGATCTATCTCACGCTAGGTAGTTCACTGCCCATATTGTTTAATGCTTTCTGGTGGTCTTGTTTTCATTACAAGTAGTTCCTCCTAGGCAAAAGGAAGCTCCCAAGGTCAGTTGTGGATTCAGAATTCATACACACACAACAACCCATCAACTGACATTTTAATAGGTATTCCTCCTATGCCCGTTACCCTATCTGTTTCGTCACCCATTCAAAGGAACAATCTGAGAAAAAGGTGAAACATGGTGATACCCTAAGAATCCATCTGTAAAAGAATATATCTCATGCCCAACTACACCTTCTAATATTTCCTCAGTAAAAGGTGTTAGAAAAGTATCTATAACACATGCATTATTCAAATCTTTGTAGTCTACACAGATCTGTATCCCTCCATATTTCTTGATACTAATCACCAAAAGGATAACTTGTTTAGATTAATCAATGGCTTCAATGATCCTGGATTCCAACATTTTGTTAATCTCTTCTTTCACCTTTACGCACAGGTTAGGATTCAACCTATAAGGCCTTTTCCTAATCGAGCGTGCTCCTTCCTTCAACTTAATCCACATTTCTCCCAACTTGTGATGAAATCCTTTCAATTCATGGTATCCACATGGGAAAAAATCATGTAAGTCATGCAACAGTTCAATTATCTTTGAAACCTCATGGTCTATCCAATAATCACCAATTATTGTTTCTTTCAGTTCTACTTCTGTGCCAATGTTGGCCCTCTTCATTTTAAATGAACCATGGTAAGCACGTGTCTTCTCATTTTCACTATCCAATACATCACGTGTACTCTCTGTATGATCAACATCGAGGTTCTTTATTTCTTCATCTTCTATCAGGTACACCATTTTTCCTTTATCTTTTTCTAGGTAGGCACGCTCAAACTATACTTCATCCATTTTTTCTCCTTCCTTAAAGCGTACCTCAAAATTAGGCTCTGCTAGGAAATCTAGGATGAGGTACCATGCTTTGGCACTATCTCCCAAAGTAATTCACTTCACTACCTGTGAAGCCTAATTCACTGATGGTTTAGAAGATAGATACTCAAAAGTCTGAGTAATACATGTTGTCAATTCCTACTAATTTCATGTCTTGCAGTGTAACTCTAAATAGATGTACCATGTGTGTGCACAATCCTATAAGGTGGAATAGGATTTATGCACCCAATGTGAAGGAGGTAAAGCTTTCGGGCCTTCCCTCAAGGATTTCTCACATTCCTGAACATGGTAGAAGGATGATTCCTTCCCATGATATTCACATATATTTGAAGGTGTATTGGTCCCTAGAAATCTAACAGAGAACATAATTCTTACCTCATGCCACTCTATAAGATTATCCTGATGAGTCATCAACCAATGTGTTGTTTTCCTGCACAAGGTATAAACAATCATATTCCTCTATTCTACTTAACAAGTCCACTGGAATTCCATAGTGTGAAAGAAGACATCAGGGTTACCTTCTCCTATGTAACTTGGTAACTTTATTCCTCTCAAACGCCTAACTGAATGTGCCTTAACAACACGAGTCAAAGTGCCCTTTAATTATCTTCCAACCAACTCATAAGTCCCATGCACCCAATTATCACATGAAATGATATTAATATCACTCAAGGACTGAGCATCATCCCACTGAATGACTCCTTTTCTTGATGGCTCAATAAAATTTGGGTCTCTGATAGTGCACACATAAATTCTATTCATGTCTTCTTCCCCCCAAAGTATTGAAATAAGGTGTGGACCTCCCATCTGTTAGTGGAATAATTATGTGCTTGTTCTTACTCTTAAATATGATATATCACTTGTTGAAACAAAAATTAACATTATTCACATAACACTAAGGCCATCCAAGTAAGGCTAGAAAACTATTTGCCTTGACAAGTGTTAAGAATTCAAATTCCCCAGTGAAATTATCCCCTTGAATGTTTATGGAATCATCATTCGAGACTCTGATGGGCGTAACTTTAGTTCTATTCACCATGTACAACACATTTGAATATGGCTGTAATGGTGGTCTCCCCATCTAATTCCATGCATCCAATGTAATAAAATTAACCTTTGAACTTGTGTCAATTATTATATTGCTCAAAATCCATCCATCAACTACCACATTCAATGTGATCTCCTTGTCATAATCAAGACTATGAGGGGTAAAATTAACATGCAATATCTTCCTCTCATGCTCACATCCAACATGTGGTACCTTTCCTCTCAACCAATATCTTAACAGGAGAATGATATTTTCCTAGCACATCATCTTACATACCTCTTTAACATCATCCACATCCTTCTAAGGGATTTCAACATTCTTCTCCTATTATAACTTCGGCAACTACTCTTTCAAGAACTAGATATCCCCTTGTAAAATCCTAATTACCTCCATAGTCTCCTGGTAAACTTCTTTTTGATAAGTCAGATTAGGGTAATTTCCAAGCAATACCTCTTCTCTTATAATGAGAGACCTCTACTTTGGTATTTCTCTAACTTGCACAACTTCGGCATGTGCAGTTAATAATACAAGCTCAAACTCAAGGTTAAACGCTATTGTAGCCATGGAAAAAGGTTCATCATGCTTAACACTAACCATTATCGCACCCTTTTCCTTCTTCTGATTTTGGCTCATGTAATCATACAAGTCAGGGAACTCCTCATACTTATTTTTCTTTCCGCACCATGAGTATTTCAATAATTACATGCACTCGCACTTGTAGTGATCCGTAGATCCGCAATTGAAATAAGTTCCACGGGGAAATTCCCTCCTTCCTCCACCACAACCACCATGACCTCTAAAAACTCCTTGAAAGCTTCTTCGCCTTCCTCTACCATCTTCATACCCTTCGTGTTGATGACCCTCATTCTTAAAACTGTTTGCAATGCTAGCCTAATGCACACTAGTATCAATTGCATAATGAATCTAGTCTATCAACTGAAAGCCCTTATTATCATGAGTGGTAGATGTATAAATCTTACCATAGCAAGACACATTATTAAAGAGTGCATGTTGTAATAAAGGTCATATAATTTGATCATGATCCCTATGATAGATCTCATAATCTAATGACATGGCACACACTGAATTTTGAGGAAATCTATCCTTGGTGTGTCCTTCTACTTCACAATTTGTACACCAAAGTCCACTATGAGTCTCATGTGTTGAATTTGCAGAAAATTTATCAAGTTGCTTTTCCATGGAAGTAATTTGTGCCTCCAAAAAGGTACTTACCCCAGTATCAATGCTTCCAATAGCCTCAGTGCACAAAGTAGCTTCCAAGACCTCACATGGATATGTGAAAGTCTTGTGTGAAATCACTCATCTAAAAGGTGTTATTATGCCTCCAACTAACCACTGAGCATGCTGAGAGGGGTGGATCTCATAAGATAACTTTGACAAGAGAGTCTTAAAATGTGAATCATACTCTTGCACACTTTCTGCCATACCCTGTTGAATCTCCTTGAGTGCATTGATGATCTTTTTCTCAACTTCAAGAATATGAAATTCCACCAAGAAGGCATCATGCAGCTTCATATAATCCACCATTGTCTAATGCGGGTCATACTTATTTTACCAACTATGCATGCACCCCTCTAATGTATCTACAAACTGGTTTACCTTCCACTTCGAGGTGGTGATCCCCTTAGTGTGGCATAACAATTTACACTTGTGTACATGCTCTGCAGCATCCTTAATACCTTTATAATTAGGAAAATGAAGATACATCTCATAAAATATCTATTGATGGGGTTGTGGTCCTTTCCCACTAAATCTAGAACCTTGATTCCCTCCTATGTTTCCTCCACTACTAGATCCACTAACTTCACTAACTCCTGACCCTCCAAATCCACAAGATCCTCCTCCTGTAGTAGGTACATGGCCTAAAGAAGTTCTACTCTGCATTCCCACTGTTTTACTAAACCAAGCTCCAACATTATATGAAGTTAAACTACTTCTAGACATTATACCCACATTCTGTGAGCCCACACCTTGTCTAAATGACACGCCTGATAGGATACCACAAAACACATGAAATTTCTGTGCGGCCATAGATGTATGTAATGTAAAATGATATCTTCCTAATTTTTTTTTCTTACCAATTCCAACCAAAATAGCAATACTTGTCTCAAAAATTGGAAAACTAAGTGCAAGGGTTGGATCACTAGGTGGGTTCAAATCCATGCCTAAGGCGCATCTCGTTTCTTCATATGATGAGATCTCATCTGAAGTTGAGGGGGCTATCCTTAAATATTTTCCAAGATGGGGTAACACATACTACTCATGTTCCACGCCCTCCACATGAATCTAAAACCAATTCCGCAACATGTTCCTCCATACATCCATCAATCCTGTAATCCCATGTTGTTTTACCAGCTCCCTCTATCAAGATTCATTATACTTGAGCCTCCTCTCTTCTCTCTCCACTTCTGATGTAGGATCTACTGTTTCTCACCACACCCTCTTCTGCACTCCGCATTGAGTGGGAGTTTAGCTAGCCATAGGAAAAATTTCTAAACTCAGAGTGATGATCAAAACCTTAATGGCTATTGGTATAACATGTAATAAATATCCTCTTAGTTCTCATAAAAACTCAAACTCAGTAACCTCTAGAAAAGAATACATAGAAACTATGTACTCCAATGTATAACTAGTCAATACAGCACTCCACCAATGATCAACAATATGAGTCCAAATCATATTGGCATCACGAAGCCACTGATAATATTCTTAGGTCCAAACATGAGGTTGATAGTGCCAACTCCTCCTTGATGCATATGCAACAAAATAATGTTTCATAGAGCTCATGATACAGATGCTCCTCTACCCATGTATGTCCATCAAACTTATGTCCAATTTTGAATATCTATGCAAACTCATCCTTCGTGTTATTAAGAAAATTTTCCATGATGTCCAAGGTCAAGCATTCAATCATCATACACCATTCTTGCAACAACTTCAAAAGAGGTCCCGGTAATGGAACCAATATGTATTCACTTTTACCTACTCACTTTAAGCCCTAGGCATGCTAACACATCACCTAGCCTGAACTAGGCACTCACCCAAGGTGCATGAAGGTGTCAAGCCCCTCTTTTATGTGATCCTTTTAAGAATGTTCATCATTGATGGAGGAATATTGCAGAAATAGAAATACATACATTCATTATAGCACAGAGGTAAAGAAACTAGATCCAAGCATAGATGCCCCATAACATGATTATAAAGATTAAACAAAACATACAAGAACTAGATCTAAACCATGAACATAATAAAGGACATAAAAACTTAGATCCATTAAGAATATATATTTAGAACAATCCATCAGATATATTGATTCACAATTGTTTACAGTAGTCAGATTACATGAATACATCAAGAAATAACATCTAAAACCTACAAAATGACTCTACTTAAATATTTATTAGCCATGCTCTATCCTATGCATCTAAATTCCCTCTTACGTCTCTTTCCTCGCATCACACATCTTCTTTGCATCCTCTATTTTAAATCCAAATGCATTCCTAAATAGAGTGGGAGCTTTCCTTCACTATCTCCACATCACACAAGATCAAAATACATGACAAATTTCATCATACCTCATCATACTAGAGTACCCTAAACATGTAAGTTTAAGCTAAACCATAAATAACTCTACTTTAAAACTCTTAAACACAATGATTATATCCTGGAATATTCTTTCCTTGAGCTTTAAGTCTCCATGTTCTAACCTTATCCACTATCACACCTACCCATAACCTCACATGTTTTCCATGTAATACCTTAACCAAAAATTTTGCTAAGTCTCAAACCCTTTTCTTCTCCTGCATGCAAACCTCCATGCACTCCATGTCCAACTCTAGCCCTTTATTTAAAAACTAGTTAACTATTCAAGCTATTTGTGCACAACTTAGTTATCCCTGCACACACTTCCTCATGTGCATTCTTCCTATATTGTTTTTCCTGTGCTGATACTTTTCTCTGAGACTTATTCATTTTTTCGGGCTCAACAAAAATTTTGAAAATTGGATAAGGACATGATCCAAATAGTTAAGAGTGGAAACGAAGCTTAGTGCTTCCCGACGTGGAAAGGCACAATGTTACGCAGACTTGGAAGATATAGGATTCCATAGAGTTTTTCAATTCCATAAAACAAAACATGAATTCCACCTAGAAGAATCCAAGATACAAAGGAGAAGAGATACCGAGTTTCATGTGCCAGAAGAAGGAAAATTCTTTAAGGCTTTTAATGTGAAGGAAAATTGTAAAAAGATAGAAATCCATGGCGGTAAAAAAGAAGATTTCCAAAAATGATTAGAATCTAGTGTCTTATACATTTCTAAATTTTCATACACATTTTGAATAATGATAGCTGCAGGATGAGGTCAAAATCCATAAAATAAAGTGAAGATAAAATACGCGGTAAAAGCAATGAAACATTCAAAACACCCTAAGAGACAAAAAATCTGCAGGTGAGGGAAAGTAAGAACGTGGGTGGCTTAATACATAATGGGGGTCAGAAATGAATCCACACATGTCAAAAGTATGTGAAATCCATGGGAAACAATGAAATCATTTTAATTATTTGGATTACACATAGGATCCACACCTAATTTGAAATCAAATTTCTAACTTCTTCACCAACCATAATTTAATGAATTATGGGTGTCGTCTTCCTTGACCTATAAATATGATGGCGTGTAATTAGAGTCATGTCAAATTCCCATACCTATCTACATGTATCTATAGTTTTTGGTCCTTAGTGGTTTAATATCTCTCTTTTTGGTGCCTCTCTCTCCTTCTCACTTTATCTACCTTTCTCTATAAGTATGGAACTCTTGCATTATAAAAATGAGATCCCTCTTTTATTATAATGATTGTTGGAAATTAGGACACTGAGAGGGGGTTGAATTAGTGTCTATTAAATTTTTAATTCAAAATTAAATTCACTTAATTTGTACTGTAAAAAATGAAACAACATCCACTAGAAGCTAAAATGAGAGAAAACAAACTGAGCTAGGATTTAATGTGGGAAACCCAAACTAGGAGGAAACCCCACTTAAACCAAGAACTATTCATGAGCATCATTGATACTGATAATTTAGTTATATTATGTTTGTTAATCCAAGGAAGTTCCCATGGATATTTTCAAAAAAGGTAACAATTAGAATTGTTATCAGTACTAACTTAATAATGAAATTAACAAAATAGTATACTAACTACAATTAGGAAATGAAATGGATTGACAAAAAAATACTATTGAATATAGAATTAAAGTTACTAGAAATAATGCAATGTTGATAATTCAAATCAATACAAAATACAGAAATGAAATGAATAGTAAATTATCCCTTCTCTTTGGGTAGGATTGGCCCTTGCTCCTTCCCTTTGACTAGGTTCAACATTACAAATAACACTAGTAAATATTTCCCCTAAATCTACAATTTATTAAATTGAAAGAATTGATTTTACAATAATTCAAATAACTTTTATTTCTATTACATTCGATATTTAATATTCAGATAAATCATAGTCTCTATAGGAGGACTAGTTATTATAAATTAATATAAAACTACTTAACTGAACTACCTATAATAACAACTAGTAGTTATAAGAATTATAATCATGAAAGAATTACTTTATGTCGTGTTTGGATTGATCTAATCCTATTAATTATAGATAAGGCCCATAATTGACTCCTTTGAGATAGTCAATCAGTACAAGAAGATATTAAAAATCTTGAATTGATTCCTTATAATCATGATGATCATAAGTTCATAAGTGTTCATCTGCATCTCGTCTTCAAGCAACTAAAGTTAAGTTAGGATTGCATGGATCTCATAATTTGTATGAAGATTGAGGTAGTAGTACATGTTCCATGCTCATGTCATTTTGTTAATTGATGTTCCAGTATATTAACTCATAGTTTATCCATATGAGCCATTTATATCTTATGTGCAAGTCCCTCATCTCACGTGAGTCTGAATTAGTGATCTAGATGAGTTTTGTGCTCCATGGTGAGTCCTGCACTAGTGCACAAATGAATCTTACATTATTCTATAGTTAAATACTATTATGAATCAACATATTCTTTTCCAAATACAATTTTAATACTCATAAAGGTTCATTCAAGCCATATTTGAAGAAGCATTAACAAGAATATGCACAACATTTCCTTCCAAAACATAGTAAAGTATTAATTATAAAATGTCAATATTATAAATAGTGTCAAATAATACCAAAACAAAACAAGGTTTTACATGGGATAAAACATGGAAAAATAGGGGTCCATCACTCCCCCACACTTAATATCTAGCAGGTCCTCCTACTACCTATTCAATTTTTTAACCATCCTTGAACAATTGTACTCATTTCCAAAGGTTTGCTAATTCTCATCCAATCTAGTGTTACATAACCCAAAGAACTTTGTGGATGACTTCCTCCAGGTTGTATAAATGTCCTCCAATTGATTACTATGGAATTCCATCATCTCACTAGGACAATGACTAATGGAGTCCTATACCTCAGTCCAATCCACTTCTCTTACATTTCTAGAATGATCTTATAGAGATTCTTGGCCCTTTTCAACAACTAGCAGAGGTTAGTGGGTGAAATCACCTCCTTATTTTTGTAATGCTCTGCAAGCAGTTCATACTCAATTAATAGGAAAATAAATTAACATTAAACATTAGGAGTGGTTGCTCCCTGAAATTCTTTAAACAAGTTCTCAAAATTTTTATTATACCAATCCACCAACTGTAAGCAATATACCTGATATCTAAATCTATTGAAAAACCAAATGGGTGCAGGAAGATCGTGCCTCATTTAGAGGCCTATATTAGATTTTGTTTAACTATATTTTCCTCTTTGTTCCTTTTGTTAAGACTAATTCCTTAAATTAGATATGAATGATATTATCTAGACCTCTCCCATATATAAATTGATTGGAATTTCAATCTGTTCAGGGAGAAGGAAACTTGTGAACATAAAAATTCATAGAGTAAATTCTTGGTAACATCATTTCCTATTGTGTATGCAATAACAAACTACGTAGGCACCCAAAGGAATTTCTTGGTGGTAGAGGAGATGGAATCATAAAAAAATGAGGAAAATTTACTTTTTTCTGGGTCTTAACTTGGCCATGGCAAAGGTGGAATAGAATTCTAAAAATAGGGGCCAAAACTATTTCATACTGACCCTCACAGGTAAAATATGGATTACCCATTTAGCTACTTTGACCCAAGGCTTAAGGAGGGTACTTCATTTTATGCCTTTTTTCCTTTCCCTTATTGTCCATAACCAATTCTAATTTTTCCTATTTTCCCATTGAGAATATTTTAATAGTTTCATAATATAGTATCATATTATTAACCATTTGACCCTCTTCTGGTATCCCTGAAATATGGCTAATTATAGTTGGGATTAATGGATTTTTTTTACCTTTTACAGTAGAATATCCCTCCTCCATGTTTCTACTAAACTCCTCTATTATTTTCTTGTAAAATTATTCATATGCAAGTAGTAAATCAAGCCATCCCACCTTTTAAAATATTACCACTGACCTTGCATTGACTAATAGGTCTGCTGAATTTTTTGGTTCATGCCCAAGTCTCAACCAAGTAATTAGAAACTAACAGAGAACAAGAATGGAAATATAATATTGCAGAGATGGAAATAAACATAGGAATGGAGTGGGTAGTAGTGTATGTGTGTAATGCTAGAATTGGGAAAAAGACAGGGGAGACAAAACACTTAATAAATTAAACAACAAAAATTGGGAAAGGTTTTAACAAATCCCAAGGTGATACTGATAGTAATTAGGTATGTGTGGTGATTAATATGGAGGTGGATAGTGGATTTTTTTGGATATGAAAAGTGTGGGAAGATATTGGGAATGAGCAAGGTTGTCAATTTGTATGAGTATAATAATGAGCATTTTATGAATTAAACCTTGCAACATTTAAGAAGGGAATAATCACACATACCTTATTAATTTCTCTTGTCATATTTATGGCCATCATTTCAATGTTTCTTTGATCCTTCCTCCATGTATTATTCTTCATTTCTTACTTGTGTGATTCAGGGGTGGTGACCGCCATTATTGGTTTTTAGCCACCTGCATTTGTTATTTTTTTCAATATATATTTTTTCTTTTTTAGAAGAAATGGCCACCATCACTGGTTTTTATCCAATGCTTCAGAGGATGATCACCACAATTTCTATTTTTCAGTCATCTCCTATTTATTATTGATGAAAAATAGCTCAGTTCTGAATTGGGTTGGACAAAGAAATTTTTTCCAAGTAATTCACAACTGAATTTTCTTGAAACATCCTCTAGAATTCTTATCTGGATGTTGGTATGGAGTACAACCTAAATCTATATCTATTAACCAACATCACTTTCTTCTCACCATCAATTGGAATCAATTAAACTATCCCATTGTTGAATACCTCTTAAATTTTTTATGGGCCCATCCATCTCATATGTAGCTTTCCCTTGAAATCCTTATATTTTGAATTAAATAATAGAGCCCAATCTCCTTTTTGGAACTTTCGTGGCTTAATGTGTATTTCCTGTCATACTTGCCTCTAATGTTGGATGATTTTAGTATGATGTAATTCTTGTAGTATCATCTCATCCAAATCATTTAGTTGAAGAATACTTTCCTGTTATTCTTTTGATAAATTAAGTCCCACTTTAGAAATTGTTCTCAAGGTTTGGATCTCAAATTATAGGGGAAGAATGGGATTTTTCCCATAAAACAACTCATAAGGAGTAAATCCAGTGGTTTTTTTCCAAGTATTATTGTAGTCCCACACTACTTCAAGAATATTTTAAACCCAACTTTCCCTTAAGATATCCATTTTTTGTTAGGATACTTTCTAACTCTCTATTAGTAACCTCTAATTGACCATTAGAGTGTGAATGGTATGGTGATGACTTATTGTGCTTAATCTACTATGTTTCCACAAAGGAACTGATTACACATGACATGAAATGTGTTCCTTGATTTGAAATAATAGATCTTGGTGTTTCAAATCTTTGAAGATATGTTCATATAAAAAATTTGTAACTTTATCATCTCTTGCATCTTTCATTTCTCACACCTCAGCCCATTTCATGACATAGTCTGTACAAACTAGAATGCACTCCTTCCCTTAAGATTTTGGTTCAATTGCTCCAATGAAATCTAATCTTCACTTCTCAAATGGAACTTACATAACTTGAGGTTAGAGTGGCATCTTCGATATAAATGTTGGCTTCCCCATCTTTTGGCATTGATCACATCTCCACAAATACTTTTTTACGTCCTTAAACAAGGAAGGACAATAATAACAAACTCCTAATACTTTGTGAATGGTCCTTTGAACTGAATCATGCCCTCTAGATGGATCATCATGACATGACCTAAGTATGTCAAATACTTCATCGTTAACTACACACCTACATAAAATATAGTCAGGTCCACATTTAAAAATAATTCCATTTAACCATGTATACATGACACTTTTTTAATCAATTACTTTCTTTAATTTTATGTGAAAAGGGTTGGGAAATTCTTTGTATGCAAGTGGTTAGCCATATCTAAAAACTAAGGAGAGGTAGTAGAAATTACAAAAAATTGTTCATCTATAAAATCATCATTGACCTGCTTTTCTTCTTCTGAAGTGGTCAGCCTTGAAAGAAAATCAGCTACCACTATGATTTCCCTGGCTTGTTAATGATTTTAATATTAAATTTTTGTAGTAATAATATCCACCTTATAATCCTTCCATATACTAAAGTTTTATTCATTAAATACTTAATAGAAAAATGGCTAGTGTGAACAATCACTTGATAGCATATCATATAATGAAAAAAATTGGTGATTGCATATACAACTGCAAGAAATTTCTTCTCTATGGTGGTGTAGTTACTTTCAACACAGGAGAGGTTTTTACTACTATAATAAATAGCATACATACATTCCCCTTCTTCTTCTTTTCCAATAACATCCCCTATTGCTTCGTTGGAAGCATCTATTTGTATATGGAATGGACACTTTGAATTTGGGCCTCTCAATACTGGCATATTTATCAATTTATCTTTGATAGTATCAAAATATTTTTGGCATGCTTCTGTCCATTCAAATTCAGATTCTTTAGTTAGGAGAGAAAACAATGGAGAATTTATCTTGCTAAATTCTGAAATATTCCTTCTATAATAGTCAAAATGGCCAAGAAAACCTCTTAACTCTATTTGATTAGTGGGATATATGAACGTTGCAATGATATTAACCTTTTCAAGGTCCACCTTGATTCCTTCAACTGAAACATGATGGCCTAAAACTATCCCTTGTTCCATCATAAATAAACATTTTTCATGGTTTAAGGATAATTGGTGTTTTTCACACCTAGAAATAACTTTTTCTAGATTGTCAATTTCCTCTTGGAATTTTGTTCCATAAACAATAAATTCGTCCATGTAAATCTCTATACAATCATGGGTGAGATCATAAAATATTTCCAACATGGCTCTTTAGAGTGTGGCAAGAGAATTAGATAAACCAAAGGGTAAATCTGTGCAAGAAATTGTTCCCCATGGGCATGTAAAAGTGGTTTTGTCTTAATCCTCAAGTGATATTATTATTTGATTATACCCACTAAACCCATCAACGAACAAAAAATATCTTTTTCCAGATAAATTGTCTAAGACTTGATCGATAAAAGGTAACGGAAAATAATCTCAACGACTTACCTTGTTTAAATCTCTATAATCCACACAAATCATCCATTTCCCATTATATTTAGGAACTATAACTAATGGAGAAACCCACTGGCTATCAAAGATTGGATAAATGAATCCCACCCTAAGAAAATTTTCAATTTAAGTTTTTACAATGTCTCTTAAGGAAAGGTTTATCCTTCTTTGGGGTTGTTTGACTAGTCTAAAATCAATTGTGTAGATATGATGTGTACAAATTCTAGGATGAATACCCTTTATATCATTATATTCTCAGGAAAATTCTTGAGGATGAGAGCATAATAATTTAAACAAGGTATTATCTTCCTTACTAGTCATCCAACTATCGAGTGACAATATTTTCCCTAGGAAAATAGGTATTTTCTTAGTATGTGGTTGAAGAGAATCTACAATAGGGTACTCTCTCAATAATGCATTCAACAGACACTTGTGGGGAAGTAATATGTGAACAATAGTGATATTTTGAAAGATAGAATCAATCAAATTTATATTCTATGTAAAAGTTTAGATGATAGGATGGTTGTTTCCATCCATAAAATTATCTCTTGTTTCCATTAGTTATAACATAGGACTAGAAATAAACCCAGAATAGGACTAGAGCGCAAGACTTATAATTTGACTGGCGCAGGACTCATGGTCACCATCTTGAATTTTATTTGAGTATTCTTGAATTATGACGATGTACAGAAAAGAGATGAAGTCATTTGATTCATCTGAATTTTCCTTACACCATTATTTATTTTCTGTAGAAAAAGGTTTTGCGGTAGGGTAAATTGATATATTTTTGGAATCATGTACATTTGTAATCACCATATTCCCTTTTCTCTAATCAATGAGGGTGGAAGAAGTGGATAAGTAAAGGCTTCCTAGGATTAGAGGATATCCAATCTTCCTATTACTCATTTTATAATCATGAAGTCTATCGAATAATCCCATGATTCAATAGTGGTGGTGACATCTTTTATAATCCATTTTGGATTGTTTACAGACTGATATGTCATTTGTAAAACTATGGAGGTTGACTGTGGTTTAGGAAGTGATAATGTAGACAAGGTATCTATGGTCATTACATTAATAAATCTTGGTTCAATTAGGATATTTTGGATCTATAAATATCCTATGCAAACCGTAACAATAGGACTTACAAGGTCTCCATATTTACGAGGGGTTATATTCCCTTACAATAAACTTAAAATTTTCCCATCGACATGGATGGTTTTAGGATGATTCTTTCGTCTTCATGGAGTCTTAAAACAAAGATATTTTATTTTTTTTTAAAATGATTCTTTCTTCTTCATGGAGTCTTAAAACAAAGATCTTTGATATATTTTTTTTAATTCATGGATTTCCTTAAGATCTTGTAATAGGGGAATCCCAATACTCAATTTCCTTAGTCCCTGAATTAACTCTGAGTCTAGTTTTTCAGTAACTACGGTATTGTGTATTTCCAAGAGTCTATATGGAAAATGAATAACAACGTTTGGTTGAGGTGTTCATTCATCAACAATATTGGGATGCATTTCTTCTGAATTTTTTGCATCTTCAGGGATTTCTTCTATGACAAGAGATGAAGGTTTTGAGGTAACCTTCCTTGAATGCAATAAGATATTCATACAATCCACAAAATTTATTGTGGGATTTTTATCTGATTCCATAGTGTATACTGGGTTAACCTACCTCACATGTTTTGGGTTTTCCATAGTTTGTGCTAGTATATGTCACTAGGAAGGTTGTTTGGATGGGGTAACATTTGTAGGTACAATCAACAAATATTTTTGACCTTGGGGTCTTCTTTGATTGTAATATTTCTACCTAGATCCTTGAGGTACATTCCAATGTTTTTTGTATTGAGGATTAAAATGTTGAAACATTGGAATGTTTGGATGTGGAGCCTAGCATTGTTGATAGTAACTTGGTGGTTCACTCCACTAAGGACTCTGCTCCTATAGGAATTATTGAGTCCAAGGTTGGGGGCATATCCATGGTGCATTCCATTGATTTGGGACCATTGCATTTTTGGCATGTAGGACTGATATTGATTTGATTGAAAATCCCCTCCTTGCCTCTGAGCCATATAGTTTAACTCATATTTTTCTTGTGTGTTTGTTTATAGATGGTTGTTTAGAAAGGGAAGCAATCCACATTGGTTTGTGGCATGCCTTAGTTCATAGACATGATTTATGTTTGTCTTATCCAAGGGGTAGTCCTTGAACACATTTTTTTCCCTACATCTTGGGAAGTAGATGAAAAAAGGCTCTGTATTCCAGGCTTTCTCCCTATCCATAGTTGTATTGAGTTGAACTTGGGGGTATATTATAAAATTTACAATTTCTTACCTTATTTCGGATATATCACCACTGGCCATTTTTCCTTTCTGTCTACGAAGTTTGGGATGATTTTGGGAGTAATTCCTACAAAGGTTAATGATGTCTATAAATTATAATTTTTCATGTCTCCCTTTTTCATAAGATTTAAGGATTCCTGTGTGTCTTCATCCAATCCTTTGGGAATAAATTTTTGAGCAGATTAATATCCAGAGTAGTACCACACCTCATGTGAAGGAAGAGGAACCGATCAAGATAATCTTCCACTCTAATCCTCATTTTTTTGAATTATTAAAATTTCATCCTTCCTGTCCCTGACTCTATAGTAGTCTTGGTATTTATCCAAGGAAATGTTTTCCATCTCCTACCAAATATGGATGGAGTTATTGGTTAAGCCCATGAAGCATCTCATAGTTGTATCTTTTAAAGTGGATGGAAACAACTTGATCTTCAAAGAATAGGGAGTATAATCATAGGTTTGGAATAAGAATTTGAATTCAAAAATAATCTCATCAGGATCTTCTAAGACCAATCCCTAGAAGGTTGGTAAAATTGAAGGGGATATGTTTTTGAAAGGAGACTAATCATTAGGATCTAGGCGTATGGGATAGGTAAATGTTCTTCCAAGTGGAGGGTTTCCATTTTCTGCACCATTGGGGTTATGTACTTCATCAACCATCCTTCCTTGGTCAGCAAGTTGTTGCATAGGTTGGTTATGAGGGGGTTCTTGAAAATTTACTCTAATGAATCTACCTCTACAGTCTTCAGGTCTAAACATAAAATCCTATGATACTGAGGAAAATTCCCTAACTACCAATGCTTAACTTGTTTGTTTATGTTCCACATACTCCAAATCATAAAATATTCTTGTTTTCAGTATAAGGTATTCTTGCTTCCAAAGAAAGAGTTAAGGAAATAAAATTTCTAAATGGAAACTTCCATAACACTAGGAAACACTTATAGATAACACCTTAACCTTTCATAACACCTTAAGATTCCCCAAAAAATCCACCAAAAAGTGATGAGCATCATCGATACTCACACTTTAGTTATATTATGTTTTTCATTCTAGGGCTCTGTTCATGGCTGTTTGCAACAAAGGGAATAGTCAGAATTATTCTCAGTACTTGCTTAATAATGAAATTAACTAAATACTATACTAACTACAATTAGGAAATGAAATAGATCAAAAATAAAATACTATTGAATACATAACTAAATTTACTAGAAATAATGCAATGATGATAATTCAAATCAATGCAAAATATATAAAGGAAATGAACAATAAATTATCCCTTCTCATTGGGAAGGAGTGGCCCTTGCTCCTTCCCTTCAACTAGGTTCAACATTGTAAATCACACTAGTAAATATTTCCCTTGAATCTGCAATTTATTAAATTGAAAGAATTGATTTTACACTAAGTCGACTAGATTTTATTCCTATTACATTCACTCTTTTATTTTATATCAATCCTAGTCTCTCTAGGAGAGTACTAGTTATTAGAAATTAATTACAACTACTTAACTGAATTGCCTATAACAAAAACTAGTTGTTATAAGAATCACAATCATGGAAGGATTAATATATGTCATGTTTACATTGAACTAATCTTGTTAACTACAGATGAGGCTTGTAATTGACTCCTTTGAGATAATCAATTGGTGTCAAAAGATATTGTAGATCCAGGATTGATTCCTTATAGTCATGATGATCATAAGTCCATAAGTGTTCATCTACATCACTTCTTTAGGCAACTGAAGTTAAGGTAAGATTGCATGGATCTCATAATTTTCATGAAGATTGAGGTAGTAGTACATGTTCCATGCTCATGTCATTGTGTTAATTGATGTATCGGTTATATTAACTCATATTTCATCGATTTGAGCCATTTATCTCTATTGGAAAATTCTCTCATCTCAAGTGAGTTTGAATTAGTGATCTGGAAAAGTCCTACGCTCCATGGTGAGTCCTTCTCTAATTCAAAGGAAATTCCTACGCTATAAGGAGAGTCATGTGTAATTTCACAAATGATTCCTACGTTAGTATCCAATTAAATCCTATGATGACTCAACATATCTTTTCCAAATACACTGTTAATACTCATAAAGGTTCATTCAAGCCATATTTGAAGAAGCAATAACAAGATGAAAATAACAAGAATATGCACAACATTTCCTTCTAAATCATAATAAAGTATTAATTATAAAACATCAATATTATACATAGTGTAAAATGATACCAAAATAACACATGGTTTTACATGGGATAAAACATGGAAAAATAGGGGTTCATTAACTAGCTTAGGAAAATAATGTCCTACAAATTTTACATTGATTTCATGGTTGAGCTTCAACTCAACCTAGAGATGCAAATAAAAAATTTAACCAAGCTACTACTCAGTCTTTGAAAAGCTTTGAATTTCTTGGAAGCTTCAACTTCTAAAAATAAAACAGGATTTTACATGTTTCTTCTGCAAGTAATAGCTCATGAGGAAGCTGCTACTCCCTTCTACTAAGCTACAACTTAGAATTTTTAATATTTTGATCACTCAGAATTTTTTGTCTCATACAATTGATGGTGACCACTAAATCAGCTCACTTCTCCTTCTCTATTTCCTCAGTTTCATATCTCTTCTCATTCTTTAATTAGATTCAATTTTTTTTCATAAAAGGGATATCAATTATATCTTCAATCTATTATTTTCACTTGAACTCACATATTTGGTCACATGATTTCAAGTATGATATAATAATGTATTCAACTTTATACATCCATACTCTTATGGCTCTCTATGATATTTTCATCACATAATCTTCATTCTCATATCATATTTTCCTTCAATATGCTCATTATTCTTCAACATGTACCTACAATCTCCTTCAAACATTAACTAATCCCGATTTGCAATACATTCAACAAATCATCATATCTCATACTCACTATTCTTAGGACTATTCTCACATTATCTCATTATGTTGATCTATCAACAACTGTCTCTTCAAAGTTCTTCTCTACTATTGATTCACATAAACTATTTCTTCAACCTCAACTCAACCTATCTTTGTAGCATGTTCATGTATATTTCATTTACATCAACAGGATTTGATAAGATTCAATTTATGTATCCTGATCTATTTTCATTCCTCAATCATCTCTTGAAAATGTTTCTCTTTATTCAAACTATACCATCAAGTAATCCTTTATCTTATTACTAATTTTTTTAAATATCTCTTAGTTTTCAATACATTCAATATCTCTTCAACTCGCTTAGCTCAGTGCCCTATACTCATAACTCTGCCAACCTCTCAATACTTCAACATGTGTTTATCTCAAAACATTTCTCAACTTTGTCTAATACTCTCATTACTAAATTTGTCAAGAAAAAAAGTTCAAAACAATAAAATTTTATAAATATAGACATTATTCCATCTCATGACCTTTTCACTTTACTTACAAGGTCTCTCCATTTCACTTCAATAATGCATGTACAATGGAAGGAACAAGGATCTTTAGTAACTTCCCAAAAGAGTTATAATTCCAAATTCAATTTCATTGATTTGGAAGGACTTCACAGGATGGTTAGAGCATCATTAGTTAAATAAAAGACTAATGAGAATATCTAAAATCTCTATCACTTAAGGAAACAAAACTCTGACTTCACTAAATTATTCATTTGTAATTTTTCTTCCTTTTCTAACATGTAAAATAGTGAGTTCAATTACCTTTGGTATACTCGGGCCTCTGACTAAGATGGAAAAAAATTTGAAATGTGTTACAAGTGACTCTTGATCTCCTTTATGAGCTACTCAAGTTCTCCTTCACTTGAACAGGACTTTACAACTTCAATTGAGCCTCAACAAGAGCTTTAGATACTTGAATAACACCTCACTATTTTGGGTAGAGGCATCATCATGACTGAACTGTGAAAACCATGTTATGAATTTCGGAGCACTACACATTATTTCTTCAATCTAATTTTTTCATCATTTGGATTAATATTCACCTTTTCAAAGTCTTCTTGAGAGATTTAGCTTTCATTCAAATAATTTTAGCTGAGTTACTTAACAGACAGTTTCTTACTTCAATATTCTAGCCCTTAAACTTACTATAGGCACATACTTTTAACTCTTAAAGAACATTCAAAACTAAAAATGTTTGATTTGAGAAACCCTTTAACATTATGAAGCTTTGCATGAAGTCTCATACCTTTAAATATAGAGAAAACTCACTAAATTCACTTACCCAACACTGTAGAAGAAATTTGAGCCCTATGAACCATGACTGTCATGAAGAACTTGATGGAGCCTTGACTATGTGAGCTAAAAATTTAAAAATATGATGGACAAGCACTAGACAGAAAATTTCAAAGGTTTGAACAAAATCATTGGTTATTTTTTGAGATTCGATTATTTTCCTAGTCTAAACCCTAGCCAGAGGGTTTCTTCATCTGTGCATACCCAAGAGGGCTCAAAAATGATTTTTTTGGTCATGTGTTAATGTATTTCAAAAATTTCAACTCCAATAAGACTGACCTAACACTATGAACCTATTCATTTCTTAAACACATATTGAAATGTTTAAAATCACTCCCAGGACCTAAAACAACACTATACAACATAGCTAAGACAATAACAATGCTTTTCTTATCAAGCTAAAAGTTTATTTTAGGTTAGATAATATTATTTGCATAGCATAGAAGGATTATTTAGAGTTACAATACCTTTTTTAAACATCAAACATCTCCCTTAAGATCAAGATTCCACCTTTGAATGAACACTTGTCCTTACATAGTCAGATACAATTCTCTCTAGGAGAAACAATTAGCTATAAAAACTTCAAACAAGACCTCAACATGCTCCAAAATATTTAAGAAAATTTCGTATGAGATGAAATCCAACTTAACAATTCTAACATTCTAAAAACATTTCTATATAGGGAAGATACCATAGTTTGTAACTCATAGATCATGCTTTATGATTGGTCTTAGGAGGTGGCTTGAAAACCATGAAGGTATATGGTACCATTCTACTATATTAATACAATTTTGAGCTTAGATTAGTCACTATGAACTAGAATGATTATAATCCCTTTTTAATATCAAATTTTGGTTCACGTACATACTTCAGGACTGTCTTGTCTCACAACATGACTGAAATATATAGCTTGTAGCTCCTTAAAAGGACTTGTAAGGAAGTTATCATACTTGAGAAGCATTGAATTCATTAATAAATTGGAGAAATATATATATATATATATATATGAAAAACTTTAAAATATCTTTAAAAATAAAATTTAAGACAAACAAACCATTTTACTTCTATCAATTCAAGAAGATGCTTGGGAGAGAGAAAAATAGGGTTGGAAAAATGACGAGAAATTTCTTGTTCTTCCAACTTTGACCCTCAAAATTTTTACAAAATTTTAGGATTATAATTATCTTCAAAAATTCCTTCTACAATTTATCTGAATGAGGCTCCATAATTTTTCTTGGAAGCTAAGAAGAAAGGGTGCTCATATTTCATTCCGCAAGAAACCAATTTTAGTAAAACTTGAATAACTTCCACATTCTTCTTCGAAACTTGATTAAAATTAACATATAGCACTAAAAAACATCACTCTACATGATAAATACATTTATTTCTCATAAATATGAATTTAAATCCCAAACTAATCTCATTTACCTCATCTTCCACCACTAGTTCTCAAAGGTATTTTTGGTGAAAATTTGAATCTTTCCTCAAGAATCTAAATTAAACCTTTTAGATGATCCTACATGCTCTAGGAAGTGTTATTAGGCTATTACCATTATTCCCTTATGTTTTGAAGACCTGCATTGAGCTCTTACACCTTATTAGGCTCTAAAATTAGGCCTAAATGAGCCAGTTTCAACTAGGACTCCCAAAAATTGACCTGATGCTCACTCTAAATGCTCTTGAATATGATAGAAACATACTTTATGACTTGTATGAGACATGGGAAAAATAAAATAACCATCTCCATACCTCCAGTGGGTTCATGCCTCACTAACCAGGCATGCAACACACTGAAACAATCTGGATACCATCTTGAGTGCTCAATAAACCACTAAACACCATTGAACTAAGCCTCACTTCACCACTTAAAACCTTTTACATCAATTTCACTTGACATCGATGAAAACACAAATGACCATGGTTTAACAACAACACCAAGTAAAAATGGTGGTCGAATCCTCACGAGTTACAAACATCAGATTTAGTCTCTAAGATGGATTATGTTCCTTCTACCATGAATTTAATGGTATGTATATCCTTTAATTGATAAAATATTATGTTTTTGGCTACTCTCTTCCCCGTGCTTGTGTTTATTGTGTTCTCTCCTCTCTATTATTTCTTTGGTACATTGTGTGCATTTTTCACTTATAAGATTTCCATTTTTGTGTGTTGTAAATTCATGGGAAGGGTTATTTTATGTGGTTTTGGGTATATGGCATGGATTTCTTCCCTCTCATCCTACATTTTCTCCCATTTCTTCCCCTCATGGAGAGTGATCGAACCTCTCTTCTAGTGCTATCATCGCCCCTTTAGACTAGTAATTTCTATCTACATCTCTCTCCCTCCCTGGTCCCTTAAATTTTTTAGTGTAGGTTAACTTAAAGGTAGTGTTAGAATTATGTTAGATAGGTAGAGGAACTATACTTCTCTAGAGGTTTTTCTAAATATGAAAATCCAACACTTGGATACAATCCCAAGTCAGCCAAAAATATTAATGTTCCATGATCAAATATAGGGTACTACTTTTTATCTCTAAACAATACCTATGATAAAATTAGAGAATAAAATAATGTAAATAGTGTTTCCATAACATAATATATGCCTCACATGTGTACATTAAATTGTTTTAAAAACAAGGCTATATTAGCCAATACAATTGAACTTGCATGATTAATTATGACAAGTGAAAGGATTAAATAGCTTATACAAATACTATTACAAATTTAGTAAAATAAATACAATATAAAATAGACTCAAGAAGTAAAATATCACCCACTGATAAGATATTGTCAACATGCAAGAATCCACCATTAGTATAAGCAATACATGAACACTTTATGTGTAAACTAGTCAATCTAGGCACCCCAACTCACTAAAAAATAGAAACATGCATAAAATAATATTAAATTTTATTAAATCAGCTCCAAAAATGGTGCCCCACACATTGGGGATGAATTAATAATGATTCAATCTCAGCTAAGTATACATTTAATTAATTATAGTGAATTGTACTCTACCTGGAACTTCCAACTGTAAAATATGAATTTGTTCAAAGGTGTCTATATTTAAAAAATAGGTTATTCTAGGACATAACTAAATTAAATAAACCTCCTAAAATAATAAAAAAAATATCATAAAAATAATTCTAATATTAACAAATAAATTCCCATATTAGCATCATACTCAACATTTCTCCCTTTGATGCAAAGAGAAAAAATTCCTATCATCTTATTAAGTCTTCCATGAATATGATTCAAAAATCCCTTAGTAAAAATATGATCGAATTGATTTTAAATGCTCAAATAATAAATGAAAAAATGTCTATCATTAACCGAGTCTCTGATCAAATGATTCTTGAGTTCAATATGTTTGGTTTTATCATGGAAAATTAGACTCTTGGATTATTGTATTGCCCATTGCTATCACACAAAACTTTGTGTAGGCTCAAGTTGATCCTCTTAAAAATCAACTAAGAGCCTTCTCAACGACATTCATTGTGTGTAAGATTATTTAAGGGTTGAATGGATAATGATTTGAACTAAGTTAAGTGCACATCTAATGAATTTCACTTTAACTGGCACTTCCAGAATACAAATAGAATATGTGTAAACATAGAATTTTACACTTTACTAAAAAAAATCATTAAAAAAACTAAACAAAAAATAATTCTATTAATAAATAATTAGGTGTCAATATTGGCATCATACTCAACATTTCCCCCTTTGATGCAAAGATCATAAATCCCTATCATCTCCTTAAGTTTTCCATGATTTTTCTAAAACAGTCCCTTGGTGCTAATATTTTCAAGTTCTCTTCTTACATAATCAATGAAAAAATGTTTATTATTTACTAGGTCTTTGATACAATTATTCTCAAGTTCATTATATTTGGTTATAGCATGGAAAATTCTTTTCTTGGCCAATTGTATTTTCCCATTGTTATCACAAATATATATGTAGGCTAAATTTGAGAATATATGAAATCAAGTAAGATTATTCTCAACCACATACCTTGTGTGCAAGAATGTGTAAGATTTTTATATTCATCTGTAGTAGAGGATATAATAACCATGACTTGCTTCTTTTACGATCACAAAACCAACCCACTATCCAATGTGAAGCAATAACCTGAAGTAGACTTATTTTCATCAAGATAACCTCTCCAATATAAATCTATGTATATAATTATACATAATTAAATTTATGTTCTAAAATTAATAAGATTATTATAAGTACCTATTACATATCTAAAAACTCTTTTCATTACTTGTAAATGTTTCAGGGATGGATTATCTATTAGAAACTAGTGAAACTCAAAACCTATCAAATTTGATCTTATAGACCCATTTGGTTACATTTATAATCTAGAGGATTAATAATACTCCATGTACTATTCTCCTCAATTGAATCCATATCAATTTTCATAGAATCAACTCAATGTCTCCTTTGACTTTCTTCTACATAAATTCTAGGTTCACTAGCCCTATATGATATTGCAAACATAACATTTACATCATAAAGATCATAAAATAAATTATTTTATTAATAGTGAAACCTTGTGATCCTCCTATCATTATTAAAATCCAACATTTAATTTTTTAGTTGTTGACCCAACAAAATTTTGTGCCTACTTAGTGTTGATGTAGATGGACTAGTCTCTTGGGAAGAGCTAGTATTGTTTCCTATTGAACTAGAAACCTCTATAAGAATTTATAAGCCCTAAAAATAATATTAAAGAGGATACCCAATTCAATCACGAAAAATTTATAAATATGCTTATCATTATCATACATCTCAATTACAAAAAAATTACAATCCCTAGATTTTTTTATAGATAAATTTACTTGTAGGATTGTTGGGCCCCTAATGTAGCTACCAAATATTAAAGGCACATAGGCGTGCACAGTCAGAGGAAGCGCACAAGTAAAGGAACGCAAGGAAAAATTCAAAAGGATTCTTGGAGAACCAAGGACGCATGCGCCACGTGAAGAACAATTCATGACTTAGCCATTTTCAGCCTTTTGGACAGAACACATGAAGAACGTGTTCCATTTGGATAAGGTTCTAGCCTGGCGACAGGGCGTCTTGGAAGGAATATACCTTACGATAGGAAGATCTAAAAATCTAATCATGACATGGAGAGGAATGCACCTAGGGTGACCCACACCTTGACACTTGGAGTCAGATCTGAGGCTGCAGAGGAGTTTGTTAGAGCTCAGATGCCTATTTATATGTGCACCCTTGGCAAGGAACAGAGACACAAGTAAGGTAGTGAAGCTTTGTAGAATTACTGCAAGAACTATGGGATAATTGGGTAGATGATTCTAGGAAGGATGTAATGGGGAAATGGGGAATGCAAATTTTATTTTGTAAGCATCCATGTATGGATCCAGATATGGTGCATGACTGTGGTCCACCTCTCGATGATGTTTTGGAGTAATACTATGAATGAATGTGATAAGTTTACCACTATGTTTATGTTAAGATCTCCTTCTTATATTATCTGCATGTTTCCACTCTGATTTTGATCTTGTATTATCATGAAATTTACTTGAATGATTAGTCTAATTATGAATTTATGACTTCTTGCTTCTAGTTAATTATGTTGCACGCTTTGTTACTATTATGACTGGAGGGGTGTTGAAGCCATCCTGAGCTCTATAGCTTCTTCATGTATGTTAAATCACTAAGTCAAAATCATGAAGTATGCCTTCCATTGAACTCACATAAAAGAGAGACTCGGATCCCTCTCGCACACCTCGAGTGAGTGCCCAGCACCCATCGGGTGATAGGCCAGCGCGCATGAGGTTCCCTTGTTCTTAGTGGGGTTTAAAAATGACTACATCTTGGTTCCATTTCCGAGACCTCTTTTCGAAGTTGTAATGGAACATGGCATACATTATGATCTGTGCAAAAAGTGATGGTGGAGTGCTTAACACTTGAAGGTGTTGAAGATTGGTTTAAAAGCACAGAGGACGAATTCACTCAGAGATTCAATACTGGACCTGGGTTTAACACAAAAAGATGGGCGGAGGACACTCTTTATCATGAGTTGTACGAAACCTTCTTCTACTATTTCCCAATAGAGTTATTTGAATGGTTCTTGGCTTATACATCTAGATCGGGGTGGTATTATAAGTCACGTCCTTGGACCCAAGAAACATACAGAACTTGCAAGATGTTGATCTAACGTGGACCCATGCTATCAATCATTGGTGGAAGGGAGTATTGACTAGCTACACTCTGGAATATGCCATTTCCATGTATTCTTGTCCAGAAGTTGCTGAGTTTGAGTTCTTGCGAGATCCCAGAGGATCATTTTAGTGTGTTATTCCCCTGGCAATCAAAATCTTGATGGTAACCATGGGTTTAGAGGAACTTCCTATGGTCGGCTAAACCACTCTGAGTGCTTGGTGAGGAAGCTAGGTTGGGGATAGATGGCTGATATAAAGACTGAAAAGGAAAGGGAGGGAGATGACTCAAGTATAATGAAGCACGTGAAAGGGAGATCAATAAACAACATGGGATTACAAGGGGGTTATGGATTTAGACATGGTGGAAAGGAGTTGAGGTTCACGCAGAGGATGTTGAACCTAAATAGTATGTGATACCCCATCTTGGTAAGTATGGGAGAGAAAACCTTGTGGCTTCTGATGAGAGTCCATCGTGTATAGAAAGAAGAGTCATCGGTGTGCATCTGAACCCACCTAGTAACCACACCTTGGTGCTTGGTTTGTTTGAATGAGGGAAAAGTACAGTTGGTCCATTTGATATCGGTGGAAGAAACCGATAGGCACCAAAAAGGCACAACTTCTCGTTTGGGACTTCTTTGGCTTCACACACTATTCCATTATTTGGTGCAATGTTTGGACAAGGCACATACCCAGTGGGTTTTGGAAGCGCATTAGGAAGTGGTGGGGAAATATGACTGGAAGTGGCGTTAGTTCACAAACTATCGGCACACAATTCAGTGGAATGATGGGAGAATTTGGTATGACAAACACAGGCCCTGTACCTAACACAGGAGGATCTAGAGGAGGAAGTGACAGGGCTGGTGGCTCATGATCTAGTGGATCCGGTAGAGGAGGAGGAAACCAAGGGACTAGATCAGGAGTATAGGGACCTCAGCCACCTCCACAAGTCTTCTTCAAGATGTCTCTACACTTACTAGATTACAATGGGATAGAAGATGCCATAGAGCATGTGCATAAGTGCGAGTTGCTATGTCATGTAAAAGGGATCACGACCCAAGATCGAAAGGCTAGTCAATTTATGATGACCTTGCAAGGACGCACACATAGTTGGTATAGAAAGTATGACCCTCATCAGACTGTTGTGGATTATACCATGCTGAGAAATGCATTCTTGGTAGAATTCCACATACCTAAGTTTGAATAGAAGAGCATCAGCTCTCTCAAAGAAATCCAGTAGGGAATGGCAGAGAGTGTGTGGGAGTATGATGCACGTTTTGAAACTCTATTGTCTAAAATGTCTTATGATATCCACCCTTCATAGCATGCTCAGTGGTTTTTCAGAGGGTTGATCACACCCTTTAGGAGGGCTTTATCTCATAAAGCATTCATGGACCCGTGCGCGAAGCGTTGGAAGTTGCTTTTTGCACTGAGGCCATTGGTAGTTTTGACACTAGTGTTAGCCCATTTCTGGAGGCTCAGATCACTGCCATGGCTAAGAAATTGGAGAAATTATCTGCCAACACATCTTCCAGAGATTCGTAGTGGGATATGGTGCATGGATTGTAATGTAGAAGGGCACATAAAGGATAATGGTGGGATATGTACTCGGAAGGCAGTACGCGCCGTGGCAGTAAACTACGAAATATGTCACGGGGACCATGATGCAAGTAGGTACCCCCTTGTTATAGCACTCGATCGATGCAAAAATGTATCTTGTTATTGTAAAATATGTACCTCAACCACATATGACACCAAGGATTGTAGATTGATTGACCAGATTCATGAGGTAATCGATCTTGGTGTGCGCCAGACTGGCATTGCCAGCAGTTCCAAAGGAGATGAACGTCGGTATGAAGAGTGCGGAGATGGAGGTGTGCATGGAAGAGGGTTTCGTGGAGGATTTTTTGGTCGTGGTAACCGTGGAGGAAGAAGTGAGTTCCCACGTGGAACGTGCTTTAATTGTGGAGCCACAGACCATTATAAGCGCGAATGTCCAGATCTTATACAATTCTCCTAGTGTGTAAAGAAACATAAGTACGAAGAGTTCCCAGAGTTATACGAACATATGAGTCAGCAGTACCGAAAGGATAAGGTCACTGCCGTGGTGAGTATTAAGAAGGCTGATGTGTAATGGATCCCACAAATAATACATGAATCATAACTAGAGCCTATTATGGTAACAACAAGGGCAGAGTCTGCATGCGCAAGGGAAGTTCCTAGGTCAAGATCTCTAGTTTCAAGGGAAGAAGTAGTGCATGGAAAGTATCCAAATGCAGCTCACCAGAAAGAAGTCTACCAGGAAACCATGGATGTAATTCAAAGTTTACAAGGGGATATCCAATGCTTAAAAGAGTAAACTAGAAAAGATGAGCAAAGAAGACCAGTAGAAGCACCAAAGGATGACTTGGATGAGGTTAAGGAGGTGTGTAAACTGCTGAGGTAGGAGAATGTTATTCCCCTGCTAGGAGCATGGTTGAGAGAAAAGGTGCCACGCATTGGGGAAGAACACGAAAGGTAGATCCTACATGCAAACCTCCCACCTCATAGCCTTGATTATGACAAAGAGATTACCTTGAATGCAATAGTGGATGGATGGTTTCTTAGCAACATCCTCATTGACATAGGTGCAAAGGTTAATGTCCTCACTCTGGATGCCTGGCATCAAATGGGAAGACCTACATTACAGCCATATTCAAATGTGTTGTATATGGCAAATAAGAAAAAGGTAATGCCCATAGGTGTCTTGAAGGATGCGACCATTACCATTCAAGGGACTAAGTTCACTGGGGACTTTGAAGTCTTGGCACTTGCTGAGGTAGATAATTTCCCAGATTTACTTGGGCACCCGTGGTGCTATAAGAATAATTCAGATCTCCAGTTTAACAAGGGGTACATAAGCTTTGAAAATAAGGAAGAGAGGGTGATTATACCGCTTACTGATGGAAATTCCACACCCTATACTAAACCCCTTGGAGAGGAGGTCCTTGATAGAATATATGTGCACTCCATATGAGATCCAAAGACCATCCACCCTACAGAAGGAGTCATCCAGTTTGATGATGCTCAATCTGTCAGTGATACTACTAGTATAGCATGTGATAACTGGGTGCATGGGACTTATGAATTGATTGGGTGACATCTGAAAGGATCAGTGACCAAGGTAACAATGACGCGTACAGTTCGGCATGTGGGAGGAAAGGCAATAAGCAAGTATTCTAGGGATGCATACCCTAAGGTATTTTTGAGGGAAATGGAAGCTCATTGGAGGGAGAATGAGTGACGAGGTATGCTGAGTTATGTTTTGATAGGCACAATAGCGAGGTGGTGGGCCGCGCATAGTGAAAACTTGTTGGAATGGTGTGAAGTTAGAATTGCACTCACTGTCTGATTCTCGAAGAGTAACATACCCACCACTATCAAGGATTACAATGGCAATGGACCCACCTCTTCCCACATCTAGGCATGTGAGAGGGTCTGGGGAGAAGGCATGGAAGCTTTACCACCCTCTCTTTAGGTGCACAAGCTATATTCGACACTACAAGGTTGCACGCGCGCTTGGTACATCCATTCTGAAACACGCCGCCAAACGGGAAATTGGCAGGAGTTAGCGGCTGACCTGGTTCACACATTCGAGTACCAAAGTACCAAGCAACCAGTTGATGAGGTGTTGTAGAATATCAAGCACCTCACTCTAGGGGATTACAATATGGTGGAAGATAGATTAGTAAACTTACTTAGTGGACCTAGCTTGGAAGTGCGGTTCAAAGAAGAGGAACCAGAAGATCTACAATTCGAGCATGCATGTACTGAAAAGGAGAAAGGAAAGATGGTATACGTTATTGATGGAGAGGAGATGGAAAGCCTTAATTTCAATCATTTAGTTAGAGCACATGAAGTAGCTGACTGTGCAGATGCATGTGCATGCGTATCAATGAACCACTCAAAACCAAGAAAGTTAACATCGGCTCGGAGAAGGAGCCTAACGAAGCTATCAGTGGGGACTACTGGCTAGACAAGGAAGTATCAAAGATAATAGATCTCTTGCACGAATTTGAGGATTTATTCCCACGCGGGTACCATGAGTTGAAAGCCGTCCACCAGTCATTGGGGGAAATGAAGATAAAGCTGAAAGATGGTGTGCACCCGGTCAGGAAGAGGCCTTACAGGATGAATCCCAACATGCACGTAAGGGTTAAAGAAGAGCTAGACAAAATGATAGCATCCGGTATCATTGAGGCTATGGAGGAATCAGAATGGATAAGTCCAATGGTGATCAACATAAAGAAGGATGGGTAGATTAGGATATGTGTGGATTACAGGGAATTGAACGCTGTTTGTATCATAGATCCTTTTCCCACCCCCTTCACTGAAGATATTTTGGAGGGAGTTACTAGGCACAAGGTCTATTCCTTTACGGATGGATTCTTGGGATATCACCAAGTAAGGATTGCCAAGGAAGACCAAGATAAGATAACTTTCACCACCGAGTGGGGAAGTTTTGCATATACGGTCATGCCCTTTGGATTGAGGAATGTATGCTCGCTGTATTTTCACGCATAGTGGTACAAGCATTTCAGGACTTCATCCACAAATTCCTTCAAGTGTATTTGGATGATTGGACAGTGTATGGGTTGGTCAGGGACCATTGTGATAACTTGAGATTGATGTTCAAAAGATGTTGGCAGTTGAGGATTTCCCTCAACATCAAGAAATGTATCTTTGCAACTCCTTTTGGAATGTTGTTGGGGCATATCATATGCAAAGAGGGCTTACTGGTGGATCCTGCGAAAGTTACAGTTATTGTGGGGTTAGGGGAGCCTACCAGCCAAAGCGCCATGCATGGATTTCTTGGACACATTGGGTACTACAGAAAGTTCATTAAGGGATACGCCAAGATCACCATGCCTTTGGAAATATTTCTCAAGCATAAGAGTGCCTTTCAGTGGGGAGAGGTGCAATAGAGGGAATTTGACACTATAAAAGAAAGGCTTATCACCGCACCTATTCTATAATTCCCACCCTGGGATAAACCTTTCCATGTCCATGTGGATGCCTCTGGTACAGTAATGGGAGCCATTATTGTTCAACCAGGAGAGGGGATTGTTGATCATCCCTTGTGTTTTGCAAGTAGGAAGTTGACACCAGCAGAACAAAATTATACAACGACTGAGCATGAGGCATTGTCAATGATCTACACACTCCACAAATTTAGACAATATCTACTGGTGACTCCCTTCATATTCTACACTGACCATATGGCCTTGAAGTATCTAGTAAACAAAGTAGTGTTGCAAGGGCGCATATGCCGTTGGGTACTTTTATTTCAGGAAATTGAATTCAAAGTGGTGGTAAAACTGGGAAAGAAAAATTGTGGGCTAGATCATTTATCCAGGATTGATTTGGGAGAGGACACACAAAGTATCGAGGAAACCATGCCAGATGCACAACTATTTAGGTTGCGGCGCGCGCCCTCGGAATTAGAAGACATTGTTGTTTTTCTCAAGGAAGGTGTGGCACCTAAAGGGATGAATGCTCTGGAAAGGAAAAGGTTAGCCATACGTGCCACACCCTTCATGCTGATCAATGGGGATTTGTATAAAATGGGCCATGATGAGGTTTTACACTGGTGTGTATTAGAACATGAACACATGGCCATAATAGAGGAAGCTCATGGTGGGATTGTTGGAGGACACTATACAGGGAATGCAACTGCGTGCAAGATCCTAGTCATCAGACTATGGTGGGAGATGATTCACCAGGATTGCATTAAGTTTTGCAATGCCTGTGACCACTGCCAGCACCTTGGCAAACCTAGAAAAGGGATGAGATGCCCTTGCACCCCATCGCCAACGTAGAACCTTTTAAAAAATGGGCAATAGATTTTGTCGGACCAATCTCACCAGCTACGTGAAGGACTAACTCGCGATATATTATTACCTGTATTGATTATCTGACAAGGTGGGTAGAGGCCGTGCCCACTAAGGATTGTACCATAGCCACAACTATTAGATTTTTGTGGGAAAACATTATCAGCAGGTATGGGTGTCCATTAAGTTTAACAAGTGATAGGGGCACTCACTTCTTAAATGAAACCATCAGGATTCTATTGGTAGAATTCATGGTAGCCCATCATAAGACTACCCCTTATCACCCTCAGGAAAATGGGACTGTAGAGTCATTTAACAAAATCCTTAGTCACACATTGACTAAGATATGTGATATGGATAGGTAGGATTGGGATGACAAGGTATCAGCAGTTCTTTGGGCATACAAAACAACGTATAAAAGGTTGAACAAGGCCACACCATTTCAACTAGTGTTCGGTGCAGAGGCTATTTTACCGGTTGAATTTATGCTACCATCACTACGTATAGCACATGCAAGAGGATTTGATGATGAACAAGCACTAGAAGAGAGAATATATGAATTGATAAAGTTGGATGAAAGGTGCTCACTAGCAAGATGGAGCCAAACAACTAAAAAAGCTAGGTAAAAGGCATGGCATGACTACCACATTAAGAACAAATAGTTTGAGGTTGGCCAGATGGTATTGCTATATGATTCAAAATTTCTATGCCATCCTGGAAAGTTGAGGGTGCATTGGTTGGGTCCTTATGTAATCGTATACATCCTGGATTTGGGCGCGTGCTAGTCATAAGCGCTGGATGGAACAAAATTATCTAGACACTTCAATGGGAGTAGGCTGAAGCCCTACTATAAATAATGCTTCTTGGTGTTTGTAAATAAGGTAGTTTTGCTAGTTAGCTTAGAATTTCCTTTTATGATTTTCCTTTCTTGTATTTCCCTTTCACATTGTTGTTTTGTTTTACACTACACCTTGGGTGTCAGTAACCTTATTACTTTTAAACTTATGAATGCACAGAGGATCGTGCATCGATTTAGTGTGGGGTGAGATGATAAAGGGAAGCATAGAGTTATTCTTTCAGGAGGATTGGGTTGGTAGACTGTTTGAATTGAACCTATTGAAAATATGCATTAGGAGAAAAGAAGGTAGATGGGTGGCAAATAAGGTTACATTGGAAATCCACGTATAAGGAGAAAAATCACAAAAACACGAGGTAGGTGAAAGTAAGAATCATGAGGATGGAAGAGGTTCCTTTAGTGCTGGTAACATGCACACAAGAGTCTTTTTTCAAGATGGATTATTTGTGTGCTAAAAGGTTGGAAATAGTTTTCACGCAAGGATTAGGTGCAAGACAGTGTTTGCACAAGGATTGGGTGCAGGTGGAGAAGTTTTCGTGCAAGGATTTGGCATGTAAGGAAAAGTGTTGAAGTCAGGTTTGTTTGGAAACACCGCATTAAACTTGGCCCTACGGTGGTAGGTATCCTAGCCTTAAATGTGTAAAAGTTGGAAAAAATATAAATACAAGAGTGGGCATTTCATTATTTTACTTTGCGAAAAAAAGAAGAGTGATTTTCCTTCAAGAGCTAGGGTTTCGAAGACTGACTCGTGCGAAGGAAAATCCCAAAAACTTAAGCACAACTGGTCCATTAGATCTACAAACCAATGCAGAAGTGATTCACGGGTGTCAGGAACTTTTTGAAGAAGCACTTTGATCGAAGGAGAAAAGTCTAAGATTAGGGTTTTTGTTTTAGGGCACGGGGCACACGGGGGAAAATGTTCAAACTAAATCGCAAGTTAACATAGGAATGAAAGTAAGGGGTAAAATGATGGCCATAAAACCAGTAGGAAAACCTGTAGAACAATCCAAGAAGGGAAAGGGTAAGGGAAAAGGGAAGAATAAACAAGAAGAAATCCCCTTGGATACCAATGAAGAATGGTACTCAGAAATCCAATACCCAGATGGGGTTTTGCTAGGGTAAGATTGGGAGTCCCACATTAGGTAGATGCCCATGATTGACTACAATCACCGGTCAAGCATAATTGTAAAGGATATGGTGTTGGAGCTAGTATGTCCAACAAATAAACGAACACCTGATGGGATGCCAATCTACAGTGACGTAGTCAAGGTGAAAATGGAGAAGTCAGGGCTTCTCCAGCTTTACGAGCTGCCATATTTCGGGAATCCCAAGAACTTATACCAATGGCTGATGACGCACGTGCACAAAGACTTCTTCTACTTCATGGGGCATGAAATGCACATAACTCCCCAGTTAATTTCACACTTTACAAGCCTAAGTTATAAAGGAGACGTGCTCCTAGATGACTTCCAGGATGAGGAGGTAATTTAAGAAACCATTGCATCCCAGGAATATAAGAAGGGATGAAGGTACTACAACATTGTGGACATCAGCAATCCGGTGATGAAGATGGCTGCACACCTTATCTCCAAGTTGAATGGGAAAGAAAGATAGACCCAGGTGAGCAGGCCCTGGTTGAATGTCTACAGGAATGTCGCAAAAGGAACTAAATACAACATCTCCCAGTACATAGCAGATGAAATCATAAGCAGCGCGGAGAATGGGGGAAAGATCCTTTTTTGGAAACATCCTGTTAACCATTGTGTTCTCAGAAATCAGGGTTTCGGATGCATTTGATAATTTCATATGGGAATACCCCAATGAATACCCTTCCCCTACAGATAGATTCTAGAAATAAACTTGTGAATCAATGACAGGGGTACATAAGGTGCACTTAGAAAAATAGTATACGCGCCTTAGGAATGCATTCAGGACTGAATGGCGGATCCCAGAACAACTCCCATGGCAACTGAAGGAGAAGTAGAGTTCACAGTATACCAGCACTTCTGCATTGGCAGATTCATCTCGGTGGATGATAGTTGGAGTCCTTGGTGCAAACTCCCCTTCTCATTTACTACCCAATTTTTCTAGGCAAGAGTGAATAGGTACAAGGAATCAAATAAATTAAATCTAGATTTGTCCACCCTTGATAGTGAACACAGGGAAATGAGAAAGAAGCTAGTCTACCCGAGGAAGCATGCGTACGTTGAAAGATACGTATTGCAAGATGTGCACATTGTAAGTCCCATGACCTTACCTATTGCTGAGAGCAGTGCTGCCAGGATCTACCTTCACATAGGGCCAAATTTTGAAAAGGGTGCATATGTGGAAAATGAAATATCCATCCCGAATGACCCTATGGGAAGAAAGAAGCCAGCGCCAAAGCACAAGGAGAGGGAAGAAGAGGAAGAACAAAGGGTGGTGGAGAAGCAGAATGTAGATACCGTGGGGCCGAGTACCTACATCTGGAAGAAGAGAAGAACAGTGGTCAAGGAGAAGACCTCGGAGTCTGTGAAGCCACCATCCCCTGAGGAGCCCTCAGATGAAGAAAAGACCACATCCCTGACCCTAGAATTTTCAGCAAAGGAAGAAGAACAAGGAACGAAGGAACAAGATTTTGAAGATAAAGACAACCTAAATGCCTATATAGGTGAGAAGGATGATGATGAAGGGGAAGAGTTGGAAGTGAATTAGGAGCCAGTTGATGTCCATGATTCAGAGGAAGGAGTAGAGGATACAAATGATAATTTCATCTTTGTAAGGAGGAAAAGTGCCCAAGGGGAGGAAGGCATGCGAAGAGAAGAAAGGAGTGAAGCGGTAAGTACTAAGGAGAAATATATGCCCAAGATCACTCAGGAAGAAGTAAATGAGGAAGCGATAAGGGAGGCAGAGAATATAATCAATACCTTGGTCGAAGAGGGGTTAGAGCACAGCGCGGAGCTCATACTCGGAAAGTTCAAAGAAGAGCAGAGGGAGAAGAGTGTGGGTAGCAAAAAATTCCCAACTCTTTCAGTAACTATTCCGAAGGGTGTGTGCATGGGAAGTAAATTCATGGAAGGGGGAAGAACAATGATGGGATACATTGATGACCCCAAAAAAGTTTTACGTGCACATTTCTAGAGTACTGTGCCCACCAAGGAGCTCACTGCTATGGAGTCCTTTGACCTTGAGGATGGGTACCTATGCATAAGGAAGATGCTATCATGGGAGTTTGACTCCCACCTAGACGAGCCTAAGTTCGAGGTCAACTAAGGAGTGGTATTAGCATTGTCCGAAGGAAAGTGGGACAACCCCATTATAAACATGCAACAACTATCGGATGAGAAAGTGTGTAACGTGCTCAACAAAGTCTCCATGGAAATTGAGGCTAGGCTTTTCTACAGGAGTGATAGGGTAAAATTCTTGGAAGACCTATTAGAGAAGAGAAAGGAAGTATTGAAGCTAATGAAGGACCTCAACCTTGAGAAATTAATCAGCGCTCACTTACAGAGGGAACTTCAGGAGAAAAAGACTAGGGTACGTGAAGTTTCCAAGAAGGTGGAGCTCATCTCCCAAGCTATTATCATGAAGCACTCAGACCTTAACCCTCTCACACAAAAGTATGGTTCCTCCTTGGAATTCCTTGAGGACTTGACTCAGATCCTCACCATGGAAAGGAAGCCTTTGGCCTTGGAGTCAGTAGAGGAGGTAGCTACATGCTTGGAGAAGGAGGAAAAGTTGAAGGTTGTCACACTCATGGCTGAGTACAACAAGGTGCTCGCTGATGTGAAAATAGTTGCACAAGCTGTGGGGGTCACCTATGAGCATTGTGTGGATCAAGACAAGGTGACAGGCATGCTGCTGGCCAGCGACGAGGCTGAGTTGAAGGACTTCAGGGAAAAGAATAAGGGCAATAGAGCCAAGTGAGAAAAGATCATAGCCGAAGTGGAAAAGAAGTCTGAAGCTATTGAGAACTGGTGGGTCTCAGCCAAAACCCAGCTAAAAGAGATCTATAAGGTCATCATGAGGAAGATGGATGCCCTGGAGGATCATGCCAAGGAACTGGAGACTATGGTGGAGACCATTAGCATTAAGGGGGAAGGGTTAACCTTCGACGAGGTGAACACCTTGGTTGGTGATATCTACACTAGAGTGTAGGATGATGTTAGTGCCTAGAGTACACTAGAGGCCGACCTACAGCAAAATTTTCCCCTTCTTCTTCTTTAAGAAACTTTCCTTCTATTCTTTCTCTCCCCCATTCTTTATTCTTTCCCCCTCATTATTTTCCAAGGTAAGGCCTTACATTTTTTTTTGTACTACATTCTTTAAAAAGGTTCCCAAGGGTAGAGAATAAGTGAAGTGTGGGGTAATGTTGGGCCCCTAATGTAGCTACTAAATCTTAAAGGCACGCAGGCACGCATGGCCAGAGGAAGCGCGCAAGTAAAGGCACACAAGGTAGAATTCAAAAGCCTTCTTAGAGAACCAAGGATGTGTGTGCCACATGAAGAACAATTTGGGACTTAGCCATTTTTAGCCTTTTGGACAGAACACATGAAGAACGTGTTCCATTTGGATAAGGTTTTAGCCTGGTGACAGGGTGTCCTGGAAGGAATATAACTTACGATAGGAAGATCCAGAAAGCTAATCATGACATGGAGAGGCATGCGCCTGGGGTGACCCACACCTTGACACTTGGGGCTAGATCTGAGGCTGTAGAGTAGTTTGTTAGAGCTCAGATGCCTATTTATATGTGCATCCTTGGCAAGGAACAAAGACACAAGTAAGGTAGCAAAGATCTGCAGAATTACTACGAGAACTATGGGATAATTGGGTAGATGATTCTAGGAAGGATGTAATGGGGAAATGGGGAATGCAAATTTTATTTTTTAATCATCTCTATATGGATCCAAATATGGTGCATGACTATGGTCTGCCTCTCTGTGATGTTTTGGAGTAATACTATGAATGAATGTGATAAGGTTACCACTATGTTTATGTTAAGATCTCCTTCCTATATTATCTACATGTTTCCACTATGATTTTGATCTTGTATTATCATGAACTTTACTTGAATGATTATTCTAATTATGGATTTACAACTTCCTGGTTCTAGTTAATTATGTTGTGCGCTTTGTTACTATTATGACTGGAGGGGTGTAGAAGTCATCCTGAGCTCTATAGCTTATTCATGTCTGTTAAATCACTAAGTCAGAATCATGAAGTATGCCTTCCATTGAAATCACATAAAAGAGAGACTCGACTCCCTCTCGCGTGCCTCGGGTGAGAGCCCAACGCCCGTTGGTTGATAGGCCGGCGTGCATGAGGTTCCCTTGTTCTTAGTGGGGTGCAAAAATGACTACAAGGATTATAAAACGTGTATCCCTTGCTTTCATCACTATATGATGTGAATATGTGATCCACATTCTTAAAATCTAATAATTTCTCAAATCATCAAGAACATGAACAAAATATAACAAAATGCCTTTATATTATATATATCTAGTTTTCTATGAAACCATACTTCATAAGGTGTCTTGTCTTTCACTACCATTATAGGACTCATGTTAATGATATATATTATTTTTTTTATTGTTTCTTCCTAAAAAAACCCTTTCCATGTGCTTATTTTCAAACATGGTCTTTGGTAAATCTATGATGGATCTATTCTTTCTTTTTTCTACACCATTTTTTTTAGTGTGTAAGGATTTCTTAACTGAATTTTAATTCCATGGGAAGAAAAAAACTTATTAAACTCATTAGAGCAAAATTCTCCTCCTCTATATATTATTAAGGAAGTAATTTATGGAATGAATATATTATTTTTCAGGTAAAATTTTGAAATATTTAAAACACAAAAAGCTCTATTTTTGTTTCAACATAAATACCCATATAATTTATGGTTGCATCATGTATGAAGGAAATGAAGTACAAGGTCTTACCAATACTACTACAAGAAAAAGTTTTGATTTCTCTCCATTTTCCGACATGTAAAGACTCTAAATGATGTTTTCTAACAATACACTACTTGCATGCTTAGTCTTTATTTGAATCTATCTTGGGAAGACCTCTTACCATACCTTTTGTGTCAAGAATATATAAGCTCTTAAAATTAATATGACCTATCTTGAATGCCACACCATTTTAATATCCTTAATGACATGGATGATTTTAGTGGAAAATATTTGTAATATGGCAAAAATTTCATTTTAAGAAAATTTGTAAAGGTGAATTTTTCGAAGCAGGTCAGTGTCTTGCTCGCTTAAAATTTATAGTATTTTTTTTAGGGGTTGGCTTCTCCTACATTTGAAAACATCTCCTATAGAAACCTAGGTGATTTTCTGGGTAGTATGCTACTAACTAACTACTAGTTGAGGTATCAACATATCAAGTACTATGATCTTGCATACTCTAAGCACCAGTACACAGTTCAGATCTATTTCAAAGTTTGTAGTTGGACGGAAATTGCTATTTATTGACATGTGAAAAGGAGATTTCATTGATGAATGACTAGGAGATTTCATTGACGCGGGATAAGGGTTTTGTTTTTGATGCACGATACTACTACTAGTGACACACGATAATACTCTTGTTGATGCACTACATTGTATTTCTCTTACCCGTGACAAGGATATTATGTTGACGGGAGATTTTTAAATTTTGTAGTCGTGTGACAATAAGGTTTCTGTTATGCAGCAAAAAGTTTACTATTGTGCGATAACAAGGTTGTTATCATGCGACAAAAATTTTATGTGCCACAACAAACTTATTTTTGGGTGATAATAGGGTCTTTGTCACATGACATAGACCTTATCATCACCTAATAGAAAGGTTGTTGTCACACAATAGTAAACTTATTGTCGTATGACAACAACCTTATTGTTGCATGTCTTGAAAATGAAATCTTTTTTCAGGATAAAAATTTGCACACAAACCCCAGAAAATTCACCTATTTTGTGAAAGTTGTTCTAGGCATATTTGCTATGGGTTTTCCACCTTCAATTTCCCATAAGTCTCTTAAAATGAACCTTGTTCAATGATGGAGAGACAAGAACCTTCCTTCATCATACTAAACCTTGATGTAAGCATCATATGATTTTTCATATAATATTTTCCAATCAACCTATTTTTATATTTGTTATCAAAAATTAGTTTAAAACCCTTTTCAACTAGATGTCAAATAATAATCAATTATGTTTGTAAAAATTAGTTTATAATTTCTGATGTTTTGAGTCCACTACTGGACCCATTATTAGGGAAGAATATAGGAACTATTTAACAATATCTAATACCTTTAATTATGATTCAAATTTAGAGAAAAGTAAACATATTTCATCTCACATTTTACTTGTTAGATTAGGCATTTACCTTAGCTCATGTTCACCTAGGTACTTTATTTACCCTTATTGTATATATCCTTATCCACTTATGTGTGTGGATATTTATTTTTTATTTATTTATATATTAGGGGTCTGATATTCTCTAATTGTTAGGTATAGTTATTTCCTTGATATATGGTATTGACTAGATCCTTGATGTCTAGTTCTCTCCTAAATCTATGGTCTTGACTAGTTCTTTCCTTGATTTATGGCCTGATATACAACCTTGACTAGTTCTTAGATTTCTATTCCTTGCCTATATAAGTAAGGCCCATTCTCATTATATTTCATTGATTCCCATAATAATATATGATATTGCTGCTCATTTGTTTGCAAAAGTTTTATGTAAAGTTATTCTGGTGAATTTCTTTAATATTATTGATCATGATGTTTGATTAGCATCTAAGTTCTTTGCTTGGTATGATCTAGTTATCATTCCTTTTATTACCTTGACTTGTGGTGAGTTTCATTCTTCGCTTTCCTTAAAATTGGATAAAATTTATATCTCCCAATTGAACTTGATTTTGGAAATAAGTGCCTAGCTTGTTGAAACCCTCTTCATGAATTTTCATGTGATTTGAGAATCCCGAATCAAGAAACCATTAATTCATTTTATCCTATAATCCCACATTTCATGTGAAAAAATAGTTTGAGTCATCTTTACCCTAACTTTTTTCATCTTGAAGTGCCTTCTTTTCACCCTCTGGATTAGCTTGATTATTTTCTGCCAATATCCTGCAATATTTTATAAAAAAAATTAGTTTTTTTGAAACAATTACAATTAAGGTTTCTCTTTCCTCTACATGTGAAGTTAACTTTATATTTATCATTTGAAATGATTTTCTTAGTTGTATGTTCCTGTTTATAAGTCTATTATGAATTTCTTGTATATAGTCTATTTTTTATCCTCATGGGATAAGAGAACCCACTAATTCATCAAAAATTATAGTGTTAATGTATTTACACTCCTGAAGACTAATCAGAATACAAAACATTATTTGTTTTAAAGATCTCAAAAATTTCCTTACAGTGAAGTTTTCTTCAATGGTTTTTACATAAACCATCATTTTAGACATTAATTCATTTATCTTTATGTAATATTCTCCAACTCCATTATCTGACATTCTCAAATTATTACAATTAATTTTTATATTTTGTAGTTTTTATTCTCTTACCCTAAAAAATACTTGATAATAAATATCCAAGGTATTTCATGCCTCATGGAATGTTTTTCTTTAAATAATTCTTGGATAAATGCTTGGGTCTATGGCACTTTGGAGATAGAAAAAAACATGTGCCTCTACGTTTTCTTCTTCCTATTTTGATCTCTTTTGATTATGAGATTAATTATTTTAATCTATAGGTAGGAAAAAATATCTCAAAATCCCTCCCAAATAGGAATCCTCTTCAACTAAACTCTCCAATATCTAAATCTGGATCCTTTGAAGATGGGGATATTTATATAATTCACTGAAGCCCTGATTTTCTTGATAATGGCTAAAAAATAATTTAAAACTTTCTTGAATGATACTATAATACCAAATGAATGTTTTTTATGTGGAATGAGTGATGTAACCTAGAATTCACCAGTAAAAGCCCATGCGCGTTGGCACATCACTTAGCCTAAACTGAGCGTTAACCCAAAGTGTGCAAAGGTAATAGGACCCTCTTTAGGATTGTTTTTGTAGGAGGTTGGCATGATGAAGACTTAATACATTCAAATCCATAATTAATATAACATTCTACAGAGCATATTCAGGTCTAGATCTTAAAGAATCATGAATCACACGATAAATATAGCGAAATCATTTATGCAGTAATAAACTATAACCATGATTAACACCTTGATTCCTCCAATGACCTCCATTATAATAAATGCAGTAATACACAGAAGCTTCCTTACAATAATAGTATTATACACTTATGCGTGTAACAAAACTTGACAACATAACTTCACACTAACTCTTTTCTCACACTCTCATACTTATATATATCTTTGTATATCTCATAGTACATAGACCATTACATATTTATAAGGGTGGGGAATTTCCCTTCACCAGTTATCTAATCCCAAAATAGGGCACATTCTATTATTATCCATGCGCCATTACAGTAATAGCCACACATGCAAGTGCGCTAACAATAGACTTCTTCTAGTTAACTGTCAATAGTAAATCTATTCTCATCCTATACCCACGTAAAGTGCTTCGTAGCGGATCCTCCATAAATATTAAATGCATGTCGCGCAAGTCTTTAACTGGTTTGTGTGTTAGGCACTCTATCTCCAAAAATATCTCATACACATGAAAATGGCTAAGTCCCAAATCTATCTTTCTTCTTTGCGCGCGATTCTTTCTTGACCCCCGTGCCTCTGAACACGCTTTGTTCTTCCACATGAACCTTCTATATGTTTTTCTCTAAGTTCCATATTTGGAATGACCAACAATGAGTTCAAATCAGATTTTAAATACCCTTTAAATGAAGCTAGTGATCATCCAATATTACCCAAAATAAATAGCTATTAAACTAGTATGCTTGTAAGTGACACTGATGAAAAAATATGTATTTAATAACTTAACATAATGAAACCAAATATTTCTGGTTTGTATAATTATATAACTTTGAATAAAATTAATTTAAAAATCATATGCTCTTCGAAAAATTCACCCCACCATTGCATATATACTTAATTAATAAACAAGGCTAATATAGCCATATCATAAAACTTGTCTTAATTTACATGACAAGTAAAATAGTAATAATATGAATTATAAATCCTAAATGAACTAAAGTCAACTAAATATGAATAAAAATATACTCAATAAAAATTATCATCCATTAGTAATATATGGTCAACATGAAAGAAGTAATTAATAGTTTAAGTGCCATATGCACACCCATCATGTACCCTACTCAACATAGGTGCCTTAACCTCTCTTAAAACTAGAAATGAAATTATAGAAGACTAAAATTAGTCATTTATACATATAAATTATAGACCACCTCTTATGGATGAATGGATAATGATTTTAAATTAGTTAAGTGCACATCTAGTAAACTACACTCTAACTGACACTTTAATCCTAAAAATATAATTTTATACTTAACCAAAAAATATCCTAAAAATAAAAAAACAAATAATATGAATTTTATTAGTAACTAATCAGGTTCCCATATTGGCATCATACTAAACAAGTGATATTCATCAAAAATCTCACCATGCTTCTGAAATTCTTTTCATCAACTGAAGCATTCTTGTCCTTTCTTAAAATGATTTTTCATTTATAATTGTCATGTCTACAAGATTAAAATATTGAATATTGTACTTAGGTAATATGTCCTAAACATACTTGGCTTGAGAAATGATTACTTCCTACTTCTTTTGATGTACTCAGACATGAAAATAAATTACTTCATAAGTCAAATATAAATCATCTCAAATTCTAATTTAGTAGACATCTCTATAGATCTGCTTGTAAATATCAAGTCATCTACATAGAAAAAAAACATATAACACATTTTAAAATGATTGCATGTAAATATTTGGTTTATTTTGACTTCTTAAAAAACTTATCTAATAAACAACTATCAATTCTTGAGTACCAAAATCTTGGATCTTTCTTCAATCCATAAAGAGCCTTCTTAATCTTATATACCTAAAACTCTTTACTCTTTATTCCAAAATATTGTGGCTGCCCCATATACACTTATTCAATCACTCCATTTAATAATTAAATTTGATACCCATTTCATGTATTTTTCATACTTTATGAAGATATAGAGAAATAATTATCCTTATATTAGCTTGATGTGCAACGGGTGCATAAGTTTATTCATAGTCAACCCCATATGTTTGTGTAAAACCTTTTGCAATTAGTCTAGCTTTTATATTTTCAATTGTTCCATCATTTTTGAATTTGGTATTGTAGACTCGCTTGGTTCAAATGAAATATTTTTCAGATGAGTTTTGAATAATATTCCATGTATTATTCCTCTTAATTGATTCCATCTTAATTTTCATAACATCAACCCACTCTTTCCTTTGATTAGATCATGCATAACTTTTAGGATCACTAGCCAAAAATGACAATGCAAACTTAATATTTTCATCATAAACAACATTAAAGAAATTTTTTTCTTGAGAATTAATACTTTTGATCAGGTCCTCTCATAATTTTTATCCAAAATTTTATTTTCTAAATGTGGATTTAAAAAAATACTTGTGCATATTTGGAGTTAATAGATGGATGAATAGTATCTTGAGAAGAACTAGTATTGTTTCCTGTTGAACTAGAAACATGTGTAGGAATTTGTAAGCCCTAAAATCATATTCAATAATCTACCACAATTCACTCATTCACCTTTTATAAATATGGTCATTATCAAAATACATTTGATTTTAAAAATATTTACAATCCCTAAAAACAATTGCATATTCACTTGTAGGATTTTAAAATTTGTATACTTTGCTTTCATAACTATATCATGCGAAAATATGAGCCACACTCTTAGGATAATTTTCTTTCTCTTTTAATACTTTATTACACAATACATATGAGACAATAAGTTGAGTCATCTTGAACCTCACTTTGTTCAGCTTGAAATTCTTTCTTCTCACCCTTTGGATTACATTAATTATTTGCTTCAAGTGTCATGCAATCTTGTATAATGTCCTAGTTTTTTGCAATAATGAAAAGTAAGGTTTATCTTACTTATAATTGTGAAATTGACATGATATTTCCTCTTTTAATTTTATTTTTTTGAGCTCTGTTGATTCTGATTTTTTTTCTCTTTGGGAATTTAATTTTTTATTGGTTGCAAATACCTATTCTAGATATCCTACAAATAGTTTCATTTTAAATCTTTACGAGATAAGAAACAACAAAATAATTCATCAAAACTTATAATTTTCATGTCATCAAGATTTTTAAGAGTGATCACAATATATGACCATATTTTTTGTAAAAGATCTCAAAATTTTCCTTAGTATAAACATATTTTATATACACTAAAAAATGTAAATTTTTACCATGGTTTTTTAAACCTTAACTAGGTTTCTCCACATTAAGTTTGTGTTATGTGTATTGATGTGTGTACTTAATTTTACACATTATCATTCCTATTGAATTGGTTAAACAAAAAAATACTATATAATAATTAAAAATACTTGCATTCTATTAGAGAAGGAATATATCTAGGTTATTGTGTACAATATATTAAAATTAAAAAAAATTGTAATTGTAGAGGTTGAGTTTCTTTCAAAACATAAATGAAATAAAAAACCTTATTGCAAGCAATTTCTACATTCTAGGAATTGGGATCCACTTTCATTTGAAATATTGTCTTTTAAATTTTAAATACACATGTATGTTGTGCACGAAATATACTTACAAAATATGAGAAGATATCATGAATATACAACAACTATAGAAGTTTATTTATTATGACTATGCTTTACAATACGATTTAAAATATTTTTAATATATTGATACATACATACATACATACATATACAATATATATGTATGTATATATATGTATATGTATATGTACATATACATATATAGATATATATATAGATAAATATACATATACATATACATATACATATATATATATATATATATATATATGTATGTATATATATCTATATATATATCTATATGTATATGTGTGTGTGTGTGTGTGTGTGTGTGTGTGTGTGTGTGTAGATCAAGGATTTCGCGCTTGTTACCTGTCCAAGTTAATGCACTAAACTAAACACAAAAACCCTGAAAAATTCCAATGAAATCGATACCTGACGGACAAGATCTGAAGATGTAGACGGATAAGGAGGTCGATGTAGATAAGACGGGTGCACATGAGCAATTCGCACAATAGATCCGAGTAACCTGCAAGACACCAATGCTTGACAAAAAAATATGGCGTTAAAAGATATTTAGGTGGAATGCCCGAGAAGCGGGTCCGGGAAGTGATAAGCTTCCTCGGCGGATGTTAGTCCACGTTTTCAATTAAGTAGAGAAGCATACATGATAGAAGATGTACATATAAGACTAGATTTTCTGATTATAGTAATGAAACCGAATTTAAACAACAGACAGAAAGCTACAGAAAACAGGAAACTATGAAATAAAGCTGGATTTGTGTTACTTGTGTCCTTTTACCTGTCTGCATGATGATCAGCGTCGATTAATAAGGATCGGCGTCGACTGATGTGATCGGTGTCGACTATGAAGAATCGGCATCGACTGTATAAGATTGGCGTCGACTAAAAGTAGATCAGTTGATCAAGGACAGTGCAAGAAGATTCAGAAATTGGAAAGTGATGGACAGATAGTCGACGTCTACTGGATGTGTGAAAGTCGGTAGGATACTAGAACAGAGTCACTAGAGGATCGATGGATACGTGCGATGTTGATATGATAGGAGCAGAGTAACGGTGCTCCTCTCAGGGATTGATTCGGACAGGATCCGATCTCATTTGATACACTTGATGCTAAAAGATCTCTCTTTCTTACAACCTGTGTCTCTTTCGCGATCTGTCTCTTTGTCTCTCCCTGTTCGTGCGTGTCCTTTTTCGTCGTGTGTCCTTAGAACTGAGTTCTGGACTTGTATTTATAATTGGCGCCACTCCTAAAAAATCGGCACCGACCGTATAATTAAATTTGGGGTAGATAAGTGATTAGGATACATGGGAAGAGGTGTAATTAAATATTTAATATTTAATTACTCACTGGTAAGATACAATGGGGTGAATTAAACTTAGGATAGATGTTTAAATCACAAATCGGATAATATCCCCAAGGGGATAGTGGTGACGTAAACGTGCCCCAAGTTACCTAAGCAGGTAAACGAATGTGAGGGACACTAAATTGAGTAACCAATTTTAAGTGTCTACATTTTTCCCCTTTTTGTCAAGTAACTTGCCATAAGCAAGGTTATGAGACAAAAACAAAGAGATGGAAGAAGGGAAGAATGAGTGATGATGTGATCCCCCCTAAAACTAGGGATGGGATGGGTGATAGAACAGACGATCCCAAGTTTGAAAGAGGTAGATGAAAATGCAGGATACCCCAGTCGGATGTCTGGAGTAGATCTGATCATTGATGATGCAAATAAATAAATAAAAAGGCAGCAACCTAAGGAACTCACATTGGTAGGGCAAACTAGACGGTCTCCTCATGAGACGACGTTAATACCTATAGACCCATGAGTGTAAGGAGAACTGCAAAATAGTCAGCATCTAAAGAGAGACACATTGGTAGGGACAACTAAACGGTCTGCAAAGCAGGCGACGTTAGTGCCTACAGACCCGTTTAACTCCAAGCTGCCAAAAAGTATGAGTGTCCCACGCAAAGGGAACAAAACCCGAAATAGACGGTGATATCGAAAAGATGCGCCGAAAGGCAATATTCAGCACAAAATAATGATCAGATGGATAAATAAGCCAAGCATCAACACTATGGTAAACAGATATGGAAAATCGACGGCGATCACAGTAATCAGTGACGACCAAGATGAACGGCGTCGATCAAAAAAATCGGCGTCGACTAAATGCAGCGTATATAAATATGCGAACGGAAAACATAAACGATTTATTGTCATCGTGACGATCGATTCAGAGAGAGTCAGAATTTTGATTTGAGCACCATGGAAGCCTCTGGGAGTGGTCAGAAGCGCAGGAGGACACGACCTGGGGTAAGTGGTTCTTCTTGAACCCATTGAACTTAATTTTTTTTTTGTTTGATTTTTTTTGTTTGTGGGGGCAATGGTCCAATTTATGCCCAGACAGTCATTCGGCATCGATTGATAAAATCGGTGTCGATTGGTGTTTGAGCGGCGTTGATTGGTATGAATCGGCGTCGACTAGAAATAAACGAATGCCGATTTTATTAAATCGACGCCGATTAGAATAGATAAGATTTTTGTTGTTGTTTTGGATGTTCTGATTCGAGACTAAAATTGCTCTTGCTGTCATGGGTGTAGGCACGAGAGGCTCTACACATGAGGGATGCTATTCCCGAGTTACTGGAGACTATTCTCCCAGATGTGACCGATGTAGATTGGCGGCATCTAGAGTTAGCCGGGCTCGGGGGCTTTAGATATTACCGACGAGTTCCGCGAGATGTAGAGCTGATGCGGGCACTAGTGCGACGGTGGGACAACCATACGTGCACGTTTTGGTTCAGGACGGGTGAGATGACCATCACCCATGAGGATATATACAGGATTTTGAGACTGTCGATCACTGGGGACCCGATCGAGATTACACCACGAGAGCAGCAGCAGAGGGCCCTAGTTCGATTATATAGAGACAAGGCAGATGATTCAGAGATAGTGTCTGGGGTAGTGCGGATAGCCTCACAGTATAGACAGGATAGCCCCCGGAGCAGACGGATAGTGCTGATTCAGATGGCCATATCCTATTTTGCTCTGCCAGATTCAGGAGGTGGGAGATTCCCACTGTTGTTATTAGACTGCGTTTGTGACATTCTATAGTTCAGGCAGGTGTTTTCCTTTGCTGATGCCCTGATAGCTCAGATATATCATGAGTTATGGATGTACACCATAGGCAGGAGGACAGGTATCGATGTCAGTTTTGTGCTCCATTGCTGGGCCTATGAGCATATAGCGGTGATCAGGCCATCCGGGCTTCCTTGGATGCTAGCAGCAGTGGGAGGTATTGATTATGGATTCCAGTGATGGCGGGTTGATATGGCCATTGGGGATACAGGGAGATCGGCTGATTGGTACAGCGAGTGTTTCAGGACGCTGACACCGGATCAGGTCATCTGGAGGCCATATCAGGCATTTCTGACATGGGCTGGTCAGGATGCCCACTTGGTGGCACTGAGACGGAGCAGAGTGGTTAGGGGCCGCAGGCTTGATATGTGGGAGCGAGTCCCGTTTATGCGGGTATTGAGACAGTTCAGCTTAGTACAGACAGTGCCGACCACCTACACGCCTTATAGGTGAGATAGCAGGGAGACTGATCTGCTGATTTTGATCCCGGCAGATCCATTGCGAGAGGCTCCACCCTCTACAGACAGCGATGATGATGCAGGGGTGGATGAGGGTTACGTAGCATGGTACGATATAGAGCTACCACGACATCTCCCGGCATCTATAGATGCCGACGAGGATGACATAGCTGCGATGCTGGATAGACTGGAGGGAGAGCATGCCAGCCTGACACAGACACATCAGGTAGCTCTTGAGGAGATCAGGGCTCTGACAGAGGAAAGGGATGCCCTAATTTTGGAGAGAGACACTGCTCGCCAGGAGCGAGATATAGCGATCCAGCAGAGGGATCGCTACCTTCGACATAGGGAGGCCCTCAGGGCCAAGTATGGGGAGACAGGTGCCATGTCGGAGTCTGGTACGCAGGGTACGACCCTAGGAGGAGCACCAGCAGCAGCGCCAGCAGCCCCAGCAGCACCAGCAGCACCATTACGAGCACCTGGTACTGTGAGCTTGAGCACATATCAGTCTCTCCTTGCTGAGGTGAGATACTATGAGGATGCCTTAGCGCAGCATGCCCCAGATGTGCCTCGGTACGGGGTGAGGAGGAGAGCAGCGATGGCTATAGCGAGCGGGGCCTCAGGCGGAGGGAGCACCGGGAGAGATCGAGGTGGACAGAGACCTCCAGTAGCAAGTGCATCTAGCTCGATAGGAGGCGGCTAGGAGAGACAGCCTGGTCCAGAGGAGGGTGGAGGAGATAGTGTCCTCCATGCATCAGACTTTACCATATAGGGATTGATGTATTTTGTATCTGTATAGTGATGTAGCCTCGATTGGAAGGCATTGTATAGATGGCTTGATTGAAAGCCACCCATTTTTTTGTTGTACAGACACACATGTATATATAGATTCATCATTTCATTTGTCATATAATTGATCTCATGCGTTTGATTTTGATATACATGGATAGATGTAGCATAATTGTGATGGATCTAAATATAGACTGATAGATGATGAATAGATGTGATTGGATAGATATAGACTGATAAAGGATAGAAATAGATGTGATTATATGGATATAGATATGTGGATATAATTTTGATGAAAATAGAGATAGACAGATGCAATGTAACTTGGATGTACAAGTTTTTCGATACTTTGATGGATAGATAGATAGATGTGATTGATGTATGGATTTTATTTTGATGGAAAATGGATATAGATAGATGTAGTGTAACTTGGATGCACTAGTTTTTAGATGTTTTGATGGATAGATAGATAGATGTGATTGATGTACTCGGCATGGTTGAGATGTTAATTTAATTTTGATGAAAATAGATAGCCAGAGCCACATGTGTTGATAATAGATGCTTTGATAGATAAGATGAAATTAGATAGAAGATAAATTTTGATTGAATTAACATGTGAAATGTCAATTTGACTAGATGAAAAACAAAGAATAATGGGGAATACTCTTTGCGAGAGCCAAGGAGGTAATGAAAACGACCTTGACTAGGAATAAAGAAAATATACCCCGATAAGAAAGAAAATGATAAGTTGGACTCCCAACCGACCATAGATAGAATCTGGATAGGAAATCACAATATCATGCATGTAAAGCCCTATATGAGGTTAAAATGAACCTGACACTAACTAGCCGCAAAACAAATCTAGGAGGGAAACGAAAGGAACAGTAAGTACGTACCTTGTCAGAATTTACAAGGGACAGAATACATGTCCATAGTGGGAAAATAGGATTCTCCATATGATCTACAAAAGGTCTTAAATCTCAGCTTCATGATTTTGGTAGAAAAGAAAACTAATCAATGCGGGAAGTTTGCTTGATATGAAAAGACTGATTGATACGGGAAGTCTTTCAGTGATGCTAAAAGTGTATAAACTGACCGAAAGGCCGATTAATTACAAGAGGCCTTGAATATATCTTTGAGAAACAGCCGTCCTTCAAGGGAGCGGTCTGTATTTTGATTTTTAATGATAGCCATCCTTCGAGGGTATGGTCTATATTTTTTCTTTTTGATTCATTTGATAATGTAGGGATAGCTGTCCTTTGAGGGATCAGTCTATATTTTTGGATAACATCTCTTCTTTTCTTTTCTTTTTTTTGAAAATATTTTTGGAAGAAGCTAAGTTTAGACCTAGATAGATCAGATTGAGGGGAAGAGAACATAGAAAAACATGCACTCATGCCCCGAGTAGATCCGATTAAGATAAGCACTTGGGATAGATGAAGTGGTGATTAAGGTATTCCTACCATGAGGAGGAACATATCCAAAAGAAACATGCAATGAGTAGAGCCGCGATACTCATATTTTAAGGTAAAAGAGGCAATAGGCGGAGAACCACATAGTTTCGAATCACCATGAAAGTATATGACTGGTTGTTTAGATGGATGAAAGATCTGTGTTGCGACTAGACTTGTGTAAGATAGATTTTAACAGTAGAAGGGCCATAGATGCAAGGCATTAAGAGGTTCCGCTTCAGGTATACCATCCATGGAAGATAAACGATAAGCCCCAGACCCATATTTATGAGTGATAATATATGGGCCCATCCAGTTGGGAGCAAACTTACCACGTTGACTTCTTTCGAGTGTAGTGACATTTTGATTTTCTTTAAGAACAAGATCACCAATTTTGAAGTCACGGTGCTGCAATTGCTTGTTATAAGCACGTTTGACACACTCGAGATAGACTTGATGATGTTCAAGAGCGTTGAGACGCCGCTCATCTAATAATTCAAGTTGCGCTAGATGATTTTGACGATAGTCCTCATCGGAGACAAATTCTCTGAGAGAAACACGGAGAGATGGGATTTGGACTTCCAAAGGAGGAACAGCCTCAGACCCATAGACGAGAGAGAAGGGAGTAGCACCAGTAGGAGTACGAATGCTAGTCCGATAAGCCCAGAGATAGTCTGATAGTCCGATAGTCCCATTGCGAAAAAGGCCACAAATCCACCGTAGGTTGCAAAGCTTGACTAGGGATGTGTGTAAGATTGGAATGTTGTTGACACTTGATGCATTTCTTAGTGTATTCACAACAATCTTGATTAAGAGAAGGCCAATAATATCCCAAACGTAAGATGCGTTTAGCCACAGCCAAGCCACTAAAATGTCCACCACAGATACCATCATAGACCTCCTGGATGGCTTTAGATGATTCATGGGTTTTGAGGAACCGAAGCAAAATACCATCAAAGCCACGTTTGTAAAGAATCCCGCCTAGAATAGTATAGCGATTAGCGCGTTGGAGAAAAGATCTTCTACCATTGGAAGTCAGATCTGGAGGAAGCACCGAATGAGATAGATAATCAACAATCTGTTGATACCACTCATCCTGAGTATGGGTTGTGACAGCATGGATTGAAGTTAGTTTCCTAAGATGAGATGGTTGATCTAATCATTGTACAGCCACATAAAGTCACGAGTCTTCGGTAAAAGGTGGGATAAGTGAGGCTAACGAAGCCATCGTATCTGCGAATCGATTTGAAGTGCGAGGAATAGCTTGGATAGTGAATTTATCGAAAGATTGGAGTTGAGCAAGAACGATGTCACGATATTTTTGAAGGATATCATTCTTGCATTGATAGACACCCGTGACTTGATTAACGATGAGTTCAGAATCACCAAAGATGTCAATATGACGAGCGCCGAGATTAATGTAATTTTGAAGACCCAAGACAAGAGCTTCATATTCAGCCATATTATTGGTGCACTCAAAGTTCAATTTGTGTGCGACTGGGATAGGCGTACCCCAAGGAGGAATCATCACGAAACCTACACCTCCCCCTTGCTGGCATTTGGATCCATCAAAGAAGAGCTTTATTTTAAATAGAGACAGACCAAAATCAATTTGTTGGATATATTCATCAGGGAATTGAGCAAGGGGGTCTTGAGTGTCTGGAAGAGGAGCATCAGCTAATTGATCTGCAATAACCTGACCCTTGATAGACTTTTGCGGGATAAACTCGAGGTCAAATTCTGTCATAAGCATGAGCCAACGAGTGATACGATCATTGTGATAAGGCTTTGCATGAATTGTCTTGAGTGGATTGACACTTGTGATAATGTAAGTTTTGTGATTAAGGAGGTAATGACGAAGCTTAGAAGTTGCGAAGAAGAGAGCACAACACAGATTTTCAGCCTTGGAATAACGTGTTTCATACTCATGGAGGGTGTGAATGATGTAATAGACAGCTTGTTCTTTACCGCAAGTGTCCCGATGTGAAATCATGGCTCCCAGAGCATGGTCAGTCACAGAGATATAAAGATAGAAAGGCTCCCCCTCGCGTGGAGGTGTAAGCACAGGTGGAGAAATAAGATAAGCTTTGAGATCATCAAAGGCCTTTTGGCAATGTTCATCCCATTCAAAATGAACATTCTTACGGAGGAGATGGTGAAAAGGTTGACAACGGTCTGACAATTGTGAGATAAAACGACGCACTGATTGAAGACGTCCTTGGAGACTGCGGAGTTGCTTTAAGTTAGAAGGGGGAGGCATATCAAGGATAGCTTTTATTTTTGCGGGGTCCACTTCAATACCCTTGATGGAAATGATAAAACCTAAAATTTTACCAGTGAGAACGCCAAACACGCACTTAGCTAGATTTAGACGAAGACAAAAGTGGATAAGCCTCTCAAAGAGAGGTGCAAGGATGAAAAGATGATCCTGGTGACGTTTGGACTTACCGAGGAGATCGTCAACGTAATCTTCCACAGTTTTTTGTAAGAGATCATGGAAGATGTAGGTCATTGCTCGCTGATAGGTTGCTCCTGAGTTCTTAAGACCGAAAGGCATGACACGATAACAAAAGGTCCCCCAAGGAGTTATGAAATAAGTCTTATGTTGATCTCCTGGTGCGATGAGAATTTGATTATACCTAGAGAAACCATCCATAAGAGAAAGCATCTCATGACCCGCAGTTAAATGCACGAGTTGGTCGATATTAGGTAGAGGAAAATCATCTTTTGGACAAGCCAGATTAAGATCCCGGAAGTCGGTACAAATTCAAATTTTCCCAGTAGCTTTAGTTACTGGTACTACATTGGAAACCCATTGTGGATAATCAATGGGTTGGATGAAGTTAGCCGAGAGCAAGCGCTGTAACTCTTCTTTAACAAGAAGGGCTACTCTAGGGTGCATTTTACGTAATTTTTGTTTAACTGGCTTGATGTTGGGAAGAGTAACGATATTGTGGACCACAATATCGGGATCGAGTCCAGGCATATCCTCATATGACCAAGCAAAGGCTTGACGATGGTTGGAAAGAAAAGTGGTAAAATATCCTAACTCCTATGGATTAAGGGATTGGCCGACCTTAATGATGCGAGGGTCTTCAGAAGTCCCTATATTAAGGTCGACAGTGGCTTCGTTGAGAAGCGTAGATGTGTCAGAAGGAATAGTCTTGGGAAGATATGAATCCTCTACCCCCAGATAGGTGAGGACAGAATCATCATCCGCACAGTGGATAGTGTTGATAGTAGGAGAGTCATCTCCAACTATTTCAGGGAAGATTAACGGTATGGAAGCGGACCGGTTGTTAGTCTTATAGGCTAGCGGCCCTAAGGAAATGGTATTGATAAAAAAAAAAGTTAGGCGGGATGGAAATGTCATCGTCCACATCGAGTGATGCTTCTGACTTAGCGGGAGAAGATGGTTCCTCAATAGGAAGAGGCTCATCGAGAATAGTGACGGTGGCTTTTGAAAGAGGTTTAAATCCTAAACCAAATTTTTGATGTGGCATGAGAGTAGGAATGGATGTGAGGTCATGCACACCTTGCTCATATTTTCCTAGACCAAAACCATTCCACGCGCATCGATATAGATAAGTTTTTGCAAACGTGGGATTTTGTAGATAATCGAACCCTGTTAAGTAAGGTTTGGTCCTAGGAGGAGAATCTGGGTGATAATGAGGTGTATCAAGACCACCATAGATGAAATTATTCTGTTGATTGGGCAGACCAATGGTGATGATGCGACTGAGACCTGGTTGATATTCAGGTTGTTTGTCCGGTCTACCATACTCACTAGGATTGAGATGGGCGTCGAAAGAAAAGAGAGGAAGCTCTCCCAGTGAGAAACGCTGCAATGTCTCTTCTAGATTTTGTAAATCCAGTAGTTTGGTTGCAGGTATGGAAGAAGATGAGGCCCCATCAGGAGAAGAAGTATTTTCCTTTAGAGGGGCAGACCTTGTGGTCATGTCACATTGTGCGGAAGGAAAAGGATCTCCTGGATGAGTATATATTTTTCCCTCATATTGATATTTTAAGCATCGATGGAGGGTGGATGGGACACAATGCATTGCGCGAATCCAGGAGCATTCGAGGATCATATTATAGTGGAATTTTCCTTCGACAATGTAGAAGATTTCATGAAGCAGCTTCTTACCTACTCGAATGGGTAAGACCACAGTTCCTAAAGTAACTGCTAACTGATCGTTAAATGATCAAAGGGCGAAAGGCGGTGGTGACACTACGTTCTTTGGTAACTTAAGTTGCTCAAATGTGTGCGAGGAGATGACATTGAGTGCAGCTCCACTGTCGATCATAATGCGTTTTAATGTGGTGTTGTCGATTTGGACTGTGATAAAGAGGGGAGCCTCCAAATCCTCTGAAGAAAGAGGAGGAATTTCCGAATCTTCAAAAGAAATGGTAGTTGATGGTCTATTCAATCCAACAACCAACTCAAAGGGCTGGGGCTCATCTGAATTCACTGTGATGCGATGCAGATTATCAATTAGAGCCTGGCGATGTTGTGGAGAGGATTGGATGAGATCAAAAAGAGACATTTTGACCGGAGCCTGAGTGAGTTGTTTCATAACACTCTCCTCAACTGACACGGGAATTTGAGCTCGAGGTGCAGCACGAATAGAGACCCGAGGTCATGGGGCCAATGAGGAAGGAGGAACTCCTTCAGGGGCTGCAGAAATGATAACCCGTGGTCGAGATGCTGTAGATGAAGATGGATTATCATAGTGTTGGGTTCTAGTGGCGATATGGATTGTGTCAATTTGAGAAGGTGGAAGCTTCATTGGAGTGGAATCACTATAGGTCTGAGTGGATCGTTGGGGCTCAGATGGGGCTAAGATGGTAGGAGATACTTGTTCCTCCTCCTCCAGAAAAAGGTCACTTTCTTCCAAAAGGTTGTTGACAACAGCTTGAAGAGCTTTACATCCCTCAGTATCATGACCCGGGGTATGGTGGTAAGCGCAAATTAGATCAGAGTTAAAACAGGTAGGTTTAACTCCTTTAGGGTTATAGGGTTTAATCGGAGGAAGGGATATGGATGAAGATTGGATAAGTTGGCGAAGGATTTCGGTGTAGAACCCAGTAGATGAAGATGAGGATAGAGGTGATGAAGGTGCCTCTTTTGCCTTAACAGACTGCCGAGGCAAAAGAACCTACATGTTAGGTTTGACAGTATTTTTAGGGATCATCTTATTCTTTTGGACACTTGGAGGTGCAAGCTTGGGCATTTGAGATGGAAGTAAGTGAGACATGATTGATTTTGGTGGAGGAGGAGCCCCTAAAATAGATTTTGTAGATGACGGAGATGTGACAAGTGTTGTGGTCTTCAAAGATAAAGGAGGTTGCTTGGTTGAATTTACTGATGATTTAGATAATGTCGATTTAGATGAGAAAGAAGCTCCCAAAGTAGGTGTAATCGGAGGGACATAGGGCGCCCTGGCTTTTGGTAATGAAGATGATGATCCTGATAGAAGAGGTGGCGTCTTGTTAGTATGTAAATCCGCTTTTCGGGGTGTTGGTGAAGAATGTGTTGTAGAAGAAGATGATGGTTTTGATAAGTGTGTAGAAGAAGACGCCTTCTCAGCGGATAAATCCAATCTTTTATGGGGCGTAGAGAGAGATTTTTGTGGGAAAGCACCAAGGGTCTTGATGGTTCGAAATATGGGCTTTCCTTTTTTCAGGGATGGTGACAACTTCAACAGCATAAGGTGATTGTAACCTTTTCGGAGGAAGCAAGTGGGGAGGTACTGATGGCGCAATGTTAGATTTTGGTTGTCTCGGTTTAAGTTCAGGAACCGAGCGTATAGGTGTTGGTGCTACTTCTTTTGATTTTCCTTTAATGGGCGAAGTAGCACTAGTGGTGGAAGAAGTGAGTGATGAAGAAGCAGTTCCTTGCGAAGGGACTACTTCTGGTGCAGTAATTATGGGTGGAACTACTATTGGAAAAGAGACAGGAAGAGTCAAAATCAAAGATGCTTCCATCGGAGTTGGCACAATTATAGGTACGTTCACCAGGGGCATAGTTGCAGCGAGAATGGGAGCAACAGAATTAGATGTATCTGTAGTGGAAACTCGAAGGGATGTAATTGCCTCGAGCATTGAAAGAATGTTCGACGATGAGATAGATGAGGATGACACTGTCTCGGGTATGGATGGAAGGTGAGACAAAGGAGTGGAGAAAGATGAACCCGTATCTCGCAATGTAGGAATATTTGAAGACGGGCTATCTGAAGATGGTGGAATTTTAGTGATTGGCGGAGTGGAAGGAGGTTCTGATTCGGTTGATGTGTTCACAGATGGCTTGGTTTTAGAAGAAGATTCTTCAGTAGAGATGAAGTTGATAGTATGAGTGTTTGGTTTTTGAGACTCTAAAGCATTATGGTTCGGGGAATGATTAGGAAAAGGTTGTTTAAAAACATCCAGTGCCTAATTTGGGGGAGCATTTGGGTTATCCAGAATGAGCTCGCCTTTATCAATGAATTTCTGGACAAGATTTTTGAAAGTCTGACATCGTTCGATGTCATGACCTTTGGTTCTATGATAGTGACAGAAATCATTTTCTCTATACCAGAATGGACGTTCTTGGATTTCATCGATATTCCTAATAGGGGGAAGTTCGATCATGCGAACTTCCAACATTTTCTCTAAGATAGAGGCATATGATTCCCCCAATGGAGCGAAGGATCGAGATGATGAAGTTCCTTTTCGAGAAGATGAGGAGTCTCTTTGTGGTGTTTGATTAGAAGTATTATCAGCTCGTGATGTTTTTAATACGATAGCGTTGGTGGATCCCTAATTCTTGTCTTTAGAAGGGGAAGAATTTGGTTTGGTTAAACCAAGAAAAATCAGGTTTAGATTTAGAGCGAAGTTTTAGCTTCCCTTGTTCAATGGCGCAAGATTCAAGTTTGTGTGCCATCGTAAAGGCTTATTCAAAGGTATGAAAAGTCTGGATCCTTAAAGTGGAATAAATATGATTAGCACAAGATCGAGTAAACAACTCGATTTGTTGGGATTGAGGAAGGGAGAAAGACAATTGGTTGATTATCCCTCTCCAACGAGTGACAAAGTCTTACAATAGACTCATCATCGAATTGACGAATGTTATAAAGATCTGTAATCGAGATCTTATGCGCGATATTTATTGAAAAAGTTTTCAAACAAACATCTGGGCCAATTGAGAGAAAGAAAACAAGGAATGTTGAGGAATGTATATTGTATCAGTCTAAAGCAGAACCTGCTAGAGACATAGGAAAGGTACGGAGCATAAGCTCTTGATCCTGAGACTATGAGGTAGCAAGCATGTTTGAATGCTCGCAAATGTTGTTGAGGGTCCTCCCGACTATGAAACTTTGAAAATTTAGGAAGTTCCCATTGGGGAGGATAAGGCTTAAAATCCACTGAGGGGTGAATGGGTTCATTACACACTTCTTTAAAGGATTATGAAGGACGAGCCCTTTTTGTGGAGGCTTCCAAGTCTGTGATTTTCTTGAAGAGAATTTGAACCACGTCAGATTGAGGAGGAGGCACACTGGCATGTCCTACATAAGAAGCAAATGGTGGATGTTGTTGAGGTGTCAACGGGGGATTCATCTGTTGATTGATAGGATGATAAGAGGAGTAACCAGGCGTTCTGGGTGACACCTGGTGGGGTATTTGCTATGAAGTACCTTGTGTATAGGCAGGCTGTGAGATAATAAGTGGTTGAGAAAATGAAGGTTGGATGACGGGTGGAGCCTGTGATTGGTGGACTCCTATGCTTGTTGATATGAATTGGGACAGATTGAGGAACATGAGTTCCGATTTGATTAGACATATTGGGGAACAAGACCTGAATGGGGCCTTCTACTACCGGATTAGGCATTAAGGGTGCCGATGCTAGAGGATGGGTGAAGGTCACTGTTGCTGGAAAATTGGAAGAAAGACCCACTAGAGGACGGGAAGCAGGAACCAACTGACTATTCAGAGGGGGTTGGCTCATAAAGGGGTATTGGCCTTGGGATACAATGGAGGGCATAGATGAATTAACAGCAATATGTAGGTGCACAGATGCATTCATTATAGCCAGGGCAGAGGACCTCTCAGAAGTAGGTTGTGGAATATTCGAGGTAACTGTGGTGTTAGGAATAGGTAAGACTATTTGAGAACTAGTCGATATGGTTGGTGGAAGAGAAAAAGGAGGCACAGGGGCACCGCCCTTCTCCGTGACTCGAGGCAAGAGAGATGATGCAAACTGTTCTACAAAGGCCTAGGATGGTTCATGAGAATAATCGTACACTTGCTGGATTGGTGGTCCTTGATCAGATATTTGAATAGACTTGTGTACTAGGTAGTCCATAAGGGCTACCGGATTGTGATCGAGGAACGCCTGAAATTCAGGATCCCCGCGAGGAACATACTCTGAGTCAGAAGTAGATGATATTTCTGAAGGACTAGGGGAAGCTGGACGTGATGGGGTTGCTTTGGCTTGAAAGAAAGGATTATATGACCAGGATGGGGAACCAACTAGCAGTGGTCTCGAGGAAGATTTGGGGGGTGCCGAAAGATCCACACTAGTGGTAATCTCAGAAGAAGAAGGAGCCAGTTGAGCCATTCTTCTAGATTGTAACTGAGTGATGACTGTCATAAACATGCAGAAAAGAAAATTGACCTAACTAATGCACAGACAATTCAAGACAGCCGTAGATGATTATCTCCTTTAAGTTTTGATGCTTTCAAGAAAGAAAATATTAGGGAAGGCTTTTTAGAACAGGAACTACTCAGATAGCCAAACTAAGGATGGTTTGGGGGATGTTTGGTGAGGAGTCCCGAAGGAACTTTAGTAAAAGACCGGTACGTGGCTTGATATAGGGGCCTACCCCCGCACTTCACACACCGCTGCGATAAGGGAGTCGGGTGCTTTGCCAATATATACCAGAACTTCCGTGAATTTATAGCGTGGCCTGAGTACCGCGTAGGCTCTTCCTCTTGGATATCACTTCCAAGTAGGCGAGGCCAGGGAAGGAGTTTTGTTTAAAATGCTTTTATACCTAGTGATTTTGGCTTTGTGTGCAAGGGTGAAAAATAAAAAATCAAATAGTGTCACTACCCGATTTTGATCAATTTTCCAGCCTAATTAAAACTAGATGAGAAACATGCAGCAATGACAAAGAAAAGGTACTTTTTAAGCACTTTAAAAATGAAGTGTTTGATTTCGATGAATACAAGTCAAACAAATTCTTTCCCAAATGCGATTAAATTCTTTTTAAGCACCAAAAATTGAAATGTTCGAATGTGATAGACAATCAAACAAAGAAATCCTAAAAAGGAGAAAACACCGTAAAAGAGAAATACCTGTAGATTTATCTCTCCAAGGTGTGTGAACTTCAAAAAGCGCGTTGTTGAGCTCTTCCCCTCGGACAATCCCATGAACAAGCAAAGTGCTCCGCAAGAAAAGGTTAAGCAAACAACAAACAAGACCCAGAAAGATATATCCAGATAATGGTGAAACGAAAAATTTCTATTTCAAGGAAATAGAAAAATTTCAAGATAACGATTTCGCATAAAAAAAAACAAGATTGAAATGATGAAAAGAAATGCTCAAGCAGAACTAATGAAAATCAGGGAGGAAAAAGAACCAAGCTCAAAACTAGAAAAGAGATCAACTTACCAATAAGGGACTTTGGTTCAAGCTCCCACTGGGCGTGCCAGAATGTAGATCAAGGATTTCGCGCTTGTTACCTGTCCAAGTTAATGCACCAAACTAAACACAAAAACCCTGAAAAAACTCCAATGAAATCGATACCTGACGGATAAGATCCGAAGATGTAGACGGATAAGGAGGTTGATGTAGATAAGACGGGCGCACACGAGCAATTTCGCACAATAGATCTGAGTAACCTGCAAGACAACAATGCTTGACAGAAAAAGATGGCGTTAAAAGATATTTAGGTGGACTGCCCGAGAAGCGGGTCCGGGAAGCGATAAGCTTCCTCGACGGATGTCAGTCCACGTTTTCAATTAAGTAGAGAAGCATACATGATAGAAGATGTACATATAAGACTAGATTTTCTGATTATAGTAATGAAACAGAATTTAAAACAACAGACAGAAAGCTACAGAAAACAGGAAACTATGAAATAAAGCTGGATTTGTGTTACCTGTGTCCCTTTTTACCTGTCTGCATGATGATCGGCATCGATTAATAAGGATCAGCGTCGACTGATGTGATCGGCGTTGACTGATGTGATCGGCGTCGACTATGAAGAATCAGCGTCGACTGTATAAGATCAGTTGATCAGGGGACAATGCAAGAAGATTCGGAAATTGGAAAGTGATGGACAGATAGTCGACGTCTGCTGGATGTGCGAAAGTCGGTAAGATACTGGAACAGAGTCACCAGAGGATCGATGGATACGTGCGATGTTGATATGATAGGAGCAGAGTAACAGTGCTCCTCTAAGGGATTGATTCGGACAGGATCCAATCTCATTTGATACACTTGATGCTAAAAGATCTCTCTTTCTTACAACCTGTGTCTCTTTCGCGATCTGTCTCTTTGTCTCTCCCTGTTCGTGTGTGTCCTTTTTCGTCGTGTGTCCTTAGAACTGAGTTCTGGACTTGTATTTATAATCGGCGCCCGCTCCTAAAAAATCGGCACCGACCGTATAGGTCGGCGCCGATCGCGGGACAGACTCCCGAGATGGCAAAAATGATTGATTTCTAGAAAGATGAGAATTACCCCAAATACGGGAAATATCCCGCTTGGGGAAAAGGAAAAATAGGGAGATACATAGATAGAATAAATTTGGGGTAGATAAGTGATTGGGATACATGGGAAGAGGTGTAATTAAATATTTAATATTTAATTACTCACTGGTAAGATACAATGGGGTGAATTAAACTTAGGATAGATGTTTAAATCACAAATCGGATAATATCCCCAAGGGGATAGTGGTGACGTAAACGTGCCCCAGGTTACCTAAGCAGGTAAACGAATGTGAGGGACACTAAATTGAGTAACCAATTTTAAGTGTCTACAGTGTGTGTGTGTGTGTATGTGTGTGTGTATATATATATATATATATTTGTATATGTACATACATATGTACATATACATATACATATATATACATACATATATATTGTATATGTATGTATGTATGTATGTATCAATATATTAAAAATATTTTAAATCGTATTGTAAAGCATAGTCATAATAAATAAACTTCTATAGTTGTTGTATATTTATGATATCTTCTCATATTTTGTAAGTATATTTCGTGCACAACATACATGTGTATTTAAAATTTAAAAGACAATATTTCAAATGAAAGTGGATCCCAATTCCTTGAATGTAGAAATTGCTTGCAATAAGGTTTTTTTATTTCATTTATTGTTTTGATTTTTTATTTCATATATATGTATGTATGTATGTACATACATACATACATATATATAGACATACATATATAGACACACACACACACACACACACAACAGACACACAGATATATATATATATATATATATATATATATATATATATATATATATGTTCTACATATATACATATATGTATATATGTATGTGTGTGTGTGTGTATATATATCTTTGTGTGTGTGTGTATGTATATTATATCATTCAAAAATTCTAAACTAATAAAAAATTTGTATTATTCTATTTGACAAGGGCTCGTACTCTTCTTTGTGAAATGTCCTTTGATCAATCTCCTATCTATTCAAGTGGGTTCTTAATGTAGATTTCATGATATCCTTTACTTATTCAATCCAAAAAAGCTAGGGCCCTATGCTTTACAATATGATTTAAAATATTTTAATATATTATATGTATGTATGTATGCATGTACATACATACATATATGTGTATAATATATCATTCAAAAATTATAAACTGATAAAAATTCATATTGTTCTATTTGACAAGGGCTCATACTCTTATTTTTAAAATATCCTTTTATCAATCTCATATCCCTTCAAGTGTGTTCTTAATGTAGATTATGTGATATCCTGTACTTATTCAATCCAAAATAGCTAGGGCCCTATGTTTGCACAAATTGGAAGGTACATATTGATATGGGTTTGATGCCCTACCTTATGGAAGCCATACCTTTTGATCTGGGAACTGAAACAAATCCATTTTTAATATAAATATTTCAAAAAAATCTATGCCCACATAATTTTCATAATCCTCTCATGATAGGTTTTGATAATTCATCTATAATAGGTTGAAATAATTCATCTGGGGCTTAAAAATTAGGTTTAAAGTATTCTATTTTTTCTAAAAATCAAAATACCATAGTTTTGAAACCATGAGTTAACTTGAGTTAAAAATAAATTAATAAATTAAGTTATTCATGTGGACAAGGTACCAAGTTTTTAGGATCATGAAAGCTAAATATAAACTTTAACACATAGATTTACCAAAAATCAATTTGTTGGATATATTCATCAGGGAATTGAGCAAGGGGGTCTTTGAGTGTCTGGAAGAGGAGCATCAGCTAAATTGATCTGCAATAACCTGAACCTTGATAGAATTTGTGGGATAAACTCGAGGTCAATTTCTGTATTAAGAATTGAAGCCAAGAGTGGATACAATCATTGGAGTAAGGATTTGCATGAATGGTCTTGAGTGGAATTGACAATGGTGACAATGTAAGTTTTGTGATTAAGGAGGTTAATGACGAAGCTTAGAAGTTGCGAAGAAAAAGAAGAGAGCACAACAAGATTTTCAGATTGGAATAAACGTGTTCAACTCAGGGGGGGGTGAAGATGTTTGTAATAGACAGCTTGTTCTTTACCGCAAGTGTCACGATGGAATCAGGCTCCCAAGGCGAGGTCAAGTCACAGAGATTTATAAAAGATTAGGAATAGAAAGGCTCCCCCCTCGCGGGAGGTGAAGCCAAGGTGGAGAAATAAGATAAGCTTTGAGATCCATCAAAGGGCCTTTTGCAATGTTCATCCCATTCAAATGAACCATTCTACGGAGGAGATGTTGTGTGAAACGGGCTGACAAACGGTTCTGAACAATGGTGAGATAAAACGACGCATGATTAAGAGTCTGGGAACGGGCGTTGCTTAAGTTAGAAGGGGGGCATATCAGGTCGGCTGTTATTTTTGGGGGTCGTCCCACTTCAAGACCGTGTGGAAATGATAAACCTAAAATTTTACAGTGAGAACGCACACACGCACTTAGCTAGCTTTAACGAAGACAACAGTTGGATATAAGCCTTCAAAGAGAGGTGCAAGGATGAAAAGATGAGTCATGTGGTTGTGGACTTACGAGAAGATGTCAACGTAAATCTTCCAAGTTTTTGTAAGAGATCATGAAGCTGTATCTAGGCATTGCTCGCTGATATGGTTGTCGGCGTTCTTAAGACGAAAAAGGCAGGACACGATAACAAAAGGCCCAAGAGTTATAAATAAGTTTATGTTGATCTCTGGTTGCGATGAGAATGTGATCATACCTAGAGAAGACAACCCTCCATGAAGGAAAGATCTCTGACCCGCAGTTTATGACGAGTCGGTCGATATGAGTAGGGAAAATCATCTTTGGGAAAGACAGATTAAGAATACCGGATAAGTCGGGTACAAAATTCAAATTCCATAGCGTTAGTTACTGGTACTACATTGGAAACCCCATTGCGGATAATCATGGGTTGGATGATGAAGTTAGCGAGAGCAGCGCTGTAATCTTCTTTAACAAGACGGGATATTAGGGGAATTTTACGTAATTTTTGTGAACTGGCTTGAGTTGGGAAAGAGTAAGATATTGTGGACCACAATATCGGGACGAGTCCAGGCCATATACTCATATGACCAAGCAAAGGCTTGACGATGGTTGGAAAGAAAAGTGGTTTAAACTATCCTAACTCCTATGGATGAAGGGGGGGGATTGGCCGACACTTAATGATGCGCAGGGTCTTCAGAAGTCCATATATTAAGGCGACAGTAGCTCGTGAGAAGCGTTGATGTTGTCAGAAGGATAGTCTGGGAAGATATGAATCCTCTAACCCCAGATAGGTGAGGACAGAATCCATTTCATACGCACAGTGGTAGTGGATAGTAGGAAGTCATCTCCAAACATTCAGGAAGATTAACGGTACTGGGAAGCGGACGGTGTTAGTCTTATAGGCTAGCGGCCCCTAAGGAAATGGTATTGATTAAAAAAAAAAAGTTGGCGGATGGAAATGTTCGTCACATGAGTATGCTTCTGACTCTTAGCGGGAGAAGCAGGTTCCTCAATTAGAGAGGGCTCATCGAGAATAGTGACGGTGGCTTTGATGAAAGGGTTTTTAAATCCTAAACCAAAATTTTGGATGTGGCAGTGACATGAGAGTCAGGAATGGATGTGAGGTCATGCACACCTTGCTCTATATCCAGGACAAACACATTCAACGCGCATCGGAATAGATAAGTTTTGCAAACGGGGATTTTTAGATATCGAACCTGTTGAAGTAAGGTTGGTTGGTCCTAGGAGGAGAATCTGGGTGATAATGTAGGTGTATCACGGACCACCATAGATGAAATTTGAAATTATATGTGATTGGGCAGACCACTGGTGCTGATGGCGATGAGACTGGTGATACTCAGGTTTGTTCTGTCCGGTCTACCAACTCACTAGGATTGAGCTGGGCGTCGAAAGAAAAAGAGAGGAAGCTCTCCCAGTGAGAAACGCTGGCAATGTCTCGCTAGATTTTGGAAATCCAGTAGTAGTTTGGTTGCAGGTATGGAAGAAGATGAGGCCAATCAGGAGAAGAAGTATTTTCCTTAGAGGGCAGACCTTGCGGTCAGTCACATTGTGGGGAAGGAAAAAGGATCTCCTGGCACTGATATAGATTTTTCCCTCATATTGAGATTTTAAGCATCGATGGAGGGTGGAGGGACACAAGCATTGCGCGAATCCAGGAGCATTCGTAGGCGATCAATTATCGTGGAATATTCATCGACAATGTAGAGATTTCATGAAGCGCTTCTTACCTACTCGAATGGGTAAGACAAGTTCTAAAGTAAATGTTAACTTCGTAAATGACAAGGGCGAAAGGCGGTGGGTGACACACGTTGTGGTAACTTATTTGCTAAAAATGTTGTGCGAGGGAGAGATGACATGAGTGCAGCTCCACTGTCGATCATAATGGTGTTAATGTGGTTGTGCGATTGGACTGTGGATAAAGAGGTGGAGCCTACAAATCCTTGAAGAAAGAGGGGAGGGAATTTCCGAATCTTAAAAGACATGGTAGTTGATGGTCTATTCAATCCCAAAAACAACCAACCTCAAAGGGCGGGGTCATCTGAATTCCACTGGATGCGATGCAGATTCTCAATTAGAGCCTGGCGATGTTGTGAGGGATTGGATGAGATCAAAAAGAGCCATTTTGGACCGGAGCCTGAGTGAGTTGTTTAATAACACTCGCCTCAACTGACAAGGGAGAAGAAAATTTGAGCTCGAGGTGCAGCCACGATAGCGGACCCGAGGTCCTGGGGCAAGAGGAAGGAAGGAACTCCGTCAGGGGAGCAGAAGAAATGATACGTGGTCGAGATGCTGTTAGTGAAGATGGTTATCATAGTGTTGGGTTCTAGTGGCGTATGGATTGTGTATTTGAGCAGGTGGACGCTTCATTGGAGTGGAATCACTATAGGTATGAAGGATCGTGCGGGATCAGATGGGGCTAGATGGTTAGGTTAGGAGAACTTGTTCCTCCTCCTCCAGAGGAAAAAGGTCACTGCTTCCAAAGGTTGTGACAACAGCTTAGAGTTTACATTCCCTCAGTATCAGACACGGGGTATGGTGGTAAGCGCAAATTAGATCAGATAAACAAGGTAGGTGAACTCCTTTAGGATTATAGGGTTTAATTCGGCGAAGGGATATGGTGAAGATTGGATAAGGTTGGCGAAGGATTTCGGTGTAGAAACCAGTAGATTGAAGATGAGATTTAGAGGAGGTGATGAAAGGGTGCTCCTTTTGACTTAAACAGTGCCGAGGCAAAAGAACCTACTGTCTGAGTTTGACAGTATTTTACGGATCATTTTATTCTTTTGGGACACTTGGGGTGCAAAGATTGGGCATTGAAGATGGAAGTAAAGTGAGGACATGATGTGAATTTGGTGGAGGAGGAGCCACCAAATAAAAATAGGATTTTGTAGATGACGGAGAGTGAAAAAGTGGTTGTGGTTCTTCAAGATAACGGAGGTTTGCTTGGTTGAATTTATGATGATTAGATAATGATTTCGATTTAGATAAACGGAAAGCTCCCAAGTAGGGGTAATCGGAAGGACATAGGGCGCCGGGCTTTTGGTTAATGAAGTTTGCTATGATCCTGATAGAAGAGGTGGCGTATTTGTTAGTATGTAATCCTTTTCGGGGTGTTGGTGAGATGTGTTGTAGAAGAGATGAGGTTTTGACAAGAGGTGTAGAAGCAAGACCCGCCTTCTCAGCGGATAAATCCATCTTTTATGGGGCGTAGAGAGGATTTTGTGGGAAAGTAACCAAGGGTCATTGATGGTTCGAAATACTTGGGCTTTCCTTTTTTCAGGGGATGGTGACAACTCAAGCATAAGGGATTGTAACCTTTTAGGAAGGAAGCAAGTGGGTGATGGTACTGATGAGCGCAATGTTAGATTTGGGGTGTCTCGGTTTAAGTTTCAAGACACGAGCGTTAGGTGTTTGGTGCTACTTCTTTGATTTTCCTTAATGGGGCGAAGGAGCACTAAGTGGGGGAGAAGTGAGGGGAGAAGTGAGTGATGAGAAGCATTCCTTGCGAAGGGATACTTCTGGTGCAGTTAACAAAAATTTTGTTTAAAAACTGGGGTTTGGGTGGAACTACTATTGGAGAAAAGAGACAGGAAGAGTCAAAATCAAAGATGCTCATCGGGAGTTGGCACAATTAGGTAAGTTCACCAGGGGCATAGTTGCAGCGGGAGAATGGGAGCGGGGGGAAGAGCAACAGAATAGATGTATCGGTAGTGGAAAACTCGAAGGGATTGTAATTGCTCGAGCAGTGAAAGAAATGTCGACGATGAGGATAGATGAGGATGACAACTGTCTCGGGTATGAGGATGAGTGAGACAAAGGAGTGGAGAAAGGATGCACCCGTAATCTCGCATGTAGCGAATATTGACGACGGGGGCTATCGAAGATGGTGGAATTTACGTGATTGGCGGAGGGAAGGAGGTTCTTGATTCGGTGATGTGTTCACAGATGGCTTGTTTGAAGAAGATATTCAGTAGAATGAAGTGGGATAGTATCGAGTGTTGGTTTTTGAGACTTAAAGCCATTATGGTTCGGGGAATGATTAGGAAAAGGTGGTTTAAAAACATCCGTGCCTAATTTTGGGGGAGGCATTTGGGTATCCAGAATGAGCTGCCGTTATCAATGAATGAATTTGGGGGGGGGGGGGGGGGGGGGGGGGGGGGGGGGGGGGGGGGGGGGGGGGGGGGGGGGGGGGGGGGGGGGGGGACAAGGATTTTTGAAAGTGCTGACATCGTTCGTGTCCATGACTTTGGTTCGAGATAGTGACAAGAAATCATTTTCTCTATACCAAATGGACGTTCTTGGATTCATCGAATTCCGAATAGGGGGAGTTCGATCATGCGAACTTCCAACATTTTTCTCTAAGATAGAGGCATATGATTCCCCCAATGGAGCGAAGGATCGAGATGATGAAATCCCATTTTTGAGAAGATGAGGAGTCTCTTCTTCGTGGTGTTTGATTAGAAGTAGTATCGGCTCATGATGTTTTTAATACGATGGCATTGGTGGATCCCTGACTCTTGTCTTTAGAGGGGAAGAATTTGTTTGGTAAAACCGAGAAAAAATTAGGTTTAGATTTAGAGCAAAGTTTTAGCTTCCTTGTTCAATGGCGCGAGATTCAAGTTGCATGCCATTGTAAAGGCTTCTTCAAAGGTATTGAAAATTTTGGATCCTTAAAGTGGAAGAAAATGTGATTAGCACAAGATCGAGTAAACAACTCAATTTGTTGGGATTGAGAAGGGAGAAAGACAATTGGTTGATTATCCCTCTCCAACGAGCGACAAAGTCTGCAATAGAACTCATCATCGAATTGACAAATGTTATAAAGATCTGTAAGTGAGATCTTATGCGTGATATTTATTGAAAAGTTTTCAAAAAACATCTGGGCCAAGTTGAGAGAAAGAAAACAAGGAATGTTGAGGAATGTTATTGTACCAGTCTAAAGCAGGACTGCTTAGAGAATAGGAAAGGTACCGAGCATAAGCTCCTGATCCTAGACTATGAAGGTAGCAAGCGATGTTGAATGCTCGCAAATGTTGTTGAGGGTCCTCCCGACTATGAAACTTTGAAAATTTAGGAAGTTCCCATTGGGGAGGATAAGGCTTAAAAGCCACTGAGGGGTGAATGGGTTCATTACACACTTCTTCAAAAGGAGTATGAAGGACGAAGCCCCTTTTGTGGAGGCTTCCAAGTCTGTGAATTTTCTTGAAGAGAATTTGAACCACGTCAGATTGAGGAGGAGGCACACTGGCATGTCCTACATAAGAAGCAAATGGTGGATGTTTTGAAGTGTCCAATATGGGATTTCATCTGTTGATTGAAGGATGATAAGAGGAGTAACCAGGGTTCTGGGTGACACCTGGTGGGGGTATTTTCCTGTGAAGTACCTTGTGTATAGGTAGGCTGTGATAATAAGTGGTTGAGAAAATGAAGGTTGGATGACGGGTGGAGCTGTGATTGGTGGAATCCTATGCTTGTTGACTGAATCGGATAGATTGAGGAACATGAGTGCCATTTGATTGGACATATTGGGGAACAAGACCTGAAAGGGGCCTTCTACTGCCGGATTAGGCATTAAGGGTGCCTGATGCTAAAGGATGGGTGAAGGTCACTGTTGCCTAGGAATATTTAGAAGAAAGACCCACTAGAGGACGGGAAGCAGGAACCAACTGACTATTCGGAGGGGGGTTGGTGCTCATAAGGGGTATTGACCTTGGAATAACAATGGATGGCATAGATGAATTAACCCCCGAGCAATATGCGGGTGCTCAGATGGCATTCATTATAGCCAGTGGCAATAGGACCTCTCAGGAAGTAGGGTGCTGGAATATTCGAAGGTAACTGCGGTGTTAGGAATAGTATGGTAAGACTATTTGGAACTAGTCGAGTATTGGTTGGTTGGAAGAGAAAAAGAGGGCATAGGGGAACCACCCTCTCCATGTACTCGAGGCGGAAGAGAGAGCGATGCAAAATGTCTCTACAAAGGCCTGTGATGGTTCACGAGAATAATCAATACACTTGCTGGAATGGGTGGTCCTTGATCAGATATTTGAATAGACTTGTGGTACTAGGTAGTCCATAAGGGCTACCGGATTGCGATCAAGGAACGCCTGAAATTTTAGGATCCCCGTGAGGAACATACTCTGAGTCAGAAGTAGTGATATTTTTGAAGGGAATAGGGGAAGATGGACATGATGGGTTGCTTTGATGGAAAGAAGGATTGATATGGACCAGGATGGGACCCAACTAGCAGCGGTCCCAAGGGGGAAGAAAAAAGATTTGGGGGGTGCCGAAAACATCCCACTAGTGGTAATCTAGTGAAGAAGAAGGAGCCAGTTGAGCCATTCTTCTAGATTTGTAAGAGAGAGTGATGACTGTATAAACACGCAGAAGAAAAGAAAATGACCTCCTAACTACTGCACAGACAATCAAGCAGATAGATGCAGATGATTATCTCATTTAAGTTTGATGCTTTTAAGAAAGAAAATATTAGGGAAGGATTTTTGAGAACCGGAACTCTAGATATCCAACTAGGATGGTTTGGGGACTGGTTGGTGAGGAGTGGAGTCCCAAAGGCACTTCAGTAAAGACCGGTACATGGCTTGAATAGGGGCCTACCCCGCACTTCACACAATGTTGCGATAAGGGAGTCGGGTTTGCTTTGCCAATATATCCAGAACTTCCGTGAATTATAGCGCGGCCTGAGTACCACGTAGGCTCTTCCTCTTGGATATCACTTCCAAGTAGGCGAGGCCAGGGAAGGAGTTTGTTTAAATGCTTTATACCTCGTGATTTTGGCTTTTGTGTGCAAGGGTGAAAAATAAAAATCAAATAGTGTCCACTACCGATTTTGATCAATTTTCCAGCCTAATTAAAACTAGATGAGAAACTTGTAGCAATGACAAAGAAAAGGTACTTTTTAAGCACTTTAAAAACGAAGTGTTTGATTTCGATGAAGACAAGTCAAACAAATTCTTTCCCAAATGCGATTAAATTCTTTTTTAAGCACCAAAATTGAAATGTTCGAATGTGATAGACAATCAACAAAGAAATCCTAAAAGGAGAAACACCATAAAAGAGAAATACCTGTAGATTTAGCTCTCCAAGGTGTGTGGACTTCAAAAAGCGCGTTGTTGAGCTCTTCCCCTCGGACAATCCCACAAACAAGCAAAGTGCTCCGCAAGAAAAGGTTAAGCAAACAACAAACAAGACCCAGAAAGATATATCCGGATAATGGTGAAACGAAAAATTTCTATTTCAAGGAAATAGAAAAATTTCAAGATAACGATTTCGCATAAAAAAAACAAGATTGAAATGATGAAAAGAAATGCTCAAGCAGAACTGATGAAAATCAGGGAGGAAAAAGAACCAAGCTCAAAACTAGAAAAGAGATGAACTTACCAATAAGGACTTTGGTTAGCTCCCACCGGGCGTGCCAGAATGTAGATCAAGGATTTCACGCTTGTTACCTGTCCAAGTTAATGCACCAAACTAAACACAAAAAACCCTGAAAAAATCCAATGAAATCGATACTTGACGGACAAGATCCGAAGATGTAGACAGATAAGGAGGTCGATGTAGATAGACGGGCGCACCGAGCAATTCGCATAATAGATCCGAGTAACCTGCAAGACACCAATGCTTGACAGAAAAAGATGGCGTTAAAAGATATTTAGGTGGACTGCCCGAGAAGCGGGTCCGGGAAGCGATAAGATTCCTCGGTGGATGTCAGTCCACGTTTCAATTAAGTAGAGAAGCATACATGATAGAAGATGTACATATAGACTAGATTTTCTAATTATAGTAATGAACCGAATTTAAACAATAGACGAAAGCTACAGAAAACAGGAAACTATGAAATAAAGCTGGATTTGTGTTACCTGTGTCCTTTTACCTGTCTGCATGATGATCGGCGTCGATTAATAAGGATCGTGTCGACTGTATAATATCGGCTTCGACTAAAATTAGATCAGTTGATCAGGGACAGTGCAAGAAGATTCAGAAATTGGAAAGTGATGGACAGATAGTCGACATCTGCTGGATGTGTGAAAGTCGGTAAGATACTAGAACAGAGTCACCAGAGGATCGATGGATATGTGTGATGTTGATATGATAGGAGCAGAGTAACGGTGCTCCTCTCAGGGATTGATTCGGACAGGATCTGTTCTCATTTGATACACTTGATGCTAAAAGATCTCTCTTTCTTACAACCTATGTCTCTTTCGCAATCTGTCTCTTTGTCTCTCCCTGTTCGTGCACGTCCTTTTTCGTCGTGTGTCCTTAGAACTGAGTTCTGGACTTGTATTTATAATCGGCGCCGCTCCTAAAAAATCGGCACCAACCGTATAGGTCGGCGCCGATCGCGGGACAGACTCCCGAGATGTCAAAAATGATTGATTTCTAGAAAGATGAGAATTACCCCAAATACGGGAAATATCCCGCTTGGGGAAAGGAAAAATAGGGGGATACATAGATAGAATAAATTTGGGGTAGATAAGTGATTAGGATACATGGGAAGAGGTGTAATTAAATATTTAATATTTAATTACTCACTGGTAAGATACAATGGGGTGAATTAAACTTAGGATAGATGTTTAAATCACAAATCGGATAATATCCCCAAGGGGATAGTGGTGACGTAAACGTGCCCAGGTTACCTAAGCAGGTAACGAATGTGAGGGACACTAAATTGAGTAACCAATTTTAAGTGTCTACAGTGTGTGTGTGTGTGTATGTGTGTGTGTATATATATATATATATATTTGTATATGTACATACATATGTACATATACATATACATATATATACATACATATATATTGTATATGTATGTATGTATGTATGTATCAATATATTAAAAATATTTTAAATCGTATTGTAAAGCATAGTCATAATAAATAAACTCTATAGTTGTTGTATATTTATGATATCTTCTCATATTTTGTAAGTATATTTCGTGCACAACATACATGTGTATTTAAAATTTAAAAGACAATATTTCAAATGAAAGTGGATCCCAATTCCTTGAATGTAGAAATTGCTTGCAATAAGGTTTTTTATTTCATTTATGTTTTGATTTTTTATTTCATATATATGTATGTATGTATGTACATACATACATACATATATATAGACATACATATATAGACACACACACACACACACACACACACAGACACACAGATATATATATATATATATATATATATATATATATATATATATATATATGTCTACATATATACATATATGTATATATGTATGTGTGTGTTGTGTGTATATATATCTTTGTGTGTGTGTGTATGTATATTATATCATTCAAAAATTCTAAACTAATAAAAAATTTGTATTATTCTATTTGACAAGGGCTCGTACTCTTCTTTGTGAAATGTCCTTTGATCAATCTCCTATCTATTCAAGTGGGTTCTTAATGTAGATTTCATGATATCCTTTACTTATTCAATCCAAAAAAGCTAGGGCCCTATGCTTTACAATATGATTTAAAATATTTTAATATATTATATGTATGTATGTATGCATGTACATACATACATATATGTGTATAATATATCATTCAAAAATTATAAACTGATAAAAATTCATATTGTTCTATTTGACAAGGGCTCATACTCTTATTTTTAAAATATCCTTTTATCAATCTCATATCCCTTCAAGTGTGTTCTTAATGTAGATTATGTGATATCCTGTACTTATTCAATCCAAAATAGCTAGGGCCCTATGTTTGCACAAATTGGAAGGTACATATTGATATGGGTTTGATGCCCTACCTTATGGAAGCCATACCTTTTGATCTGGGAACTGAAACAAATCCATTTTTAATATAAATATTTCAAAAAAAATCTATGCCCACATATTTTCATAATCCTCTCATGATAGGTTTTGATAATTCATCTATAATAGGTTGAAATAATTCATCTGGGGCTTAAAATTAGGTTTAAAGTATTCTATTTTTTCTAAAAAATCAAAATACCATAGTTTTGAAACCATGAGTTAACTTGAGTTAAAAATAAATTAATAAATTAAGTTATTCATGTGGACAAGGTACACAAGTTTTTTAGGATCATGAAAGCTAAAAGTATAAACTTACACATTAGATATTACTAAAAATAGTAAGTCTAGTCAAATTTATATTTCAAGTCAAGTATATTAGAAGTCTAGTAGAAAGTCAAATAAAAATGAACTCTTCTGTAATTCAAAAGGAATTAAATAGGAGGATTACGTTTTTATTTGGGAATTTCATTTTTCCTATCATATATTTTTTAATATTGTTTTTCCAATCTCATCATTTGGTATCCAATCATAGGTTCAAGATAAAATGAAAAGAGGTTGAGGTTATTTAAATATGCATCAAACCTTTATAAAAATTATAGAGGAATGTTAAAGAGTTATCATAAGTTATTATGCATCTTAGAAGAAGGAATGGAGGAGATGATATAAAAGAAGATTTAGAGAATGAATAATAAATACACAATGAAGAAGCATAAGAAAAAACAAAACTCATTGAAGAAAAGGATGATTAAATATATTGATGTGAGGAATGACATGATTAAGGTAGATTTTTCTAACTATAGGGGTGGTTTAAAAATAGGGGGTAGATAGAATGGTTAGATAACATAAAAAATTATCTAAATGGAACCATATCATAGAACAAAAGAAAGTAAAATTTTCATGCACAAAGTTTAAGGGTCATGTAATTATATGGTGGGATTAACTACAAAGTTAAGTAGATAAAGGAAAAAGAGAATATCAAGATTTGGAGTAAGACGGAGGGGAATCTGAATAATATTATTTTGCCTATGGAATATGCACAAACCTTATAAAGAATAATATTTTCAAAATATGAAACAAAACATTAAAGTATATAAGACTATACTGCTGAATTTAAACCTTATCATTTGAAGTATATCATGATGAGATGAAGGAACAAATGGATGTAATAAATATAAATGGTTTCAAATTTTATATTCATGATGAAGTAAACATGTATAGAAACAATAATATTGGAATAATATAATCAATTAGATTTAAAGGTACAAGAAAAACATAATAAATTGGGGTGTAGAGGATTTGAAATAACAGTGGAAACTCATGTTCAATAAGAGGACAAGGTGGGTATAATCCCACATGAGGAGAAATATATAATGTGGGGAATGAGATATCATGGAATGGTTCTAGAAACATAAAATAGAGAGGGTATTTAAGAGAGGGAGAGACTATCAAAATAAAAATATGGAAGTGGAAGAATATGGATAACCCATGTTATCATTATGCTTTATACAGGTGTGGTGAGGAAGGGAATAAATAATTTATTTTTTCACATTATCATTCACAAGAGAGGTGACAAGAGGATAATATTAAATGAAATTTTATTGAGGGTTATGTTTTTGAACAAGACAAATAAGTTACACAAGATGTGAGAGAAAATCTAATGATGAGAAGGAAAATGATTTCCACAAGGAAATAACACTTGCAAGGTGGTCAGTCATGTTTGGAGACAAATATTTTTTGAACAAGGATAAATTTTGGAGGAAAGGTTTGTAACACTATCATTGATGGTTGAAGTTATTAAAATATGGTTTCCAAGGAAAATGTAGATAATTTAGGGTTGTAATGAGGAAAACATCATCTTCCCTATCGAATCTCATGGTTTAAGAAAGGGAATGAAGTTCTATTAGATAAGGAGATGTTTGATTAATTTTTTATAGAAAGATTATGAGGATGATATTTTTGTGTGAAATTATTTCAATGTATTATTTCATGTATTATTGGGGAGAAAATACAATTTTTATATTTTAATGCAATATTCTCCAAACTCCTTTACTGCCCCAACATTCTCAAATTTTAAAATTCATTTCAATATTATGAATTTTTTATTATATTGCCTAAATAGATCCTTGATCTGAAGTCCTTACAGGTATTCCATGCCTAATGGTAATTTTTACTTAAATTAATTCTTGGATAAATGCTTCGGTCTATGTCACTTTGGATATGGAAGAAAGCTTGTGCATCAAAATTTCCTTCTTCCTTTTTTAATCGCTTAGGATTTTAAGTAAAAGTATTCCAATATGTAAGAGGAATGTATCCATGGATATAATTCTCTAAAAAATCCCTTAGAGACAAGAATCATATTCAAATTATCTCTCCAATATCCAGAGTTGTGGCCTTTGAAGATGGGGATATTCGTAAAAGTAGAATTCACAAAAGCCATGATTCTCTTGGTAATGGCTAAAAAAACCATACAAAATTTTAGTGAAAAGTATCTAATACAAAATAAATGTTTTTTATGTGGATGGAGTATAAATTAGATCTTAAATACCTTATAAAATAAACTAATGATAATCCAATTTTCCTAGAACAACTAGTTATTAAGCTAGTGTACGTGTATATGTGATTGATGACAAGCATATACAAAAAATAACCTCTAAATAAGATTTTTAATCCTTATATTATTTATTTTTGAATACTTAGAATAAAATAAGATGATAAAACAATAAAAATTATTTTTCCACAAGAAATATTTTTTCCCACACACACACCTTCAACTAATTAGATAACAAGGCTATATTATCCATTATGACTAAACGTGCATGATTAAGTATGATTGAAATCATAACATATATTATAAAAAACCTAATAAATTGTATTAAAATAAATATAACTAAAAATAGACTCAATAAGTCAAGTATTAACCATTGATAAGATATGGTCAACATGAAAGAAGCCACCATTAGTTTAAGCAACACATGCAGAATCTACATGCACACTAGTTAAGCTAGGTGCCCCAAATCCCTAAAAAATAGGAATACATATAAAATAATATTAAATTTAGTTAAATTAGATCCATAAATGGTTCCTTACCTCTTGGGGGTTAATGGATAATGATTCAATCTGAGTTAAGTACATATTCAATGAACTACATTGTAATTGGAACTTCCAACTATAAATAAGAATTTGTTGAAAGGTATTTATATTTAAAATTAAATTTTTATAGTCAATACTAATTTGAATAAACATCCAAGAATAATAAAAAAATCATGAGAATAATTCTAACGGTAATAATTAAATGCTATATTGGTGTTATATTCAACAATTTTGAGGCATTATAAGTACATTATGAGAAGGCACCTTGACTATGAGAGATATATTGATCACATGGAAATGGATTTAATTCATAAAAATAAAATTTTATTTATCAATTTTATATTTATGGTGAATGATGGTACTACATAACAAAAATATGGGTCAAATGTTTATCTATAATGGAAGATGTATTTTTTACATATAGAGTTGGTTTAGGGTCCTACAAGTGGATGATGTTATCATTACACTTTGTTTATATTAGTTGACCAAGAAGAGGATAAGGATTAATTAAATTTAATCATTCCAATATGGGTGGAAGTTTGGATGGTACTTCTATGAATATAAAACTCTATCATGATTTATTTAATGGTAGTTGGAGAATTTACACTCCTCAAATCTCATATTTAATAATTAAATTTTAGGGAATACTCACCCCAAGACAAGTTCCAATCAAGTTTAACATATGAAAAAAAAAAATCATATCATCACATGTTTTCATTTATTAGCTTTACGTTTCAATATTTTTGAATGTTAGCATATTTCAATTTTTTTTATCTTTATGAGACATTAATTTACACATTTATATCCATATTTACACATAGGAAAAATGGCACATTATAGTTACACTTTCCCAACACCCATAACCTTATTAGAGGTACATATATATTTTTTCCTTTAATATATAATGTTTTAAATATCTTATTGAAGGGGGGGGACCTATAGACACCTAAATTTGTCTTTGACACTTAGAAATATTAGTTTGAAACTTTTTAGCATACTTAGGAAATTGACATATAAATGAATCTCAACCACACTCTCCTCCTATATGTTTACCCATCGACTATTTTTGGTTAGCTCTATTTTCTAAAAATATTCATTAAGAATAAATAATTCTATATAAGAACACCTTAGAAATTCTAGAGAAACATTCTCCAATAATTACATCCCTATACACTGCCTTCAAATAGTATTAAAAACATAATATCCCACTTTATTAGCAATGACTTGGGTGTCTTAATGTCTATTTTTCAAATTAGGGAACACTCATTAGACTATAATAGACATTATTGATGGGTCAATTATGGAAGAAATTAATTAAGTGTCACCTATATATAAAAATGAATGATAAGGTCAGTAATCAACTCTTATCTCTATTAGATCACCCCTAATAACCTAAGAAACTCTTACATATCTTTGATATCATTACACACAAGTCATATACACATTTCAAATATTAAAATGAAAACCTTATATGAATCCACCTAGCTAAATATAAATACAAATAGGTTAAAGTTACATTGTGTTAATAATTTTGTACATGATTTACAAACGTTCACATAGGTGAGAGAAACCACATGCCCATTTGAAAGCTTGTCAAAGTAGTGGTTATGTTAGTAATTCCCAACCATTAGGCGTGTGATAAGGTTAGACCATCCTAAAATATTAACCCTTTAATATGTTTATTATTGATCATGTATTCTTAGAGTTTAAAAAAGGAGAGATCAACTACATACTTTGTCACATTAGATACAAGGGCTTTACACACAAAAACTAGATTGTAGACATAGGAAAAGGGTTCTAAACAACTCGACACCTTCTAATAGACAAAAATTCCACTAGGTGGTTGTGTCTAATTTTTTTGATAGTCTCTAAATAGGTATAATGCCCTTGATTTCAATTGATCCCCATGAAGACCTATTCTAACTTTCTCCTGGACATTGGTAATGATTTCTGTACTATTCTACAATATTAAATATCTTATCCCTTTTTATTGTATTATCATTCCAAATAATATAATTACACACTTTTAACCCTTCCGTTACAATTCACTATTAATATGTTGTAATTAATTTTTTAATTTAATTTGAATTCCTTAAGTTTTAATACATTCCTTATACCAATTCATGCATAATTTTTTTTAAAAAAACATGAATGTAAACCCTCAAAAAAGGCAAACAACATTTGAATTCAATATCAAGTGAGTGTGAGTGAGACCATGGGTGCAAGTTCAATTGAATATCATAAAATACACGAAATTCTTGACAAGTGGTGGCATAATAATTAGTCTAAGAGTGGTAATTTGGGATTCTACAGTTTCGTAAGGAAGAAATGACGGTCATAAAGATGAATTCCTTTCCAACTGATGCAGAAAAAATTGGCATTTTATAAGGCTTAGAATGGTATCTAAAAGGAATATTGTAATCCAACTGACTATGCTATACAAAACTATAAATGTTTATTCCCTCTCTATAGACTTTTAGAAATAGTAGACTTTTTATCTCATAGATTCTTAGAGCTATTGATGTTTTTATTTTCCTTTATACACAAGGTTTCAAGATGAACTATATAAGTTACTAAGCATAGATTTAATCATCTAGTGTTTATATTTGTAACATGTTACAAGTAATAATATTATTTCCAAATGATAAAATGGAGTGTAATTGTTAATTACGTAATGTTCATGATATTTGAATATATTTTCTATGTTAACTTATATATTTTAGTATATCCGTTATTTGAGTAAATATGATCATTCTAAATGTGGTAGGATACATTTTATCTTTATAATTCTCTCTATCATAAGGTGTTTTGTTTAGTGTTCTTTTGGTGGCCTTAGATGATACCTTCAAACTGTAGATGAGTGTTGACCATATATGTGAATACTTATTAATAATCTAGTGTCGCGATTAATGATATGTTAAGGATTTCCATTTAACATTTGGTGTTCAATTATAGGGACCTAATTGTATTGGATGGGGGTTCCATGATGGATCCATTCATATCCAAAGGGTCGAGATAGATAAAAAGTATTTTTATAGAGGCTTGAAAGTTTTTGGGTATAAAACCCTAAGTATGGATAGTATATTGTGATGTGATAGGGTTAGATGATGGTGCGTTGAGGTAAGACGATAAATTTATGGATTGGGATAGAAATTAGAGGATTTCCTTTTGTCAAGTAAGTGTTGTGTAATTTGAAGATACAAAATATTTTTGATGTTTACCACTATGGATATCTTAAGAGAGGAAGGGTGTAATATTATAAAGTCATTACAACCCTAGGTGGAGAGGTAAGCATCAAAACAACTAAGTGGTTATAGAGAAAACTTGTATAAAGGGTATCGATAAACAGGTCTCAAGAGAGAAATGTTGTGGAAAAAAGTAGATGGGTGGAAGTATTTTTTGGAGGTCAACACAAGATCGGGGAGAGTTTTACTAAAAAATACTGATGTAAAATCCTTTGTGTTTATTTATAATAATTTATAATATTCTAGGGTTTATGAGAAATTTAAGGCATACTTCTAATGAAGGATTGTAATATTCATACCAATGAATTATACATAAGGGAAGATGATTTTAGGTGGTGGAGGAAAATAACTATTGTTGAAGCATAGGGTCCTATTACTTGTGTGATCAATTAATAGGAGAAAAAAATTAATGAATCATACATTAATTCATTAATTTTTGAAAGACACAAAATAAATTCATGCACGTTATTACTATTACATTGTGTCCTAGATAGTAATGCCAATGTATGCATGATTCCTAAGAAAAGATAACTAACCCATTGATAACACTTGTTTTTCTTTTACATTGGACATTTTTTTTAATCTTTTCCATGATTTCTGTCCTCTTATCTGTGTTATGGAGATTATCCCTTTAATTTTGGAACCATCAACACATGTTTACATCAACTGAGCATTTCCCTTATTTATCTTTGGATATTTTTATGCATAATCACATACATTATGGGACAATATAAAAAGACACCTAGTGTCCCATATGGGCGCTCAATGTCCCTTCACGTTGTGTTCTTATGTTTTAGAATGACCCATCACTTGTTTATCTTTCTAAACTTGTATTGATCACTTTGGGTCAGATTTTAGTGTTGTTAACTCAAATTCAAAGGAATCACATATATATACATATCTACTAAGTATTCTAAGGGAGCGAGAAGGTACTATTTTATATCTAACTACTGGAAAAAAGGAAGACTTCAAGACTACATTTAAGGCTGGATCAATTCGTTGCATAGGAAGGTAAAAATATAATTCCAAAACCACAAACATTAATCTTGGGTGAAAATTATTTACGACCCCGTTATCCTTGCAAAAGAAAAACTGCTTCAAGGTTACATGATTAATATCAAGACACACACACAACGCGCACTTGCAGCGCCGCAAGCTTGCACACACGCACACACACTAAAAAAATACATTCAAGTCTAAAATTTATTGTAATGCCTTGATAAAAATCAATTGGGGTAATCTGTCAAAGGTCAGCCTAACAAAGGCATTTACATATCTTATTTAGTGTAATGTAGGTAGTTAGGGAATTTTTACATTTGTAGGTACATTTATGAACATGAGAAACCCTACAATGAAGTGGATGCAACATAAACAAATTGAAGGTGACATTACATTACACTGAGAGAACTAGATCTTCCACGCATACCAAAGAACACTAACACTCCAAAAATTCAGACAGCTCAGCACACCCAGGAGATTCTAATTTCCCTTCTAAGTGATCCTTTCCTATAAAAAATTTTCATACTGTTTTCTAAATGAAGTAATACATAATACCATTTGAGAATTTCTACGCATCATCCATCCAAGATCCAGTTAAGACATCTATATATTACATAGTAACATTTATGCCGCTCTTGTTTGTGGCTACATACTTGATCATTCATTGAAATATGTTTAATTATGTGTGTTTTTTCTGATATTATCTCAATTTTAGTTGAATCCTTTGATTAAATTATAATTTTTTTGAATCAATTGTTGGTTGCAACAAATGTAAAGGTTTTTTGATTTGACAGTGATGTTACGAAACAATCATGGGGATGGAGGATATTTCGCAGACGCATGTATAATAGGTTGTTGAATTACATAGGAGAGTAAATTAATTACCTATCAGCAAGTAATAAAATGAACAAGTTAACCAATGAAAGTTATTAGGTATCAAGTTTGTATACCTAGTATAAGAAGTAATATCCATAGTTGTCATGCACACCTTGTTCATATTTTTTCCTAGACCAAAACCCTTCCACGCGCATCGATATAGATAAGTTTTTGCAAACGTGGGATTTTGTAGATAATCGAACCCTGTTAAGTAAGGTTTGGTCCTAGGAGGAGAATCTGGGCGATAATGAGGCGTATCAAGACCACCATAGATGAAATTAGTAGTCTGTTGATTGGGCAGACCAATGGTGACGATGCGACCGAGACCTGGTTGATATTCAGGTTGTTTTTCCGGTCTACCATACTCACTAGGATTGAGATGGGCGTATGGTGCTCGAAAAAAAGATGGAAGCTCTCCCATTGAGAAACGCTGCCATGGTCTCTTCTAGATTTTGTAAATCAGTAGTTTGGTTGCAGGTAGGGAAGAAGATGAAGGCCCATCGGAGAAGAAGTATTTTCCTTTAGAGGGTCAGACCTTGTGGTCATGTCACATGGTGCGGAAGGAAAAGGATCTCCTGGATGAGTTATAATATTTTCCCTCTATTATAGTTTTAAGCATCGATAGGGTGATGGGACACAATGCATTGCGCGAATCCAGGTAGCATTCGATGATCATATTATCGAGTGGAATTTTCCTTGACAATGTTAGAAGAGTTCATGAAGCAATAGCAAAGTCTCTTACCCTCTACTCGAATGGGTAAACCACAGTTCCTAAGTAACTGCTAACTGATCGTTAATGATCAAAGGGTCGAAAGCGGTTGTGACACTACGTTCTTGGTACTTAAGTTGCGTCAAATTGGTCGAGAGAGACATGAGTGCAGCTCCACTGTCGATCATAATGCGTTTTATGGGTGTTGTCGATTTGGACTGTGATAAAGAGGGGAGCCTCCTATCCTCTGAAGAAAGAGGAAGGAATTTCCGAATCTTCAAAGTAAATGGTAGTTGATGGTCTAATTCCTCCAACAACCAACTCAAAGGGCTGGGCTCATCTGAATTCGACTGTGATGCGATGCTATTATCAATTAGAGCCCTGGCGATTTTTTGTGAGATGATTGATGAGATCAAAAGAGACATTTTGACCGGAGCCTGAGAAGTTGTTTCATAACACTCTCCTCAACTGACACGGAATTTAGCTCGAGGTGCAGCACGAATAGAGACCCGAGTCATGGGGGCCAATGAGGAAGGAGGAACTCCTTCATATGGGCTGCGAATGATACCCGTGTCGAGATGCTGTAGATGAAGATGATTATCATAGTGTTGGGTTCTAGTGGCGATATGGATTGTGTCAATTTGAGAAGGTGGAAGCTTCATTGGAGTGGAATCACTATAGGTCTGAGTGGATCGTTGGGGCTCAGATGGGGCTAAGATGGTAGGAGATACTTGTTCCTCCTCCTCCAGAAAAAGGTCACTTTCTTCCAAAAGGTTGTTGACAACAGCTTGAAAGAGCTTTACATCCCTCAGTATCATGACCCGGGGTATGGTGGTAAGCGCAAATTAGATCAGAGTTAAAACAGTTAGGTTTAACTCCTTTAGGGTTATAGGGTTTAATCGGAGGAAGGGATATGGATTGAAGATTGGATAAGTTGGCGAAGGATTCGGTGTAGAACCCAGTAGATGAAGATGAGGATAGAGGTGATGAAGGTGCCTCTTTTGCCTTAACAACTGCCGAGGCAAAGAACCTACATGTTAGGTTGACAGTATTTTTAGGGATCATCTTATTCTTTTGGACACTTGGAGGTGCAAGCTTGGGCATTTGAGATGGAAGTAAGTGAGACATGATTGATTTTGGTGGCGGAGGAGCCCCTAAAATAGATTTTGTAGATGACGGAGATGTGACAAGTGTTGTGGTCTTCAAAGATAAAGAGGTTGCTTGGTTGAATTTACTGATGATTTAGATATGTCGATTTAGATGAGAAAGAAGCTCCAAAGTAGGTGTAATCGGAGGGACATAGGGCGCCCTGGCTTTTGGTAATGAAGATGATGATCCTGATAGAAGAGGTGGCGTCTTGTTAGTATGTAAATCCACTTTTCGGGGTGTTGGTGAAGAATGTGTTGTAGAAGAAGATGATGGTTTTGACAAGTGTGTAGAAGAAGACGCCTTCTCAGCGGATAAATCCAATCTTTATGGGGCGTAGAGAGAGATTTTTTGTGGGAAAGCCCAAGGTCTTGATGGTTCGAAATATGGCTTTCATTTTTTCAGGATGGTGACAACTTCAACAGCATAAGGTGATTGTAACCTTTTCGAGGAATCAAGTGGGGAGGTACGATTGCCCAATGTTAGATTTTGGTTGTCCTCGTTTAAAGGTTCAGGAACCGAGCGTATAGGTGTTAGTGCTACTTCTTTGATTTTCCTTTACTGGGCGAATTAGCCCTCGTGGTGGAAGAAGTAAGTGATGAAGAAGCAGTTCCTTGCGAGGACTCTTCTTGTGCAGTAATTAAGTATGGGTGTAACTACTATTGGAAAAGAGACAGGAAGAGTCAAAATCCAGTGCTAGCAAACCAAAAAAATTCACCAGCAAGAAAACCCCGCCTCACCGCCCAAAAAAGACAACAGTCACACACAAACCACCCCAACAATAGAACCACACATACAAACAGTAAATTGTGCCCGAACCACAATATAAAACCACAAACAAAACAACAACAACATACTACAAACAAAACCCACCCCAAAAACACCAACACAAGGAAAACAAAACCATAAAGACAAACAAGAAAACACAAACATAACAACCAATTAAAAACACCCCAACCACCCCACAACCACAACCCCCATCAACAAGAAACCCAAAACACCATCACAAGAATATCAATACACACACGACTACCTTCCCCTCACAAAAGGACATATAACGTAAAACACCACCCGTCCATATATCCATCTGAGTTTGCACAATTATAGGTTACGTTCACCGGGCAATAGTTGCAGCGAGAATGGGAGCAACATAATTAGATGTACTGTAGTGTGAACTCTAAGGGATGTACTTGCCTCGAGCATTGAAGAATGTTCGACGATGAGAAGATGGGATGACACTGTCTCGGTATGGATGGAAGGTAGACAAAGGAGTGAGAAAGATGAACCCGTATCTCGCAATGTAGGAATATTTGAAGACGGGCTATCTGAAGATGGTGGAATTTTAGTGATTGGCGGAGTGGAAGGAGGTTCTGATTCGGTTGATGTGTTCACAGATGGCTTGGTTTTAGAAGAAGATTCTTCAGTAGAGATGAAGTTGATAGTATGAGTGTTTGGTTTTTGAGACTCTAAAGCATTATGGTTCGGGGAATGATTAGGAAAAGGTTGTTTAAAAACATCCAGTGCCTAATTTGGGGGAGCATTTGGGTTATCCAGAATGAGCTCGCCTTTATCAATGAATTTCTGGACAGATTTTTGAAAGTCTGACATCGTTCGATGTCATGACCTTTGGTTCTATGATAGTGACAGAAATCATTTTCTCTATACCAGAATGGACGTTCTTGGATTTCATCGATATTCCTAATAGGGGGAAGTTCGATCATGCGAACTTCCAACATTTTCTCTAAGATAGAGGCATATGATTCCCCCAATGGAGCGAAGGATCGAGATGATGAAATCCCTTTTTGAGAAGATGAGGAGTCTCTTCGTGGTGTTTGATTAGAAGTAGTATCGGCTCATGATGTTTTTAATACGATGGCATTGGTGGATCCCTGACTCTTGTCTTTAGAAGGGGAAGAATTTGGTTTGGTAAACCGAGAAAAATTAGGTTTAGATTTAGAGCAAAGTTTTAGCTTCCCTTGTTCAATGGCGCGAGATTCAAGTTTGCATGCCATTGTAAAGGCTTCTTCAAAGGTATGAAAATTTTGGATCCTTAAAGTGGAAGAAATGTGATTAGCACAAGATCGAGTAAACAACTCAATTTGTTGGGATTGAGGAAGGGAGAAAGACAATTGGTTGATTATCCCTCTCCAACGAGCGACAAAGTCTGCAATAGACTCATCATCGAATTGACAAATGTTATAAAGATCTGTAATTGAGATCTTATGCGTGATATTTATTGAAAAGTTTTCAAAAAACATCTGGGCCAATTGAGAGAAAGAAAACAAGGAATGTTGAGGAATGTTATTGTACCAGTCTAAAGCAGGACCTGCTAGAGACATAGGAAAGGTACAGAGCATAAGCTCCTGATCCTAGACTATGAGGTAGCAAGCATGTTTGAATGCTCGCAAATGTTGTTGAGGGTCCTCCCGACTATGAAACTTTGAAAATTTAGGAAGTTCCCATTGGGGAGGATAAGGCTTAAAAGCCACTGAGGGGTGAATGGGTTCATTACACACTTCTTCAAGGAGTATGAAGGACGAGCCCCTTTTGTGGAGGCTTCCAAGTCTGTGATTTTCTTGAAGAGAATTTGAACCACGTCAGATTGAGGAGGAGGCACACTGGCATGTCCTACATAAGAAGCAAATGGTGGATGTTTTTGAAGTGTCAATAGGGGATTCATCTGTTGATTGAAGGATGATAAGAGGAGTAACCAGGTGTTCTGGGTGACACCTGGTGGGGTATTTCCTGTGAAGTACCTTGTGTATAGGTAGGCTGTGAGATAATAAGTGGTTGAGAAAATGAAGGTTGGATGACGGGTGGAGCCTGTGATTGGTGGAATCCTATGCTTGTTGACTGAATCGGGATAGATTGAGGAACATGAGTGCCAATTTGATTGGACATATTGGGGAACAAGACCTGAAAGGGGCCTTCTACTGCCGGATTAGGCATTAAGGGTGCTGATGCTAAAGGATGGGTGAAGGTCACTGTTGCTGGAATATTAGAAGAAAGACCCACTAGAGGACGGGAAGCAGGAACCAACTGACTATTCGGAGGGGGTTGGCTCATAAAGGGGTATTGACCTTGGGATACAATGGAGGGCATAGATGAATTAACAGCAATATGCGGGTGCGCAGATGCATTCATTATAGCCAGGGCAGAGGACCTCTCAGAAGTAGGTTCTGGAATATTCGAGGTAACTGCGGTGTTAGGAATAGGTAAGACTATTTGAGAACTAGTCGATATGGTTGGTGGAAGAGAAAAAGGAGGCATAGGGGAACCACCCTTCTCCATGACTCGAGGCAAGAGAGACGATGCAAACTGTTCTACAAAGGCCTGGGATGGTTCACGAGAATAATCATACACTTGCTGGATTGGTGGTCCTTGATCAGATATTTGAATAGACTTGTGTACTAGGTAGTCCATAAGGGCTACCGGATTGCGATCAAGGAACGCCTGAAATTTAGGATCCCCGTGAGGAACATACTCTGAGTCAGAAGTAGATGATATTTTTGAAGGACTAGGGGAAGCTGGACATGATGGGGTTGCTTTGGCTTGAAAGAAAGGATTATATGACCAGGATGGGGAACCAACTAGCAGCGGTCCCAAGGAAGATTTGGGGGGTGCCGAAACATCCACACTAGTGGTAATCTCGGAAGAAGAAGGAGCCAGTTGAGCCATTCTTCTAGATTGTAACCGAGTGATGACTGTCATAAACACGCAGAAAAGAAAATTGACCTAACTAATGCACAGACAATTCAAGCAGCGTAGATGATTATCTCCTTTAAGTTTGATGCTTTTAAGAAAGAAAATATTAGGGAAGGATTTTTAGAACAGGAACTACTCAGATATCCAAACTAAGGATGGTTTGGGGAATGTTTGGTGAGGAGTCCCAAAGGCACTTCAGTAAAAGACCGGTACATGGCTTGATATAGGGGCCTACCCCCGCACTTCACACACTGCTGCGATAAGGGAGTCGGGTGCTTTGCCAATATATACCAGAACTTCCGTGAATTTATAGCGCGGCCTGAGTACCACGTAGGCTCTTCCTCTTGGATATCACTTCCAAGTAGGTGAGGCCAGCGAAGGAGTTTTTGTTTAAATGCTTTATACCTAGTGATTTTGGCTTTGTGTGCAAGGGTGAAAAATAAAAATCAAATAGTGTCACTACCGATTTTGATCAATTTTCCAGCCTAATTAAAACTAGATGAGAAACTTTGTAGCAATGACAAAGAAAAGGTACTTTTTAAGCACTTTAAAAAACGAAGTGTTTGATTTCGATGAAGACAAGTCAAACAAATTCTTTCCCAAATGTGATTAAATTCTTTTTAAGCACCAAAAATTGAAATGTTCGAATGTGATAGACAATCAAACAAAGAAATCCTAAAAAGGAGAAAACACCATAAAAGAGAAATACCTGTAGATTTAGCTCTCCAAGGTGTGTGGACTTCAAAAAGCGCGTTGTTGAGCTCTTCCCCTCGGACAATCCCACAAACAAGCAAAGTGCTCCGCAAGAAAAGGTTAAGCAAACAACAAACAAGACCCAGAAAGATATATCCGGATAATGGTGAAACGAAAAATTTCTATTTCAAGGAAATAGAAAAATTTCAAGATAACGATTTCGCATAAAAAAAACAAGATTGAAATGATGAAAAGAAATGCTCAAGCAGAACTGATGAAAATCAGGGAGGAAAAAGAACCAAGCTCAAAACTAGAAAAGAGATGAACTTACCAATAAGGGACTTTGGTTAGCTCCCACCGGGCGTGCCAGAATGTAGATCAAGGATTTCACGCTTGTTACCTGTCCAAGTTAATGCACCAAACTAAACACAAAAACCCTGAAAAAATCCAATGAAATCGATACTTGACGGACAAGATCCGAAGATGTAGACAGATAAGGAGGTCGATGTAGATAAGACGGGCGCACACGAGCAATTCGCATAATAGATCCGAGTAACCTGCAAGACACCAATGCTTGACAGAAAAAGATGGCGTTAAAAGATATTTAGGTGGACTGCCCGAGAAGCGGGTCCGGGAAGCGATAAGATTCCTCGGTGGATGTCAGTCCACGTTTTCAATTAAGTAGAGAAGCATACATGATAGAAGATGTACATATAAGACTAGATTTTCTAATTATAGTAATGAAACCGAATTTAAACAATAGACAGAAAGCTACAGAAAACAGGAAACTATGAAATAAAGCTGGATTTGTGTTACCTGTGTCCTTTTACCTGTCTGCATGATGATCGGCGTCGATTAATAAGGATCGGGTCGACTGTATAATATCGGCTTCGACTAAAATTAGATCAGTTGATCAGGGACAGTGCAAGAAGATTCAGAAATTGGAAAGTGATGGACAGATAGTCGACATCTGCTGGATGTGTGAAAGTCGGTAAGATACTGGAACAGAGTCACCAGAGGATCGATGGATACGTGTGATGTTGATATGATAGGAGCAGAGTAACGGTGCTCCTCTCAGGGATTGATTCGGACAGGATCTGATCTCATTTGATACACTTGATGCTAAAAGATCTCTCTTTCTTACAACCTATGTCTCTTTCGCAATCTGTCTCTTTGTCTCTCCCTGTTCGTGCACGTCCTTTTTCGTCGTGTGTCCTTAGAACTGAGTTCTGGACTTGTATTTATAATCGGCGCCGCTCCTAAAAAATCGGCACCGACTGTATAGGTTGGCGCCGATCGCGGGACAGACTCCCGAGATGTCAAAAATGATTGATTTCTAGAAAGATGAGAATTACCCCAAATACGGGAAATATCCCGCTTGGGGAAAAGGAAAAATAGGGGGATACATAGATAGAATAAATTTGGGGTAGATAAGTGATTAGGATACATGGGAAGAGGTGTAATTAAATATTTAATATTTAATTACTCACTGGTAAGATACAATGGGGTGAATTAAACTTAGGATAGATGTTTAAATCACAAATCGGATAATATCCCCAAGGGGATAGTGGTGACGTAAACGTGCCCCAGGTTACCTAAGCAGGTAAACGAATGTGAGGGACACTAAATTGAGTAATCAATTTTAAGTGTCTACAGTGTGTGTGTGTGTGTGTATGTGTGTGTGTGTGTGTATATATATATATATATATATATATATATATATATATATTTGTATATGTACATACATATGTACATATACATACATATATACATACATATATATTGTATATGTATGTATGTATGTATGTATCAATATATTAAAAATATTTTAAATCGTATTGTAAAGCATAGTCATAATAAATTAAACTTCTATAGTTGTTGTATATTTATGATATCTTCTCATATTTTGTAAGTATATTTCGTGCACAACATACATGTGTATTTAAAATTTAAAAGACAATATTTCAAATGAAAGTGGATCCCAATTCCTTGAATGTAGAAATTGCTTGCAATAAGGTTTTTTTATTTCATTTATGTTTTGATTTTTTATTTCATATATATGTATGTATGTATGTACATACATACATACATATATATAGACATACATATATAGACACACACACACACCACACACACACACACACACACACAGATATATATATATATATACACACACACACACACACACACACACACACACACACACACATATATATATGTCTACATATATACATATATGTATATATGTATGTGTGTATGTGTATATATATCTTTGTGTGTGTGTGTATGTATATTATATCATTCAAAAATTCTAAACTAATAAAAAATTTGTATTATTCTATTTGACAAGGGCTCGTACTCTTCTTTGTGAAATGTCCTTTGATCAATCTCCTATCTATTCAAGTGGGTTCTTAATGTAGATTTCATGATATCCCTTTACTTATTCAATCCAAAAAAGCTAGGGCCCTATGCTTTACAATATGATTTAAAATATTTTAATATATTATATGTATGTATGTATGCATGTACATACATACATATATGTGTATAATATATCATTCAAAAATTATAAACTGATAAAAATTCATATTGTTCTATTTGACAAGGGCTCATACTCTTATTTTTAAAATATCCTTTTATCAATCTCATATCCCTTCAAGTGTGTTCTTAATGTAGATTATGTGATATCCTGTACTTATTCAATCCAAAATAGCTAGGGCCCTATGTTTGCACAAATTGGAAGGTACATATTGATATGGGTTTGATGCCCTACCTTATGGAAGCCATACCTTTTGATCTGGGAACTGAAACAAATCCCATTTTTAATATAAATATTTCAAAAAAATCTATGCCCACATAATTTTCATAATCCTCTCATGATAGGTTTTGATAATTCATCTATAATAGGTTGAAATAATTCATCTGGGGCTTAAAAATTAGGTTTAAAGTATTCTATTTTTTCTAAAAATCAAAATACCATAGTTTTGAAACCATGAGTTAACTTGAGTTAAAAATAAATTAATAAATTAAGTTATTCATGTGGACAAGGTACACAAGTTTTTAGGATCATGAAAGCTAAAAGTATAAACTTACACATTAGATATTACTAAAAATAGTAAGTCTAGTCAAATTTATATTTCAAGTCAAGTATAATTAGAAGTCTAGTAGAAGTCAAATAAAATGAACTCTTCTGTAATTCAAAAGGAATTAAATAAGGAGGATTACGTTTTTATTTGGGAATTTCATTTTTCCTATCATATATTTTTTAATATTGTTTTTCCAATCTCATCATTTGGTATCCAATCATAGGTTCAAGATAAAATGAAAAGAGGTTGAGGTTATTTAAATATGCATCAAACTTTATAAAAATTATAGAGGAATGTTAAAGAGTTATCATAAGTTATTATGCATCTTAGAAGAAGGAATGGAGGAGATGATATAAAAGAAGATTTAGAGAATGAATAATAAATACACAATGAAGAAGCATAAGAAAAAACAAAACTCATTGAAGAAAGGATGATTAAATATATTGATGTGAGGAATGACATGATTAAGGTAGATTTTTCTAACTATAGGGGTGGTTTAAAAATAGGGGAGTAGATAGAATGGTTAGATAACATAAAAAATTATCTAAATGGAACCATATCATAGAACAAAAGAAAGTAAAATTTTCATGCACAAAGTTTAAGGGTCATGTAATTATATGGTGGGATTAACTACAAAAGGTTAAGTAGATAAAGGAAAAAGAGAATATCAAGATTTGGAGTAAGACGGAGGGGAATCTGAATAATATTATTTTGCCTATGGAATATGCACAAACCTTATAAAGAATAATATTTTCAAAATATGAAACAAAAACATTAAAGTATATAAGACTATACTGATGAATTTTAAAACTTATCCATTTGAGTATATCATGATGAGATGAAGGAACAAATGGATGTAATAAATATAAATGGTTTCAAATTTTATATTCATGATGAAGTAAACATGTATAGAAACAATAATATGGAATAATATAATCAATTAGATTTAAAGGTACAAGAAAAACATAATAAATTGGGGTGTAGAGGATTTGAAATAACAAGTGGAAACTCATGTTCAATAAGAGGACAAGGTGGGTATAATCCCACATGAGGAGAAATATATAATGTGGGGAATGAGGATATCATGGAATGGTTCTAGAAACATAAAATAGAGAGGGTATTTAAGAGAGGGAGAGACTATCAAAATAAAAAATAATGGAAGTGGAAGAATATGGGATAACCCATGTTATCATTATGCTTTATACAGGTGTGGTGAGGAAGGGAATAAATAATTTATTTTTTCACATTATCATTCACAAGAGAGGTGACAAGAGGATAATATTAAATGAAATTTTATTGAGGGTTATGTTTTTGAACAAGACAAATAAGTTACACAAGATGTGAGAGAAAATCTAATGATGAGAAGGAAAATGATTTCCACAAGGAAATAACACTTGCAAGGTGGTCAGTCATGTTTGGAGACAAATATTTTTTGAACAAGGATAAATTTTTGGAGGAAAGGTTTGTAACACTATCATTGATGGTTGAAGTTATTAAAATATGGTTTCCAAGGAAAATGTAGATAATTTAGGGTTGTAATGAGGAAAACATCATCTTCCCTATCGAATCTCATGGTTTAAGAAAGGGAATGAAGTTCTATTAGATAAGAGATGTTTGATTAATTTTTTATAGGAAAGATTTATGAGGATGATATTTTGTGTGAAATTATTTCAATGTATTTATTTCATGTATTATTGGGGAGAAAATACAATTTTTATATTTTAATGCAATATTCTCCAACTCCTTTACTGCCCAACATTCTCAAATTTTAAAAATTCATTTCAATATTATGAATTTTTTATTATATTGCCTAAATAGATCCTTGATCTGAAGTCTTACAGGTATTCCATGCCTAATGGTAATTTTTACTTAAATTAATTCTTGGATAAATGCTTCGGTCTATGTCACTTTGGATATGGAAGAAAGCTTGTGCATCAAAATTTCCTTCTTCCTTTTTTAATCGCTTAGGATTTTAAGTAAAAGTATTCCAATATGTAAGAGGAATGTATCCATGGATATAATTCTCTAAAAATCCCTTAGAGACAAGAATCATATTCAAATTATCTCTCCAATATCCAGAGTTGTGGCCTTTGAAGATGGGGATATTCGTAAAAGTAGAATTCACAAAAGCCATGATTCTCTTGGTAATGGCTAAAAAAACCATACAAAATTTTAGTGAAAAAGTATCTAATACAAAATAAATGTTTTTTATGTGGATGGAGTATAAATTAGATCTTAAATACCTTATAAAATAAACTAATGATAATCCAATTTTCCTAGAACAACTAGTTATTAAGCTAGTGTACGTGTATATGTGATTGATGACAAGCATATACAAAAAATAACCTCTAAATAAGATTTTTAATCCTTATATTATTTATTTTTGAATACTTAGAATAAAATAAGATGATAAAACAATAAAAATTATTTTTCCACAAGAAATATTTTTTCCCACACACACACCTTCAACTAATTAGATAACAAGGCTATATTATCCATTATGACTAAACGTGCATGATTAAGTATGATTGAAATCATAACATATATTATAAAAAACCTAATAAATTGTATTAAAATAAATATAACTAAAAATAGACTCAATAAGTCAAGTATTAACCATTGATAAGATATGGTCAACATGAAAGAAGCCACCATTAGTTTAAGCAACACATGCAGAATCTACATGCACACTAGTTAAGCTAGGTGCCCCAAATCCCTAAAAAATAGGAATACATATAAAATAATATTAAATTTAGTTAAATTAGATCCATAAATGGTTCCTTACCTCTTGGGGGTTAATGGATAATGATTCAATCTGAGTTAAGTACATATTCAATGAACTACATTGTAATTGGAACTTCCAACTATAAAATAAGAATTTGTTGAAAGGTATTTATATTTAAAAATTAAATTTTTATAGTCAATACTAATTTGAATAAACATCCAAGAATAATAAAAAAATCATGAGAATAATTCTAACGGTAATAATTAAATGCTTATATTGGTGTTATATTCAACAATTTTGAGGCATTATAAGTACATTATGAGAAGGCACCTTGACTATGAGAGATATATTGATCACATGGAAATGGATTTAATTCATAAAAATAAAATTTTATTTATCAATTTTATATTTATGGTGAATGATGGTACTACATAACAAAAATATGGGTCAAATGTTTATCTATAATGGAAGATGTATTTTTTTACATATAGAGTTGGTTTAGGGTCCTACAAGTGGATGATGTTATCATTACACTTTGTTTATATTAGTTGACCAAGAAGAGGATAAGGATTAATTAAATTTAATCATTCCAATATGGGTGGAAGTTTGGATGGTACTTCTATGAATATAAAACTCTATCATGATCTTATTTAATGGTAGTTGGAGAATTTACACTCCTCAAATCTCATATTTAATAATTAAATTTTAGGGAATACTCACCCCAAGACAAGTTCCAATCAAGTTTAACATATGAAAAAAAAAAATCATATCATCACATGTTTTCATTTATTAGCTTTACGTTTCAATATTTTTGAATGTTAGCATATTTCAATTTTTTTTATCTTTATGAGACATTAATTTACACATTTATATCCATATTTACACATAGGAAAAATGGCACATTATAGTTACACTTTCCAACACCCATAACCTTTATTAGAGGTACATATATATTTTTTCCTTTTAATATATAATGTTTTAAATATCTTATTGAAGGGGGGGACCTATAGACACCTAAATTTTGTCTTTGACACTTAGAAATATTAGTTTGAAACTTTTTAGCATACTTAGGAAATTGACATATAAATGAATCTCAACCACACTCTCCTCCTATATGTTTACCCATCGACTATTTTGGTTAGCTCTATTTTCTAAAAATATTCATTAAGAATAAAATAATTCTATATAAGAACACCTTAGAAATTCTAGAGAAACATTCTCCAATAATTACATCCCTATACACTGCCTTCAAATAGTATTAAAAACATAATATCCCACTTTATTAGCAATGACTTGGGTGTCTTAATGTCTATTTTTCAAATTAGGGAACACTCATTAGACTATAATAGACATTATTGATGGGTCAATTATGGAAAGAAATTAATTAAGTGTCACCTATATATAAAAATGAATGATAAGGTCAGTAATCAACTCTTATCTCTATTAGATCACCCTAATAACCTAAGAAACTCTTACATATCTTTGATATCATTACACACAAGTCATATACACATTTCAAATATTAAAATGAAAACCTTATATGAATCCACCTAGCTAAATATAAATACAAATAGGTTAAAGTTACATTGTGTTAATAATTTGTACATGATTTACAAACGTTCACATAGGTGAGAGAACCACATGCCATTTGAAAGCTTGTCAAAGTAGTGGTATGTTAGTAATTCCCAACCATTAGGCGTGTGATAAGGTTAGACCATCCTAAAATATAAACCCTTTAATATGTTTATTATTGATCATGTATTCTTAGAGTTTAAAAAAGGAGAGATCAAATACATACTTTGTCACATTAGATACAAGGGCTTTACACACAAAAAACTAGATTGTAGACATAGGAAAAGGGTTCTAAACAACTCGACACTTCTAATAGACCAAAAATTCCACTAGGTGGTTGTGTCTAATTTTTTTGATAGTCTCTAAATAGGTATAATGCCCTTGATTTCCAATTGATCCCATGAAGACCTATTTCTAACCTTTTCCTGGACATGTAATGATTTTTTAATATTCTAAATATTAAATATCTTATCCCTTTTTATTGTATTTATCATTCAAAATAATATAATTACACATTTACCCTTCCGTTACAATTCATATTAATATGTTTAATTAATTTTTTAATTTAATTTGAATTACCTTAAGTTTTAATACATTTTATACCATTATGCATAATTTTTTTTAAAAAAACATGAATGTAAACCCTCAAAAAAAGGAACAACATTTGAATTCACTATCAAGTGAGTGTGAGTGAGACATGTGGTGCAAGTTAATTGAATATCATAAAATACACGAAATTTTGACAAGTGGTGGCATAATAATTAGTTAAAGAGTGGATAATTTGGGATTCTACAGTTTCGTAAGGAAGAAATGAAGGTCATATAAGATGAATTTCCTTTCCAACTGAGAGAAAAATTGGCATTTTATAAGGCTCTAGAATGGTATCTAAAAGGAATATTTGTAATCCAACTGACTATGCTATAAAAACTATAAATGTTTATTTCCCTCTCTATAGACTTTTAGAAATTAGTAGACTTTTTATCTCATAGATTCTTAGAGATATTGATGTTTTTATTTCCTTTTATAACAAGGTTTTCAAGATGAAATATATAATTACTAAGCCTAGATTTAATCATCTAGTGTTTATATTTGTAACATGTACAAGTAATAATACTTATTTCCAAATGTATAAAATGGAGTATTATTGTAATTACGTAATGTTCATGATTTGAATATATTTTCTATGTGAACTTCATATATTTTTAGTCTATACGTTATTTGAGTAATATATGATTCATTATAATGTGTTAGGATTACATTTTATCTTTATAATTCTCTCTATAATAAGGTGTTTAGTGTTCTTTTTGTGTGCCTTAGATGATACCTTCAAAATGTAGGCATAGTGTTGACATATTATGTGACATACTTATTAATAATCTAGTGTACGATCGATAATTATATGTTAAGGATTTCCATTTAAACATTTGGTTTCATTTATAGGACCTAATTGTATTGGTTATGGGGGTTCCATGTGATCCATTTCATATCCACAAGGTTCGAGATAGATAAAAAGTATTTATAGAGGCTTTGAATATTTTTTGGGTAAAACCCTAAGTATGGATAGATATATTTGTGATGTGATAGGGTTAGATGATGGTAGAGTTTGAGGTAAGACTATATATTTATGGATTGGGATAGAAATAGAGGATTTCCTTTTCAAGTAAGTGTTGTGTAAATTTGAGATACAAAATATTTTTGAGGTTTACACTATGGAATCCTTAAGAGAGGAAGGGTGTAATATTATAAATGTCATTACAACCCTAGGTGGAGAGGTAAGGCATCAAAACAACCTAAGTGGTTATAGAAAACACTTGTTATAAAGGGTTATCTATAAACAGTTCCTCAAGAGATGAAAATGTTGAAGTAGATGGGTGGAAGTATTTTTTGGATGTCAACACAAGATCGGGGAGAGTTTTACCTAAAAATACTAGATGTAAAATCCTTTGTGTTTTACTTTATAATAATTTTATAATTAATTTAGGGTTTATAGAATTTAAAGGCATACTTCTAATGAAGGATTGATAATATTCATACCAATGAATTATACATAAGGGAAGATGATTTTAGGTGGTGGAGGAAATAACATTGTATGAGCATGGGTCCTATTACTTGTGTGATCAATATAGGAGAAAAAATAATGAATCATACATTAATTCATTAATTTTTGAAGACACAAAATTATGCACTTATTACTATTACATTGTGCCTAGATAGTATGCCAATGTATGCATGATTCCTAAGAAAGATAACTAGACATTGATAACACTTGTTTTTCTTTACATTGGAATTTTTTTTATCTTTCCATGATTTTGTCCTCTACTTTTATGGAATTATCCCTTTAATTTTGGACATCACACAATGTTTTACTCAACTGAGCATTTCCCTATTTATCTTTGGATATTTTTATGCATAATCACACATTATGGGACAATATAAAAAGACACTAGTGTCCCATATGGGCGCTCATGTCCCTTCACTTGTGTTCTTATGTTTTAGAATGACCCATCACTTGTTTATCCTTTCTAAACTTGTATTGATCACTTTGGGTCAGATTATAGTGTTGTTAACTTCAAAATTCAAGGAATCATATATATACATATCCTACTAAGTATTCTAAGGGAGCGAGAGTACTATTTATATCTACTACTTGGGAAAAAAGGAAGAACTTCAAGACTACATTTAGGCTGGATCATTCGTTGCATAGGAAGGTAAAAATATTAATTCCATAACACACATTATCTTGGGTGAAAATTATTTACGACCCGTTATCTTGCAAAAGAAAAACCTAGCTTCAAGGTACATGATTTATATCAAACACACACACACGCGCACGCGCGCACGCTTGCACACACGCACACACACTAAAAATACATTAAGTCTAAAATTTATTGTAATGCTTGATAAAAATCACATTGGGGTAACTGTCAAGGTCAGCCTAACTAAAGCATTTACATATCTTATTTAGTGTAATGTAGGTAGTTAGGATTTATTTTGTAGGTACATTTATGACATGAGAACCCTACAATGAAGTGGATGCAACATAACAAATTGAAGGTGACATTATCATACACTGAGAGAACTAGATCTCCACCCATTACCAAGACACTAACACCCAATTCAGACACTAGCACCCAGGAGATTCTATTCCCTTCTAAGTGATCCTTTCTATAAAAAATTTCATACTGTTTTCTAAATGAAGTATACATAATACATATTGAGAATTTTCTACCATCAATCCATCCAAGATCCAGTCTAGACATCTATATATTAACTACGTAACATTTATCCTCTTGTTGGCTACACTTGATCATCATTGAATATGTTATTATGTGTGTTTCTGATATATCTCATTTAGTTGAATCCTTTGATTAAGATTTAATTTTTTTGAATCAATTGTTGGTTGCACAAATGTAAAGGTTTTTTGATTTGACAGTGATGTTACCAAAACATCATGGGATGGAGGATATTGCAGACCATGTATATAGGTGTTGAATTACATGGAGAGTAATTATTACCTCATCAGAAGTAATAATGAACAAGTTAACAATGAAATTATTAGGTATATTGTATACCTAGTATAAGAAGTATATCATAGTTAAATTAACGTTTATTTTTATAAATTGAAGGCATTTCTTTGAAGTATTTTCATATTTTAGATTTTGAGTAGGAAATATTTCAACATTGAAGGAAATAAATAATAATATGATATATATCATGTGTACACACGATGCACATTTCAAAACCTTGCTATAAAAGATATCATATAAGATTCATTCGATGTAAAATGTGTAGTGGTTTGCTGGAGTTTTATTAATCCCTTTCAAAGGAAAATTTCTATGAATAAATTTAAGATGAATCTTTAGATGTTGCACTGCGTGTGGAGGTAGTGTTGTCATGAATTTTTGTAGTTCACAATAACACCCCAAATGACACTTCTACAAGCAATCAAAGATAAATGATAGATAAAACATCTATTTTTCCATGTCTCCTCTATCATCAATAATCTCCATAGACATAATTAGTGTTTGATCTGTACTCTATTCAGAGATATATTTTTTAACATTTGGCTTCTTAGTAAAAACCATGGTATGAGGGTCATAAACCAGATGCAAGCACTTCCCAAGAAATCTAGAATATGCTTTCATTATTATTTTATGAACTCCATGGGCCAATAAAAAATATATAAGGATCACTTTGAATGGTTCTCAATTCTAATTATATTCAACAATATATATTGTATCACATACCCACACATGCTTTGGAATACAATGTTTTCACATGTGAATCATATCTCAAAGAAAACTATTCACTTTTAAAGTACCTCTATGAAGTACGACAACCCAAATTCAAATTCTACAATGACTTTATAAAGTGCGTTTAATTAGTTCATTATTTACTAATAATTATTTTCAAATATAAATTCATATATCACAAGGATTCATACAACCAATTTAATATTATATATGTAATAAAGTGCTTAGAATAATAAATATAAAAGTGGAAAAACTCAACTAAAGATAAAAATTGTCTTAGAGTCTAGTTGAGTTGATAAGTAGTTATGCAACTACTTGAGAGGAACAAGTGCTATAATAGATAAGGATGTAATGTAAGAAGGGTTCAAATTTTATCTCTATGGTCACATAGAAAATATTTCTACAACTTGGTCTATAGTTATTTATCTTATATGATTTTGGTGAATACAAATGCAATTGATTTAGTGAGATTTCTCTGTTGGTAGAACTTTGAAAATATTTGTTTAAGAAAATGTGATTTACTATTCATGTACATAGATCTTGTTAAAATTATGCATTTTCCTTCATATACGTAATAATTCTCATATTTATAAACTTTATCTTGAGAATCTGGATCGGTGGGTTTTAAACCAATCATATGCAATAAAGTTATAAATTAAATTTGTTCTTTAGAAAACCATTCCCATTCCCATTTTACTTTTCATCCCTATGTTTCCATTCATGTGTTAGAGATAAAAATATTGACACATTCCTTTTAATCTATGTTATCTAGGTGGTTCTTTGTGTTCAGTACCTTAATGGTTTCCCGTTTCCCCTTATCTACCTTCTATTTCTCTCTTTTTCCCACCTTTTCATGATTCCAGGTTAAAAGCACCAAAAAAATAAAAGACCCCATCACACGAGGGAACTATCCCTCTAAAAGGTAGAGGAATAACACCTTGTTGGGAAATTCATTCAAATAACCATGACCACACACAATGAGACAAAAATTTCCAACATTTTTTGGTGTCTCTACCGGTGAATCAAAGTGTTTGGTGCATTTACTTTCCATATCAAAGAACCTCCATAGAATGGAGGTTGACGGATCCATTAAAATAAGGTGTGTCATACCTTCATCTTTGTGATTGAATAATGACATTGGTTCAACCCAACCCCATTGTTCTCCCTATCCCATGGGGAAAATTCTTTTGATCGTTAGATTTGTCTCAATATAGAGAATTAACTTAAGGTTCAAGGAATAATTTCTTTAAAATTATTTGAAAAATAATCTCAAGGTGTGTTCATGATTTTGTTGTAGCATGTGGTATTTTGGGAGCTATCTATAAGGATTTTTATTGAAAATCTCACTGGACCTAATACTAAATGGTTCCAACACTTAGATAATGTTGTAGTACTAATTAGGACAAACTGAAAACCTAGTTCTCGAATAGAAACAAGTATGTTGTGTATGTACATGTATTGTTGTTTGAATTATTTTCAGATTTAGAAAAAATTAAATGAAGAAATAAAAGGATTTTTGGAATAGTTCAATAAAATTCTAAGATTGATTCATCATGCTAAAAAACTAAGTGCTAATAAATAAATTACATATTTATTATTTCTCTTCATCTGATTTTTTTCCATCTCTAGAATAAATAAAGTTTCTGATTTAGAGACTGTAAAAAAACAAGTTTAAATTGAAGTTATTATGTTTATGTCAAGGAAACTAAGGAGACATGTTTCAAACACTGCAAGTATTAAATGTACAAAGGATCATGTTAAAAAGAAACATAAATTCATCATGAAGAATTCATATTCTCCACAAAAAATATTTCCATTCATACAAAATGGTATTCAAAAGGATAAGAATAAATAATGTCACCATCATCCCTTGATTGTTCAACCTATACAATCTTTAGTGGACAAGACTTGTCTCCTAAACCATTGATCAAATTGGAAGATAAAAAAACCAAAGTACATCATTTACAACATTAAGATAGTGATGGTGAGTTAGAGATATTCCCTGAAGAAAATGACACATCTTCTACCTCGTTATAAAATAATAACCATTGTTGTCTTCAATTGTAAAGTTTAGTAGCTTTTTCCTCTTCTTCAAAATCATAAATTGGAAGATCTCCCAACCATGTATCCTATGAAGAAAAAGATAAAATAAACTGCATGCCCATTTTTTTCTCAACCACAAATATTCAATACTCCATTGAAGGGTATAAAAAATGATATTCGTAGATTTTTCTCCTTTTGTATGTGCTCGAGTTTAGAGATAGAAGTTTTCACTCTACCAAGCTGAGGAGTCAAAAAGTGAAGGTTGTGTGCATGAATAAATATTTGAGGTTGGTTATTCAAATCAAAATATAGATCATTGGGTAGCTGAAGAGTACAAAAGTGAACCAAAAAGGTATGTCTTCTAACATGCATGCATGTAATCTAGTATGAATACAAGATATTCGATATTCTTGAGGAGGAGGAATAAAACAATATCCATAAGAAAAGGTAAGAGATGGTCCACAAAAAAAAAAGAGTTTTGAAATCCCCATCACATCAATTCTTGCGAGATCATTACATCACCCTATGTCAATCATTTTTTCCATTCATGATAGAAAGTGGTCTAGGGAATTTATCTGCTTTATCTTCATCTCATGAAATTTGTATTTTTCATTTTTATCCTAAATTAATCTATGCTTTATATTTTTTATTAAAAATTTAAAATGATGTGGGTCTCTCTCTTGATTACCTCTATTATGTAAAGGTGTACGCTTTTCCAAACTTGTCAATGAGTACGTATAGCCCTTTTTCTCTTCATAATCCCCTATAAATTGTTTTATTTTTTTAATTCTTTGAATTCTTTCCCTGTCCCATTTTCCAATATTTGCAGGGTTTTTTTTCAATAAATACACCATATTTATGTTTCTCCCCTTTCCTTATGATATATATTTTCCCATGAATTATTTGACTGGTTATGTTCTTTGATGAAGGAAATGATGTTTTCGAAGTTATATATTTGATATCCATGTGTTATTCCTAAAGTGCAATGAGATGCTTGAAGAAAAATGTGACATGAACCAATAGAATAAGAGGTCATCATATGTGAATGCTTGAAGTTGAATGTTGTATATCTCATTATACAATTATGATAGGTCATCTTGGAATTTCTTCAGAGTCTCATGATGATTGTCTTAGTTCTATATATGATACCTTCAATCTCAATGGTATTTCATCCAATACAGTAACATTGTGTATCTTCTTGCTTGATCAAAATCACTATGTTTTTGGTTAACTACTGCTGAGTTTATTATTTATTTTTAGTATAGTTGAGTTTATTTTTGCACAATTAAAATCCATGCAATGGCTATAGTTAAGAATAGGAACAACCATTCAATGGTTTTAGTTAAAATTATATTTGTTGGGATATTTTAAAAATCAAATAAATCCATGTTATAACTACACATGATTTAAAATTACAGTACATTATTATTTAAAAAGTAGTAGATATATTTTTTATTATTATCTATATTTTAGAAAAGTATGTGTACATGAAAATCCATAAATACTAGTAATGGGTGAAATATTTTATAATCAGATGAGTTAGAAATTTTTTGTTGATCTATGCTTTTTTCTTAGGTTGTATATGGTAATTTGGATATGGCTGCAAGTTATTTGATTATTTCATAATTATGAATATTGAAGATATTTTCTATTCCTTATTAAAATAATATTCAATTGGTATCAAATCAAGGTTTGGGTTGTAGTTTTTAGTTTTAGATCTCTCTAATAATTGATCATGGAAAACTATAACTTTCTTGTCATTTTAAAATTTAGTGGAAATGACTATGATTATTGTAGCATCAATATGATGACTCTTTTACAGGAAAATAAATATGGGATGTTGTAGAAGCTAGTTATAAAGATCCAACTAATTAGGCCAATGTTCCAATCAATGCAAGACAATACAAGAGGAAGAAGTCACAATATTTGTTTCATATTTAGAAATATCTAGGTAAGATCCCATTTCCAATAATTGTAGGTACACTAACAACCAAAGAATCTAGAAAGGCTCTACATGGATCTTACCAAGGTGGTGAATATGTCAAATTGGTTAGGTTGTAGACTATAAAGTGAGAATTTGAGGATACAAGAAGATGAAAGTGTGAGTGATTTTTGTCTAAGAGTAAAGGATGTGGTTAGTGAAATTGGATACTCTTGGAGAAGCATTGAACAAATATGTTGTGGTGAAAAAGGTGTTAAGGTCTCTAAGACCAAGATGGAATCATGTTGCCATAATCATTGAAGAAATAAAATACTTGACTACTCTTGATTTTGATCATCTATATGAATCTCTTGTGTCTCATTAAGAAATATTATGAGACACAATTGGAGAAAGTGGTGAGAATTAATTTACCTCAAAATTTGAGATCAAAAAGTGTGAAAGTACTAGCACTAGTAGAAAACAAAACCAAGTACAAGGAAAATACATCATTATAAGCAACCAAGGGCAAGGAAAAGATATAAATCAAAATTATTCAAGAGGAAGAGGAAGAAGAGATGGTTCAATTGCAAGAGGTAGAGGTAGATTTTATAAGAGAAATATTCAATGTTATTATTATCATAAGTATGGCTACTTTGAATGTGAATGCATAATAAAAGAAAATAAATAAGGAACAAGTGTTAATTATACTAATGAGGATGATGAATATTCTCCATGGAATTTGTTTCTTTCATATAATAAAGTTGAAATCGGTCCTAAAGAGGTTTGGTACCTAGATTTAGGTCATTTCAATCACATGATAGGCAATAATGACTTGATTTCTACATTGGATAGAATTTTCAAGACCAAGATCAAACTTGGTGATAAAAATATTTGGAGGTTGTAGAAAAAGGAACCATGGAGGTGAGTACTAGAGAAGGTAATTAATGTATTAATTATATCTATTATACTCGAAAATTAAAACATATTTTTTTTAGTGTCAAAAAAATACGTGAAAAGAACTATAAGGTGGTTTTTGATAATAATAAATGTGTAATATATTATAAGAATCGAGGAAATAAAGTTTTTATAGTTGTACCTATGTCTAAAGACATGACGTTCCCATTGAAGTTTGGATAACATAACCACAGGTTTGCCAATATGGCATATGAAGATAAGAGTTGGTTATGGAATCTTAGATGTGGACATTTGAATTTTCAAAGTTTGAAGTACTAACATCAGAATAATTAACATGGTTTTCCAAATATTGAAGAGAAAAAATAAGTTTTTGAAGGATGTGTTAAAGGAACACATGTAAGAGAAAAGTTTTCAAAAGGTAGTACACGAAGATCTCATTATCTGCTATAGTTGGTTCACTTTGATATTTTTGGTCCTATGAAAACATTTTTTAGGTAATTCATCATATTTATTGACGATTATTCATGAAAGTGTTGGTTTTATTTTCTGAAGGATAAATGTGAAATGTTTAATACATTTAAGAGTTTTATAGTCCTTTTGGAGAATAAAAGTGGTTATAGAATAAAGTTCTTAATGATTGATCATGGAGGTGAATTATTTTTAAAATCTTTTATGGATTTTTGTTATTTGAATGTCATAAAAATTTAGCTCATAATTGTCTACACTCCCAAACAAAATGGTGTAGTTGAAAGGATTAAGTGTATAATGGTTAAAAAAAGGATCATGTTACAAAAAAATAGATTAAACAACTCTTTTTGGGGTGATGTAGTTGCTACAACAATATATATTCTTAATCGAAGTCCCAATAGTGCACTTAAAATGATGAGTCCATATGAAACATGGTATGAAAAGGAGCCTAATGTAAATTATTTTAATTTTTTTGGTTTTTTAGCCTACGCTCATAAAATTGATCAAAAAAGAAAGAAGTTAGATCTAAAGAGCGAGTCTTGTATTTTTTTTGGGTATAGTGAACAAAGTAAATCATACAGGCTTTATAATTCTATGACTAAAAAAATTGTTATGTCAAGAGATGTTATTTTTATGAAGGGGGAGTGTATGGTCATGACAAAGAAAAAGGGCATATTGAAAAGTCTAAATGTATTTTTAATAATGTCATTTTTGATGAAAAACTCACTAGTGTTTCAATTTTAATTAAAGAAATTCCACATTGTAGCCCCTCATATAATTCTTGTATTCTAAGTGCAAGTCTTACTTTAAGACCAAGCTCTTCAAGGAAGTAAGAACCCTACGTGAAATTTATAAAATTACAAGGAGTAAAACACATGAAGAATTTCCCATAGGTGAGATGGTAACTTATGCTTTTTTTATTGTTTTCATGCAAATGTGTTGCATAAAAACTTCAAACTTTCAAGCATGACAACTAGACCCAAATGCGAAAATTTTCTCCTAAGTCGTCTTGAACCCCTTTTCGGATCAGTTTGTATTTTTTTATCATGCTCATATGAACCTTGTAATTAATTCCCATATGTTTAATAAGCTTTCCCTAATGTTTGCAATGAGGTAAAAATGTCATTCATCTCATATAGTGAAATTTTTATGAAAGCTAGTTTCTCAATAGGACTAGAAAAGCTAATTCTGGCCATTCCAGGGCAGGTGTGCACTCTCTGGGAAGGATATGAAATCCCACATCATACAGAAGTGGTATTGAAGATATATGACCATGTTGGAAGTTATTTAGGAAAATTTATGTAAGATTTGGAGGTTTAGGGACAATTTGTGTAACTATGGTTTTCGAAGGTGCAAGAAGTAAGCAGTCAAAATAGGGACCTGGTCTTCCGTGGATGATTTTGGGAGCTCTATAAGGATTTAACAGTAAATAAAATAGTCATTGTAAATATTTACAAACCCTATACATGATGGAATTTTCAAATATTTCACAAGATTCAAGTATCTCTCAGGGCAGCTCAATCTGTATATACACACCCTGATGCCCAAAGAAAAAGGATTTATTTCAGGGAATTTCATGATGAATTGAAGGATTATTCCCCTCCCATTGTTCTTTGAGTTCTGTTGGGGGTAAAAATAATATAATACTTCATTAAAAAACACCTCCTATAGCTCTGAGAAACTTGTCAATAATTTGTCTCTCTCGCAGGTATGGTTCTCGCAGTTAGCCAATTTTTCAAGTGGTTGTCACCTCCAAGTTGAGGTGCACTTTTGTGTCCATCTTGTCCCCATTACTAAGGGGATAGAGGGGACAAAATTTTTTTACTTATAATTCCCACTTCCATTAGACCTTTTTTCTATGATATTATACTAGCTGCTCTAGACATGTTATCTATTTCATGGGACATGTTGATAGGGGATTATGATATTGATACATTGAAATTGAGACATTATTTATATTAACACATCATGACATATTAAATTTTATGGCATTGATGCTTATATATTGTACGCATGGATTTTGATAAATTTTGTGATGCAGGATTTATAGTATTACTGTGCTTATATTGATCATGCATGTGATTATTTGATGATTGTGATCATGGTATAACATTCATATCTTGTGGAAGATTTTAAATGATGGAATGTTTATACTAATGTAATTACACTAATATTTCATTATTTTGGTGTAATTTTTTTGATGATGATTATCGGTGTTGATATTGATGTACCTTGTGTTGTGATTATCATGATATATGTGAATGTATGTTTTTGGAAATATTTTAGATGAATTTGATGTGTGTGTTTAGTGTGCAGCAGTGTATAGACTTATATATAAACAAACATGGGGACCAAGGGACCAATAAGCAGAGAATATTTGGGTCAAGACCCCTTAGCCACCTTAGGTAACTTGGTTTTGGGTTTAGAAGAAGTGGCTAAGACCCTTTATTTCTTATGGTTTTAAAAAAAAATTGTTTACCCTTTTGTTAATGGCCCATTTTAAAATTTCACCCTTGTATTTTTATGATTTGAAATTTGTGTAATTTTTCCTCTCCCATGGGTTGATGTGACATTTTTCATGATGTATTCTTTTGTTTTCTCACTCAATAGCTATGCACATTGTCACCTCATCAATACAAATTTGAATTCTCACTCGAAGAATGCACAACCACCAGGTCTCTCCTTATTTTGTTTACCAACAAGATAGCATGCATATTCATCATATTAATAATCAAGATATTCATTCATGAAAAATAATCCTTATAAACATGGCAATTGGAAACACATATAATAAGGAAGATATATAATCAATGTAAGAAAGAACCAAGATCAACTGCATCATCAAGACACCATCTTCAGGCATATCAACTATTATTATCCAACCACAAATATCCATTATAAACCAAAATTCATCACTTAACAAAATATGAATACATATAACAATCATTACAATGGTGCGTAAAACCATTCACACAAAATATCAAACCCTAAATCTATATCAAATAGCATAACTCTTCTCTTCCATACATGGTTATTATTAAAAAATACATACATCAAATATATATATATATATATGGGTGGGGACTTTCCCTTCACTACCTGTGCACATTCCTAATAATAGGGGTGTGTATAAAAATAGCTTGCATTATTTTTACAAAGGCTTCTAATAATAGTTTAACCTAATCATAAGAATGTCTCTAATCCTATTATTAGATTGATCCATCGATTTAATTTATCTTACCTTGCATGTGCTTTATTCTCCCTTTCTTGGTTACTAAGTCTTCATGACTTTCTCTATTTCTAAATCTTTTCTTGGGCAGCCCTTCAACTTTTTATTTTCTATTTTTTAGCCTTTCCGTAAAATCAGCTAAGTCTTGTTTCTTTTACATGTGTGTGTAGCCTCACACATTGACCTATTATACACTTCCATGTTCTTTTGCACACGTGTATAAGTCTCTATTCTACCAGATTCCTAGTCAATTTTCCCCGACTAACATTACCCCACACTAGGGATATTTTTCATCCTCGATAATATTTCATCAAAGAATAAAGAACACATGAATGAAATAATAAGGGGCACACACCCAATGAATTAATGAATGTCCAAGAAAACCCAATCCTATTCCTAGACTAGATACAGTAGTTTGGTAAATTCTACATTAAGGATGTTCTCCAACTTTTTCCACTATGTTATTTCTCTAACAGTTGCATCTGGTGCTACCCTAAAAATCTTTGGCACCTACACAAGGTCCATATTTCAACCCTTATCTTTAAGTTCTCTGATAATCCCAGAAAGGCCTTATATTACTCCTATGAAGGAATCCATTCTTCGTGGAACCAATGATTGAGCACCTTAAGCCTTGCATCAAAGGATTATCTAGCAGTTTTAAGTGCATCTCAATTTTTTGCAATCTCATCCATTATCTCTTCTCAACCAATATTTTCATCCTTATTAGTTTCTTGCACCTTATTATATTCATTCTCCTCCCTAATGGTATATAAATTAAGGATGGGGTCAGGGTCTTGACAATTGACAATTTCTCATCCTTCCTTCTTCATCTCATCCTTAATTGTGGTGTTCAATGCCTCATATTCTACTATCTTGGCCCACCCAAATATTCTTCAGAAGGATTTTATACATACTTTTTTTCTTAAAGTAAAATTCCTACCAGATCATCAAAGTAGTGCAATGTGATTGGATATTAATCTTTAGCCCTTTCTTCTAGGTCTAGGTGCACTACAATAATTAAATCTGCAATATATTTGGCCTTAATGAATGCATACTTCATGAATTTTTCTACTTTATCTTGTGCCTCTGTAAGTTGTTACAATTTTTATTCTTTATTATTTTAATCCTCAATCAGAACCTTGATAGTTTCCCCTTTATCTAAATTCCTTTGAGACACTTCTATTATCATTTTATTCAACGCATTACTAGCCTTCTCATCTATTAACTATGTTGGCTTGATAAATACATGAGTTATATTTGGTACTTTCTTCATTATGCACCTTACACATGCATCATATCTTACATCAAAATCTGACTCCTCCGTGTGAGTTTGCATATTCTAGGAGAGTTTTTTCCTTGTGCGCATGGTTACACCTTATGGGTTCATCATTTCCCAACCATATATTTTTTTGTTTAACACCGTGCTTTGAAATCTCACGTGCACCACCTTTTATTGATCATCAAAATAGTTTACATGTGGCATGCACAATATCTCTTCCTTCTTTATTCTTCCTTCAGTGTGGTTTTATTTTTGCACATGCTTCTTTGTACTTTTGTGCATACCACTACCTAAATCTCCCACACCTTCCACTAGCTCTCCATTTTCCTTGCCTTCCTCTTATTTCTCTAAGTCTCTTTTATGTGCTTTTTGTACCTCTACAACGTGATGTATATTCTCATCCTTACGCTCTTCTTCATTCTCTACATCATGGATGACTGGGGTTTCCTCATTTCATGCACCTTTTTCTTCAGACCTCTCGTCATCGTTTTCCTCAGTGTTCACTAACTTTTTCCTTCTCCTTAATAGAGGGTTATTCTTCTATTTTCTTGGCTTGGGTGGGGCGACCCTTGGGGATTTCCTTACTGGATCTAAATTTCTTGTGCCGCTATCTGATTCCTTGTGCATTCTCCACAACTTCCTCTTGTGGCTTTGATCAAGCACAACACTATCTTCTTTCTTTGCCTCTTCCTCCTCATCATCCTTAGTATTTCTTCCTCTTCTTTTTTGGGAGGAGTATCCATGTGCATTATTTTTATACCCATTGTCTGTTTTCCTTTGGTGGTCCTAGAAGATTCATGTCCATTCCATCAATATGATTTCCATCCTAAAACCCATGTCTTAGATAAATATAGAATCTTGTCACTTATTTCTTCCCTTGCACCAACATCTCAAGAGTTATATTTATATTATCTCCTCATATCTCATTTTTCCAGGATAAATAAATTTATTGCGTAAACTTTGGTAATATTCATTCACCTTGTTTCCATCAACCTTTAGCTTTCACACATCATACAACCTATTCACCAAAGCTTGAAAGTATCATGCTATGAACACAAATAGAATCTTGCACCAAGGGATCATATCCCTAGTCTTCATGTAAAACCTAACCAAAATTTTGTTTGATAAACTACAAATTCAACCTTTCCATCTAGGACCAAAGAAAACTCTCTTGGCATGCACCATTCATCCTCAAATGCCTCACACATTAGTCTGTACCACTTACCTACTCAGATTTTATATGCATCAGTAATGTCACCATCTCATATATACATGAAAAACCTCTAAGCATTTGATTTTTTATCTAAAGGATATATCCATGCATTATCCTTTTGCCCTTCTGGTACTCTAATCTCACAAAAGACTAAAAGAAGTGAGATAACACCCCAAGTAATATTTTCACCTTTTTCTACCTGTACACGTGCCTCTTCAATGATACCTTCAATAATGAATTGTACAATATTATAGTATGTCTTATTTTCCATCTTGTGCACAATATGCAACCATCTCTTGTTTACCTAGTTCCATCTCTCTGATGCGCCCAATTTATAACTTAATAATTGTGTGGAAAATATTTTAGTGGAGTAACTTATACCTATAACATCCATTACACAACCTCCCCTCTGATAGTTAAGCAAGAATTGTGTGGCTTTTAATCCTACTTCATTATCTAGGTCTAGTTCTAACTCCTATCCTGAGTTGTGTAATTTTGTCACTGTCCCAATTAATTGTGTGGTGATGTGCATTCTTCTTCTTGCAAAATAAAATTAGTCTTCATGGACTCGTGATAGAAACCACTGGTACATGTGCTTTTTTTTCCAAATTATGGAAGCTCATAAAGATGAAGGACTCCCACACTCTCCAAATTCTTATGCACAGAGTTTTCATAGATCCTCTATCCTAATTCCATTTTCTGGTTTGCCTTGATGATGGTTTCCTTCTCAATTTCTTCCTCATGCATCTCTATACAATGATTATAATCGATTAGTAAACACTTCATCAGATGTGACTTCCATGGTTACCCCACCACAACCTTGTCTAGATATTTTATCTCCAAGAACCACTAATTCAGTGCTTCTTCTATCACGGGCTTCTTTCCTTTTCCCTTTTTTTAGGTGATGTGGTGGTTTCTTTCTTGGGTGTCATTATTCTAATTAAAACTTCAATCTTCAAATTTCAAACTTCAGACCCTGTTTAACTATAGTGTTCCTTAAGAGCTTAGATATTCTTACCTAGGTTTGTGCTTCTTCACCAAGCATTCACTTCTCTCTCAAATCCTTTCACTCCTTATTTCTCCTTGTACTATGGTTCACCTTTTGAACCCATGTGCCCTAGATTTGAACTGGGAATCTTTATGAATTTTTTTTCTCAAAGTTGTAGCTTTGCAATTTAACCTCCAAAACCCATATCCTTCTATCCACATTCCTCCTTGTTGCATTTACACTTCCTCCGAAGGATATCCACCTCAGGCCATGCCAAATATTCAATGGTTTTTCTAAATTTTCCTTATACAAGCTATTTTCAATAGTTCACACTTAAGTCACTCTTCAATGTCTCAAAATGCTTCGACATGCAAGGTAAGAATTAAATCTCTCGTTCCCTTTTTATAGATTTTGAAAAAAAAAATGCATTACTTTATCCTCACCTACTACTATACTGTATCTTTAAAAAATAATTTTTCTTTTTCATTCCTTACTCTACTTTCTTATGTGTGTGGAAATCATAACCTTTTAGTGTGCTACTACTTCTGGCCCACGTACATCCTTGTGCGTACTTCCATATGCCATAAGGTATCTTCCTTTGTGACATACACCAAGTAGTCCATCCTGGTGCTTCCTCCCTTGCATTACATTGTGTGGCCTTTTAGCTTGTGTGGTTTCCAACTCTGACCAATTCCTTTTCAAACACCCTCATCCTAACACCTGTAACATCTTCCTTTTCTCTTGTGCACGTTGACAATTTACCTCTAACAAGCACCTGTATGTACCATCAAGCCAACTCTAATGATTTCCTATTCAATAATCATACCTTCTTCCACCTCACACTAAAGGAATACACATTCCTCTATGCACCAACTCAATAGATAGTAATCATCTCCTATGCACAAACACACTTATTACAACAAAATAAGAAAAGAAAAAATAATAAATTAAAGGAAATATAATCTAAGTGGCAATATTGCCTTATTAGAAACATAAATAATATTTTTAATAGTAGGGATTTAGCCTAATTTCATTGACGTATCCAGGAAACATGATGTCATCCAGTGCTTGTAATTGACATGTGTCTGAATCAAGTATCTTGGTTACTACAAAGAATCCCAACTAATTAACTTTCAACTTCCCTGGGTGGTACACAAACATGGAGTCATACAAAATTACTAACTTTCCAACTACAAAATATTCGTTTTTGATGTGCCTATCATGTCAATCCTTCTGGTGTGCCTTCTCTGTCTTCTGGCTCTAATGCACAACGGTGCACCACTCATCTAACTCCATCAATTTCTCAATGCACTCTTCCACAACCTTTTCATCATATAATCAACCTTCGCACACAATACGCAGGGATGGTATCAAAAAATCAATAGGTAGTACAACTTTTGTGTCAAACATTGACTGAAAAGGTGTGGAATTGTTCAACCTTTTTATATGTTTTCCTATAAGCCCAAAAGTATAGTTGAGACTTTATCATCCTAATACGTTCTGCCAACATCACATATCTTCACTAGTTTTTTCCCAAGATCTTGTTGAGTTCTTTGGTAGTGTCATTTACTTGAGGGTGATAGAGGTAGTGTTATTGTGTACCACCATTAACTCCACCAAAAGAATTGTATTTGTCTCATTCAAGAAATGAGTTCATCTATCACTTGTCAATCTCGAAGGGAATCCATACCTACTAATAAGATTATCCCAAAGGAACCTTATTGTTGTAGATGTTGTATAATATTTTGTAGGTACATCCTCTTCCCACCTGAGAAAGTAATCAGTATATATGATAATATAGTGCGTCACATTCCTATGTGTCAGTGGAAAAATAATTCCTACAAAGTCAACGGTCCACTCATCAAAAAATTTCACACTTGTTATAGGTCACAAGGGAATTTTATCTCTACTTCTCGTCTTTCCAAGTAGTTGAGATTTATCACATGCTTTGACATAATCCTTGGTATCCTTATACAATGTATCACACCATAATCTAGTTAGAAATATCTTGCGCGTAATCACATATCCTTTATAGGGTCCTCCTGTAATACCTCCATGAGATCCCTCCATAATGGCTTTGCATTCATGCTCTAGAATAAACTTTCCCAAGACCTTGTCACGACACATTTTATTCATGTATCCTCCAATTATTTGGTATGGAACAACTCAAATAGAAATTTTATTCTCCTCTGATGTTCTCATCCCTCTCGGTATGAGTCCAGTGTGTAAAAATATTGTTATGTCCTAAAAATCAGCTGGCGTGTGATTCGATCTAAACAACTGCACATTAGGCATATAGTTTCCTCAATACTCTATGTGTCCTCTCCAGAATTGATCCTTGATGATTGATTAGGTCCAAATTTCTCTTTCATAGTTTAACTATAACAGTAAAATTGAATTCCTGAAAAATAACTATCCACCAACAGATGCACCCTTACAAAATAGGTTTGTTGACCAAGTATTTTAATGTCATATGATCTATGTAAAAGATGAATGGGGTGGATAATAAGTACTATTGAAACTTGTGAAGAATGTAAATCATAAACAATTCCTTGTGCTCTGTTGTAGTATAATTCTTCTCTACTGGTGTCAACTACGTTCTCTCAAATCATATGGGATGATCCATATTACCTTCTCCTAGTTAAGCCAATAGCCATGCCAAAGGCATCGACGTGTGCATGGAAAGGTTTTATCTAGGAAAGAAAGTGTAATATTAGAGCGGTGGTAAGATTCTCCTTTAATGTCTCAAATGATTTATGTTGTGAGTCACTCCAATACAATTTTCCTTTAGCCTTGAGAAACTCTTTTGGGGCACACAAATGCTTGTGTAACCTTTGATAAACTTCCTGTATTATCATGTATGCCTTAAGAAACCATGGACATGGATTTTATTGTGAGGCTCTTCTAATCCTAAAATCACTGTAATCTTAGTTGGATCTACCAACAATCCATCCTTACAAATGATGTGCCCAAGTAAAGTCCCAAAGGGTGTAGCAAAGATACACTTCTTAATAAGTGAGATTCTTAAATGTCTACATATCTCAAACATGAGCCTCAAATTAATGATCCTTCACTAACCCATAGATAGTCCAGTCATCTAGATAAACATACATGAATCTATGGATGAATTCATGGAAATCATGTACAACTATGCGTGAAATTATCACCAACACATTTTTAATCCAAAATGCATCATAATATATGTAAAACTTTCTCATTCAATGGTGAAGGTGGTATTTTTATGATCCTCACGTGTAATGTATGCCTGGTGATAGCCTGAGGACCCATCAATGAAAGAGTAGATTTCATGCCCTGCTACTCCCTCAATATCCCTTCTATAAATTTTTTAGGAAAAGGATCAATAACACATGACACAGTCAATTCCCTGTAGTCCATAGAGATCCTGATCTGTCTATCTTTTCTGATTCTAATCACCATTGGACTAACCCACTCATATTCCTCAATGGTTTCAATGATATCAGACTTAAGAATCTTTTCAATCTCTTAAGTGACCTTCACATGAAGTTTTAGGTTCATCTTAAAGGGCCTCTTCTGAACTAGATGTGTGGCTTCTTTTAGCTTATTATTCATTTCTACCAATGAGGGATGGATACCTTTTAACTCATGATGCCTCTTGGAAACAAATCCTAGAAATCATGCAATAGTTCAATATTATTTTCAACCTCTTGTTTTGACCAATAATCTCCAATAATAGCCTCATTAGGTGCATCTTTGGTTCTAGTATTAAATTTATTCATCTTCATGGGAGAATGGTATGAGTGTGTTTATTCATCTACCGATTCCATCACCTCATGTGTACCCTCTGTATGGATAACATCCAATTTCTCTACCTCTTCATTATGAATGAGGTATACCATTTTCCCTTTTTTCTTTCTCTTTCCATGCACAACCCAACTGCATATATTTTGTTTCCAACGTCTTTATACACGCCTCCAGATCAGAGTCTCTAAGTAATTGAAGCATAAAATCCTTTTATTTTAAATTATCCTCTAATGTGATGAGTTTCATAATCTACAAATCCTTATGAATTATAGGTTTATTAGAAAAAAGGTGTGAATAATACCTTCAGTCACATCTTGCCAACTTGCAATCTCTTTCTTGAGCTTAGTAGGGACATATCACACATGTACACATCCACACAAAGTGGAGTAGAAATTATGTACTCAAAGAGATGGTGGTAAGGCCTCCTAACCTTATGCCCATTTTCTCTCACAGTTATGAACATGTACCAAAGAATGAGTCTTCCCATCATTCTCATGTATAAGTATAGGCACATTTTTTTGAGTAAACCTTGTTAAAAAGGAAATTATCACTTCTTGCTAGCCCAACAAGTTATCTCTGTGTGTTTTCCACTAGTACACTATTATCCCATGTAAAGTATAGACTAACATTCCTTCTATCTCCCTCATTCATTTATTTTTATTCCATGGTGCTCAAAAAAGATGTAGGATTTTCTTCACCAATATACCTAGGTAACTAAGTTTTTCCCATGCGTTCTAATCATTTTGGTTTCCCTCCCCTTCATGTTACGTTTAACCATATCATACATGCTATGGGCCAAGTTATCACAAGAAACAATGGTGGTGTCACTAACCAACTATGAATCTTTGCATTGAAGTATGCCTTCCTTAATGTCTCCACATTCTCTGGGTCACATATTGTGCAGGCATAAATCCTATTCAAATCTTCTTTACTTACTAGCTCAATGTAAGGTGTATCCTTCACCTCATCTAGGGGTATGACCACACTCTCATCCTTGTTTTCAAAAGGGATATATATCTTGTTGAAGCACATGTCAACATTATTTTCATAACACCAGGGTCTCCCAAGTAATGTTGGAAAGTTGTTTGTCTCATCCAGCTCCAATAATTCAAAGTATCTTGTAAACTTAGCTCCCTAAATGATAATTAAAGCATCCTTCAACACCCCAATAGGAATTTACCTTGTCATGTTCACTATATATAGCACATTAGAGGATGGGTGTAATGGTGTTCTACCCATTTGGTTTTATGCATCCAAAGTAAGAACATTCACCTCAACGTATGTGTCAATTAGAATGTTACTCACCTTCCAACCATCAATTGCTACATCTAAGATGATTTCGTTGTCATAATCATGGTTTTATGGTGGTAAATTTGCATGTAGTATATGTCACTTGCACTTATCCAACACTCATTACCTTCTCGTGTAGCCATTATCCTAGCAGTGGGATGATATTCTCTTATCTCGACATATTGCATATCTCCTTCAAATCACCAACCTCCTTATGAGGGAACTCAACGTTCTTAGCATGTTACCTCTCATACGCCTTCTCCTTCTAGCATTGGATCTCACCCTGTAAATATATTATCACCTCCATAGTCTCTTAATAGACCACCTTCTAATAATTAGCATCTAGATAGTTAGAATGTATAACCTATTTTCTCCTAATAAGTGAATTGACATTAAGAGACTCACATGTGTCTGTGTCACTTCTACACATGTAGTCACTAATAAAGGATGTAATTATGGATAAAGCATCTTCTTTGGTGTCTATTACTCACTCTTCATGATATATACCTCAATCATGTCCACACATTTATATTTCTTCTTATTCTTACACATATGTTCATAAATATTAGGGAAGTCCTCAACCTTATGCTAGTTTCCACAATATACACATACTTGATTTTAGGACCACTCACCTTAGTAATGATATGTTGACCCACAAGTATAGCAAGTACAATGTGTGAATTATACTCTACCGCCACATTCTCTACTCCTATGTCCTCCTTATAACCCTCCATATCCATTATTGCATCCTTTATTAGGTTGGGCTTCTTGTACCTGAGAACTACTGACAATATTTGTTTGTCATAATTCAGTCTCATATGCCTCATGAATCTGGTCTATCAATCAACAACCATTGGTATCATGAGTGTGTGTGTCACAAATCTTGAAATACATAGATACATTCTTCATTTTTACATTCTGCAAGAGAGGGAAATTTCTGACATTATGATTCTTGTGGAGAATATCAAAATATTGTAATAGTGTGCACACAATCTTGCACGGGTAGCTATCCTTGGTATGCCCTTCTACATCACAATCAGTGCACCATAACCCACTTCAAGTCTCATGTACTGAATTGAAAGAGATATTCTCTAATTACTTAGGCATAGTTGTTATTTGCACCTCAAAGAAAGGGATCACCCTAATATTTTCACTCCCAATTGCTTTAGCACTTAGAGAATCTTCCAAATCTGCACGTGGATCAGTATATGTCTTGCATTAAAAATCCCTTTGAAACAGAGTCATAAATCCTCCAACAAACCATTTTGCATGTTGAAGCTAATGAGTTTTATAAGATAGTTTGAAAAAAAAAAGTTTAAACCATGCATCGTACTCCCTCACACTTTCAGATAAGCCTTGATTGATATCCTTAAACATGTTGATACTCTGTTATTCAAAATCTAGAATGTGTAATTCAACCAAAAGTGTATTGTGTAATGCATCATAATCCACCACAGTCTAGTGTGGATCATACATTCTATACTAACTATGTGTGCAACCTTGAAGTGTGGTGGAAAATTGGCTTTCCTCTCTATCAGGGGTTGCAATGCCCTTATCTCTACATAGTAATTCACACTTGTGCACATGCTTAACAACATCCTCTACACCTATATACTCTAGCAAGTTAAGAGACATCTCAAAGAAGACTTAAGGTGTCTGTTTCTATGGTTATTGAGGTAGTGTCTGCTATGGCTGATTTGGTTGTGGTTACTGGGGGCCCCGCCCTAAGTTAGGACCCAATCACATAATTGATCCTTCATCAGGATTCTTTCCATGTGGTGGCTATTCTAAACCACATGAGTTTCCTATGCTGCCTTTCATGGCTTTTGGACCTATAGATAAAATTCATTATTTTCCAGTTAACGTGTTGAAATAGACACCTAATGTCTGCATTCAAGCATCACCTATAGAACTACTTCCAACGATATGTGCACCAACACTATGTCTAGATGATGCGCCTATAAAAAATACCCCAAAATTACTTCTAAACACTAGAACCTACTGCATGGCCATGTGCGCATCCCTAATATGATTTTCTTTCTGAGCTAAAACTAAAATATTCCTACCTGTATCTCCTTCCCACTAAAAATATTTTTCTTTCTCACCTTCACTATGATTATATTTGACAACTACTTCTAGATCTAGACTATCTTGCATAAGGGATATGTATCCAAGCTGGATCAGATGCATGCCCATGGTCCTCATTTTCTCCTTTGATGTGCTATCATCAGAAGCATGTGGGGTCTCTCTACTTCTCTTTCCTAATGTCAAGAGGACATGATACTGCAACTCCTCATCTTCCACAAGGCTCTCATCACTTCTTCCAGTCATCATTCTTCTCGAAAAAAATGTTGTTCCAACTACCCTTCCTCGCACTTCATTATACTTGAGTTGTATCTCTTATCTCTACATTTCTTCCACCAAGGCTTCTACCATCCATCTCCATACCTACTCCTTCCCTTGTGTGCAGTGATGATTTAGCTAGCCATAGGTAATCTCTCAAATATTATTTCTACCATTAGGATCTTGATAGCTAAATGTATCGCATGCGAATAGGATCCTTTGGGATCCCATAAGAACTTGAACTCTACTTCTTCATGGAAATAATAAGTCATGATTCCATACTCCAAAGTATAGTTACACAGTACAACTTCCCACCAATGATCCACAACTCTATTCCACGTCACAGTAGAATCAAAGAGATTCTGATAATATTCCTATGTCCAAACTCTCATCCTTGGGAAGAAAAATGTGTTTGATGTGTAAGCTACCAACCACTGGTACAAATCTACCAGGAAGAAGTTAAAGAATGTCTCATATAATCATTCATATAGGTTATCCTCCACTCACTTCCATGCATTAAAGTTAGGTCCAGTGAAATATCTTCTCAAAAACACATCTTGGTTATCTTCTACCCAACTATTAATACTCTCTAGAGACAGTCGATACGCCATCTACATGTAACATCCTGGTTGAAAAATTGGAAAGAGGTACTAGAAACATAACCAAAATGTAGTCTTTTGTTTACCCACTTAATATTTATGTGCGTTAGCACATCATCTAGACAAATATGAATGCTCACCCAAATCATGCACAACCATGTGGATCCTCCTTTTTTTTTACAAGGAAGATAACATGCATATTCATCATATTAATAATCAAAATATTTATTCATGCACAATAATCCTCATAAACATGGAAATTGGGAACACATATAATAAGGAAAATAATTTATCAATGTAAATAAGAACTAAGATCAACTGCATCGTCAGGGAACTATCTTCAGGAATATCAGCTATCACTATCCAACCAAAAGTATCCATTATAAACTAGAATTCATTACTTCACAATTAAATACATATAACAGTCATTATAATGGTGCGCATGACCATTTGCGTAAAACAAAAAACTCTAAATCTATATCAAAACACCATAACTTTGTTCTTCTATACATCATCTCTCTTTATAAAGACATACATCAAATATATATATATATATATATATATATATATATAGGGATGGGGAATTTCCCTTCACCGCCCATGCATCTTCCTAATAATATGTGTGCATATAAAAATAACCTGCACGCTTTTTACAAAGGTTACTAATAATAGTTTATCCTAATTATAACACTTACTCTAATCTTATTATTAGCTTGATTGATGTGTTTAGTTTATCCTACCTTTCATGTGATTTCTTCTCCCTTTCTTTACCGCCAAGTCTTCATGTTTTTCTCTATTTCTAGATATTTTCTTGGGCATCCCTTCAACTTCTCCTTTTCTATTTTTATCCTTTTTGGAAAATTGGCTAAGTCTTGTTTCTTTTGCATGTGTGTGCAGCCTCACACGTTGATCCATTATACCTCTGCACATGCCCCTTTTGCACTTCCATTTCCTTCTACGCACGTGCGTAAGTATTTATTCTACCTGATACTTAGTCAATTTTCCCAAACCAACACATGGCCCTATTAGTGGGTGAAAATCAATTTAATGACTCCCTAAACCCAATGAAATAATGGAGTGGCAGATTTTTTATTTGAGTGGGTTTTTGGACAACCTTGAATGCATATAACTTTTTCCTAACAACCTTAAATGAACCCTTACCCATAAACTATCATGGGTGGAGTAATTTTGAAGGCTCAATTATTATTTTTGACCCCTTTTATGGCATATGTCATTGATTTTAATTGCACTTGAATTTACTGAATTGAATTTAAATTATTGGTGGTTGTGTGTTTTTAATTTTGATGTGAATTTTGGAGTGATGGATGTGAAATAAGTTTACTTGCTTGAATTTTTTTTGTCATTTATTTTTATTGGATTTTGGGGGTGTACTCTTGATTTGGGAGTAATGATTATTTGACTAATTTAGGAGGAAAATTATTAAGTTACATGTTAGTAATTGGGGGTTGGATAGTTATACTCTCTTGCTCAATTTTGGAGAATTTTTGTGCTTGGAGGACCTTTGGGAGTAGATTGAATCTTGGAGTAAGTAGAGATCATAGCCATGGCTTCAAGGTATGGACTTATTACCAATGGATATTTCAATAATTGTTCCTTTTTGTTGATTGGTGTATATTTAGATTGAAATTTCATTGGTGGATTTATTGCTTCCTTTTTATAGTGTTTTTTATGGCTGTATCGGAATGTGTTAGGAAGGGTATGAATCCCTAAGTTGGGTGTTGTAGGGGAGGTTGATGAGTTAGTTTTGGTGGAGGAAAAAGGAACTAGGTTTATTTCTATATTTATAGTTGATTATTGTGACTTATAAGGGTAGTTTGGGTTAGATGAGAATGAGGATTTTGGTGGAGTTAAAAGGGGTTGCTTTGGAAGTATAAGGTGTAGTGGAGGTATAAGGAGGGTTGGTTTGATGGAGGATTAAGGTCTAATTCACTACCCTTTTTAGAGTGATAAGGAGACCAACCTTCATTTCTCCCTCTCCCATTTGGTTTGGTGTTCAATTCATTGTTTCTTGCTTGTTGTTTTGTTGGGCTCAGGGTCCATTGTAGGAGTGCTCCTCTTCTCCAATAGATACGATTAGGTGGAGAGTTTTTTTTTTATCCCCTTGTGTGCTTATGGATAGCTTGAATATGACTAGTGACCCTATAATACAGCTCTCTTATTTCTTGTTGGATAAATTGGTTCCATGTTATAGTTACAATGTAACTTGTTGTATCCACTATATTGAAAATTTGGGAAGGATGTATTTTTTGGAAAATTGTGATTTTTTGTTAATAATGGTCTTGTAAACTTGAAGGAAATGTACCTTTGATCCTTCTGGAATCTGTAGCTAATTTTTTTTTAATTATTGGCAAATAGTTTTTTGAAAGGGACTATACCCTTGAGAACGAAAGAGGGCCTAGAAGCCAGAATAGGAAAGAGAACCAAAAAAAAAAAGGATCAAAATCCAGATGGGTCAATGAAGCCCAAAGTAGCCAAAGAGCAGCTACCAAAACAAAATCAAAATAGAGCGAAAACTACAGAAAAGCAGTAAAATGATAGCAAAAAAAAATCAAAAATTACACAGAAGTGCAGCAAAAGCACCCCCAATTACTTCTTGGCAGCTTTTTCGATGGTGGATTTGATAGTTTGCTAAGATTTGAACATCGCCAAGGTCGTCATATGGGCAACATCTGTAACATCCAGCTGAGCAATGGTCCTTTTTCTTTCCTTATCAGTCCCTTAAAGGGTAGCCGGAACCCCGCTAAAATTGGAGACACTTTGGACATGTTGCTCGATAAACTCTTGAATAGCAGTAAAAATGGTCATGTTATAGTCATGGCGAGTCTTGGCCTTCCCTAAATGGGAGTCTAAGGAGTTCAGCTTCTTGTAAATATCTTCAATCTGGCTATTATCCATAGCCACCACCTCCTCCTCCTTCCTCTTCACTTTTTTTTGCCATGTTTTTAACCTCTGTAACTAAATTTAGTTATGTGAAAGTTTTAAATTTGTATCATTTTAGAAATGGGAATATTATAAGTTTGGCAAGATGAAGAAAAATCTTGTTCTCTTGACTATTGTTAAATCATTCAAATATGTATTACAGTTAGTTCTTTTAAGAATGAGCTTTATAAAAACTATGTGAGTTGAATATAGTTACTATAGGGTTGGATGTGTTTCTGGTGATTCAAATTTTGTTGGGAATCAAATAGAGCAGTTGGTGCATCCCAGCTAGTAAAAGGACACTTGCAAGTGAGGGTGCTCTTACTAGTTGGGATACACATGGGTATTGCCATCCTTCCATGCAACTTACATATAAGGGTTACCGTATCCATGGTATACCTCCTCAAATATATTTTTATCTTTTTGTTGCATTTGAAATGGAAATTTTAGTTTTTTGTTTTATCTTATTAACAATCTTGTTGTTTTTTATAAGGAATGAAACGTATATCTTGTTATACCTCATCATATTTGGAAAACATGGCTATTTTGGAATCAAAGTACATTATAAAACCTTGATTTTTTTAACATACCATAAAATCATACAATTGTTTTTTCATATTGCATTAGAAATGAAGATTCTAATTTTTTCTTGTAATTTTTAATACTTGGGATAATAGTGGTGTTTACATCTTGTAAAACAATTCTACTCATATAGTATGAATCTCAAAATTCTACCTTATATCATTGGTCGATGGGAATAAGATGAACTTCATTCTTTTTGTGTATGTGATTTAAAAAATATTGAAATAATAAATGTTAAATTCTAATTAACTACACAAGATATAAATATGTAATAAAGTACATATTTGACATAAACAAGTAAGATAATAAATTTGAAACCCCTAAGTACAAGAGAGAGGGTAAGATACTTAGCTGATCCACAATTATCCTAAAGATGTACTAGGCTAGAAAATTGATAAACATGAAGGAAAAACAATCGTCACTTCTTAGATAAAATTTTGGATCTCATGGATGAGGTTGGACATGGGTGCCTACGGATGATCAGGATTGCCCTAGGCTCTGCTGACCCGATCTAGGAACTAGTGTCCTGGCAAGTCATCATGATCTAAATTTTTTGGGTCAGAAGGGTATCGCAAATATTCACTTTTAGTCTCTTGCATGTCACAATATGATCACCGAATTCACATGTGGCCTACAAAACAAATGATATCCTGCAAAACCTTAAAACACATAAAATATTAAAAAGAAAAAGATGCAAATGGGGAGTCATACTGACCCTGATGGTCACCCGAATGAGTGAAATTATGATCTGGGTGTTGCACTACATTTCAGATTCCATTTATTTTTTCTTTTGTGTGTAGAATTGTACCCTAGGTGTCTCTTGTGATAGAACACTTGAATAGTGAGCAATATCTATATGTAGAAGATGTAAATATATGTGTGAATGGAAAAATGAACTTCCCCTCTTATGAAATGTATGCAAAAAGAATTAAGTCCATTGCCCCTTGTATGAGAGCTAGATGGATGCTTGAATTCTCTTGTAATGCCTTTTGATGCAAAATTAGGTTGTGATAGTAAATGTTTAGTGTTTGGTCCTTTATTATTGCCATATATATTTGTATTTATATGATTCCCTTGATTTAATTTTGTAATTAACCACTAAAATTCTAACCACGAAGAAAATAAGATGCCCAAAAGATAGGAAGGAACCAAAAGATGTGAAAAAGATACAAAGAGGTCGGGGGTACCCAGAGGGGACAGAGGCATTGGTGTCTAGACTCAAAAAAATTGAATCTTCAAAAGTTAGGCTAGGAAAGAAGGTGTGTGAGACCAAAAAGGAAAAATAGAAAGAAAACAAGGAGGAATAAGATAGTGGTCAATTAGTACTTTTCTTACTTAGGAATCATATGAATCATATTATGTGATCAGAACTAGAAATATACCCAAAGTTCATGATTTAGTGTCTACATTTTCCCCCACTTTATATTGTTAATTGAATGCTCAATAAAATAAAACATATAAGAGATGCGTAGCTGACAACCATGTAGATTGATAGAAAAAGGGTGCAGAGGAGATAAGAAAAAGTGTAGAGTGATAAAAATATGAAGCATGAATGTTATGAAAGAGGAAGTGAAAAATACCCTAGGGGTGAAAGTTTATGGTAATATGTCACATTATACCTATTGTTGATGTCACTTGATGTATGATGATGATATGACTATTGCTTCCCATAAGAATGGACCTACAAAAGAGAAGAACAAATGAGTAGTCAATATGTGTATATGAAAATTTTGATCAAAACACATAAAAATTTTGTAAGAAAGTATGTAAAAATGCAAAAACGAACATGTGCACATGATCCATGATGAGTGAAATAGATAGAAAATATATTGAAGATATTGTAAAAGAATGAGTTTTTTGGGCGATCTCATGTCAGTTGCACCAAGTGCAAGTTTTTTGGGTGATCTCACGCCAACTCTGCCAAGTATGGAATAAGTGTAGGGAGAAAGGTCTATTTTTATCCTCTAACCTTTCAGTGCTTCATAAAGAGTAAAAACCACTACAAATGGTGTGTGAATATCCTATCCATTTCAATTTAGTTTAATCCAATGCAAAAATAGAAAAGAGGGTGTAATGCATGCATGTCAAGTGCCAAAGGACTATACCTATCCTTTAAAGGTCGAATTGTAAATTGTTGTGAACTACACCAAATTGAGAAAAATAATGTAACTACCCTTTGGTCATAGGCACCCAAGAAGGTTCAGGGGCACTCGAGCACTATTGTTTGAGTGCTAGTTTCTATGTTGTGCTGAGGGCCCAAGTTAGATTTTGGGTTGTTTTTGAGACTAAAGATGGTTTTTACTGGTAGTGAATTGTGCTAAAATGTGACTATAAACTGTTGCATGAGGTGACTGATTCACCCAATGATGCCCCCCTTATTTGGGGTACATGCGATGTCACTAGGAGAATGCAGTTCAAATGAGGACTTGACAGTGTATTGAAACTAAATCCCTATAGGGTGAAAGGAATGTGTTTAGTAGAAGGCACATGCAAACAAAGCTTCTAAGAAACAAGTATTAGCGTAAACAATATCAACACACATATAGAAGACAAAACGTAAGATAACAATCAAAAATACAATATAGACTGAGAAAAGTGGGTTTCAAACATGTGACATCACTCATGATGTCACAAGATATTCAATACTAAAGTGGCCAAAACAATACGGTGTGTGTACAAGACAAAGGGAAAAACCCCAAAAAAAAGGGCATATAATGGCAAATAATGACAGATAATAACAAGAATAATAACAAACAACCATGGTAGTAAATAGTTCCTCCAAGAAAAATGTTGCACATGAAACAACCATTAGCATGTTTGAAAGATATAAAGTATGTCAAAACGCGCATGATCTAATATGAAGTAGTGTACTAATAGGATTAGGAAGTAGTATAAATCGAAATAATAACTCATGTGATTTGTACGAAAGTGGATGCCCCTAAGAGCCTACTGTGGGACTTGTAAGAGGTACAGTGCTAAGAATTCATGTTGTGTGTAATGATTTATGTAAAATTTGTGATCAAGACTAGAAGGAAATTAAAATTTCATGTGTGTATGATAAAGATAATGACATACAATGTATCTATCTAACATAGTAAGAAAAATTTTACACGCGAGAATAAGTAAGAAAGACCAATGTGAAACCAAGATATGAAGTATGATGTGAGTCTGAGTGGAATGGAATGCAAAGTTAGTGTGATAGGATTCACATTCCCCCTAAGCCAATTTGAAAGAGTATGCATGAAATTAGTTTCATTTATAAATTCCCCCTCAGTAGTCAAGAATGAACCATAGAAAAAGAGTTCGTCATCGAGAAATGGTTTGAATTGTGTACTAGAAATATATGATCAATAAATTGTAGAGCATAGAAAGTGAGTATGTGTGGTGAGGTTCATTTCAAATTGATACCCTAAGTAGTCGAGTATGAATAGTGGAAATAGAGTGCATCATAAGGTAGTGTGTCATGATCAATGTGTGTTAGAAAGATATGTCATGAATGAGTTGAGTGTGATATGTGTCGTGTGATGTGAGGTGAATTTCATGAATGTAGTGATCCCTCAATAGTAAAGTGTGATCCATAGCACAAGAGTGTGTCATCAGGTAATGACAATACAAGTTTATCAAAGGTTTTAAAAGTTTTTCTTATGAGATATTAGACATTTAAGCATAGAGCATCAACCACATGTGATGATAGAAATATTTAATAACAATACAAGAGAGAGAATATGCGTGATACCCCCAAGTGTTCCAATGATGGAGATCTATGTGGTGATGCAATATATACCATGCCATTGTGGGAGAGTGTTATCTATTTCATGATAATAGATGAGTCCGCACAATGGTAGGCAGAAGCAAAATTAGGACCATGTGATGGTGGACGACTTTTAAATGTGTCTTGGCCATTACTAGAAGGATCAGTTGCTTTGAAAAAAGGAATTAGAAATGGAGTAAGATGGGGAGGAATCTTGAATGGTGGTTTCTTATTTTAACTTTCTAATGTCATTAATTAATTGAGTGGAAGAAGAGTTAGACTATTTTTCAGAGGAATGAATTTAGGAGTTTCTTGACTTCTATTAGTAACGATGTTATGGTGCTCATGAGATATAGATGAATCATATTTAAGAACCCATTGAGATGTAGCAACATTATTTTGTGTATCAAAGGATATAAGACCATAATACTTAAGGTATTCAATTTTTCATTTAAGAGCATAACAATAATTTTCATTATGTCCATTGATTTGATGATAACTTCAATATGGATGACCTTGATATTTTGCAAGATGATAGGGAGGATAGTAATGAGTAGATGGAAATTTGATCAATTGATGAGTTAGTATTTGAGGAATAATATATTTTTTCTTAGCATTGAGATCAAACTTGAGACACATAAGGAGCGGAAGTATTTGAGGTTCACTGATATGTGCACATGTAGAAGACATAGAATGAGGATGAGAAGAATAACTAACATGAGCCTGAGAAGCATCCTTAAGATGTTGGATTTCAGATTTAAGAGATGTAATCGTGGATTCCATATCTTGAAATAAATGATGTAAATATTGAATGGACTTTCAAATAGATTGATTGGAATTAGGATCAAGAGATTCATCAGAGAGATAATCAAAGATGACATTGACTTGTGAAGGTGGAATGCTGATAGGGAGATACATTGCGGCTATGGTTTTTTGGAGAGAATCTTTACAAGGTGGGTGCATTTGAATAAATTGAAGCAAAAGAGACTTGAGATACCTTATGATCCATGAGAGAATAAAATTGAGGATCCAAGAGTGTTTGAATGAGATAGATTCACCAAATGATTTAACAAATATTGAAATATTAAATGTTAAATTCTAATTAAGTAAATTTATAAGATATAGATATGCAATACAATATATATTTGACACAAGTACGTAAGCTAATAAATTTGAAACCCTAAGTGCAAGAGAGAGGGTAATATAATTAGCCGATCCCCAATAATCCTAAAGATGTACCACGATAGAAAACTGATAAATAGGAAGGGGATCCATTGTCACTTCTCAGATAAAATTTTGGATCTCATAGATGAGGTCAGACATGGGTTCCTATAGAAGGTTTGGAGCACCCCATGATCTACTGACCTGATCTCAACACTAGTGTCTTGGTAGGTCCTCAGATTCTAAACTTTTATGGGTTGGAAGGGTGTCTCAAATATTCACTTTTGGTCACCTGTATATCATAATGTGATCTCCAAATTCACCTATATCCTACAAAAAAATTATATCTTGCAAAACCCCAAAACATATCAAATATTAAAAAGAAAATGATGTAAATGGGGAGTCAGAATGACCCAGAGATCACCCGACAAAGTGAACTTACGATCTGACTATTGCACTACATTTTAGACTCCATGTAGTTTTTATTCTATGTGTGTAGAATCATTCCCTAGGTAGTTATTTTTCCATATGTAATTGAATAGTGAGTAATAGCTATATGTAGAATATGTAAATAGATGTGTGCATGGAAAAATGAACTTCCCCTCTTATGAATTATATGCATAAAAAATGCAGTCCCTTGTATGATTGCTAGATGGATGCTTGCATGATCTTCTAATTCCTTTGAATGCAACCATAGGTGGTGATAGTAGATGCTTAGTGCTTGTTCCTTTACTATTTCTATATAACTTTGTATTTATATGATTCCCTTGTTTGAATTTCATAATTATCCACTAAAAGGCTGACCACTGAGAAAATAATATGCCCACCAAAATATGTGAATGAGATACAAATATGTCGGGAGCACCTAGAGGGGATAAGGCTGCCTGAGTGATTGTTTCCATACTCAAAAAACCTGAAGTGTCAAAAATCAAACTGGGAAAGAATGTGTGTGAGACAAAGAAGGAAAAATAGAAAGAAATCAAAGAGGCCCAAGACAACAGTCAATTAGTACTTTCTTTCTTAGGAATCATATGAATAATAGCATGTGATGAGGACTATAAATATACCCAAAGTGCGTGATTTAGTGTTTACAGTATGAATCTTGTGAATTGTTAAAACAAAAATACTTCCTAGATTTTGTTAAACAAATTCTTGTCATAATTAGATGTTGATCAGAATGAAATATGATAATAGAAAGTGTCATTTCTTCTTTTCTACTTGAAAACTAGTAGTGCTTTCTTGAAACATGAAATTTTACACAAGAATTTCATTACCCCTACACACACACACACATAGTAGTCTTTAAAAATAAAAATAAAAATAGATCAATTTATGTATTACACATCCATATTTGTATCCATATATATATGTGTGTGTGTGTGTGTGTGTAATACGGAAATCTATCTATTATTTATTATATATATAGTAGTATTTTTATAAAATATAATAAATAATAGATAGATTTCTGTATTACACATCCAGGTGGGGTGGGTGCGTTGACCCACCTCACCCTACAACTCATTGTTTCACAAAAATAATTAATTAAACTAAGGGGGTGGGCCGAACCACCCCCACTCTGTAATATTTTATTAAAAAAGAAATGGTTTTGTGGTGTGGGTGGGTGGCAAGGCTGACCCACCCCAATCCCAGTCGCTATTGTTAAATACTCAGCCTCCACACTACTTCCCATCCGCCCTTCCCTCTATCTTCACACAGCCCCTGCTCCAGTCATCTCCAACCATCGGAACACTCCATTACTCCCTCCATCCTCTCCACCTTCTCACCCCCCTCTACCTCTGTCACTGCCTCCCATTTCTTATATAATGTAAGATTTATATTAAGGATACTATGTGTAATGTAAAGATAATATTTAATATAATTAATTTATAATATATATATATATATATATATATATATATATATATATATATATATAAAATAGTATTAAGTATTATATAAAGATATTTAAAGTTTAGTTTTCTATAGTAATTTTGGATTGTGGTTTGTATTTTTATCTTTGTATCACCAACATAAGAAATAAAATCTACATTTTCCTTCTTTCTTTCTCATGTGTTCCTTTATTCTCTCTCTTTTTTGCACTTTTCAAGAATAGTGATTAAGAAGTAACTTTTCATCCTTGATTGATGAATCAAAAGAATTGTGTATGTGGTTTGTTAGTCTTGCTAAATTATTACATTGTTTATTTCCTCTAATTAAGTGTTTAAATACTCTGGTTGTTGCGTGTGAACTCTGTTATTTCCTACTCATGACAATAACCTTCCCTTTCCTAATTTCTCTCCTTTATCCCTCATCACTACAATTTCATCCCTTATATCCCATATAAGAACTTTTCCATAGGTTTGGTGAATTTTTCATGTGTGATCCCTAGCCTATTTGGACACCAAACATCATTTAGATAGAATTAGGATAGTTTACATTCAATAATGGGATTCTCCCCATACATAAGAAGGAGGGACGTAGCCTCGTGAGCGTTGGTGAAGACACATAATTTGTAACACAACAAATTATTTCACCAACATTTACACAAGTTGATTTCTAACCATCATGTTTTGAAGATGCATGTATTAATGATTTTTGGGTGTAATAAATGTAAGAATAAATGGATTCCATTCATAGGAATGGTACTTGGGAGCTTATAAAACTTACACATGACCGGAAGTTTATTGGTAGTTTATTGGTAATAAATGGGTCTACAAAACTAAGTACAATAGTGATAGTATTGTTAAAAGACATAAGGAAGGAGAAGGAAACTAATGGTAGAGAAATCCCACCTAGATCTACGCATCCTGCTACAACTATAGAAGAAGGTGAGATCCATGGACATGAAGATTCCTGGGAAAAGGGTTGCCACAATAAGACATCAGATTCTTGGTCGAACTGAGTTAAAAATGGAATTGTTTCAAAGGGACAAATTTTTTTCCTCTAGGCGGTCAAGGATGCATTGGGATGTGTTATGGAAATCTCTGATTCCCCTCCTTAATAGCACTACACAAAATTTGAACAAAGCATTGGTTGGGAAACTAGTGGGTGGAAGACCAAATATCGATGTTGTTAGAAGGTGGGCTAAACTGAAGTGGAACCCAAAAGGACACTTAGAGGTAAGTGCTCTTACAAATGGTTTTTTCCTTTTTAAATTCATTATCCAAGAATATATGTAGAAGGTTCTGGAAGAAGGACCTTGGTTTCAGGGAAAATCAGGTTAGTAACTTAGGAAATGGGAACCATCTTTCAATCCAAAAAAAGAAAATCTGAATCAGTTCCCTATCTGGATCCATCTTCCTAACCTACCCCTGGAATTTTGGCATGAAGATATTGTTAAAGGAATTTCTAACTCCTTGGGATCTCTGGTTATAATAGACAATGCAACTCTGAATATGACTAGACTTGTTTGTGCTAGATTTTGTATCTATACTATCGCTGACAAGGATATCCCAAATAACATTAAGATGAAGTCTAGACTAGGAATATGGGAGTAGAAGATTTAAATGGAAAGTTTTCTTGCTAAATTTTCCAAATGAAATGGTTGGGGGCATTCAACTTAGAATTTTAATTTCAATATCTCCAAAATTTACATGGTTGTAATGGGGAATGAAGGAAAATAAGACAAAGGTAAAGGAATAATGCAAAGTGGAGCTGATCATAGGAAGGTTTTTTTCAAAAATCATACTAAAGGATATAAACCTATGAGGATCCAAGATAAAGAGGATACTGAGAAAACTTCAATAAAAATTGTTCTAGAAATGGATGAGGACTGTTTTACTTTGGTGGTCAATAGAAGGAGATCCAAAAATTAGTCCTGGTATGATTCAAAGGTTAAGGAAAAAATGAAGGAACTATGAGCTAAGGAATCCCCTTCCATCAGATAGTTGGATCTCTTTGTTTATAATAAAGGGAATGAGTCAAGTATAAAAACCTATGGACAAACAAGTAAGGAGAAAAGCATTAAGGGTGATCAACATTCTGTAGAATTATTCTTGGAAGAAATGGTGAAGGAAAAGAGCAAAGATCAAAAGGAATAAGAGAAAAATGAAAAATTTGTTACTTTAATGGGAGAGAGGATGAAAGTAGGATATTTTATTAACCTTTCCTCGAATGAAATCATGAATGTTCAACAAATCCTAAATAAGGAGGTGGAAGGCAAGAAATACGAGACAACTTCTGGAAAAAGGGGGATTCCCTTGAAATAACTCCCTCAGGAAAAGGAAAAGTAGTCTCATTTGCAAAAATGGGTGAACCCTCAAAATTTTCTCCTTCTAGAAAAGGGGATTTGTAGGAAGGAGAAAAAACTATTAATGTGGAGAGTATTAACAGTAAACAAGGCAATCCAAAAAAATTTGAATTAACAAAAAAATTGACTCAGAAGGAAATAGACTCAGGAAAATAGTCTTGTTTAGACCAAAAGATTTTCAGATAAAAAATCCAACCTTAGAAAATGAATTGCATCTCCTGAATGGAAGAGGGCCCAATATCCTTGTTAAATGGAGGAACATAAAAGACTTGATTGAAGGACAAAAAATAGATGTGTTAGTTGTGCAAAAAACCAAAATGAAAGAAGACAATTTCTTAAATTCTTGCAAATTTTTCTGGAATAACTCTAAAGCTTTTGTTGTTAGTTTGAATGGGACCTCGGGAGGGATAGTTTTGGTCTAGAACCCTACCATTTATGAGGGTACTGTTCTTGTGAAAATAGATCATCATATGACTGTAATGATGAGAAATTTGGAAAATAGAAAAATATGGGTCTTATCAAACATTTATGCTCCTACCCTTTACAAAGAAAGGAAAAAATTATGGCAGTACCTCCTTACTTTTAAAAAACATATCACTGGCTCTAACAAAATTTTGATGGGTGATTTTAATACCCCTATGTCTCCCAAAGAAAAGAAAGGTGGTTCCCAAGAATTTACTATTAGTATGGATTATTTTAAAGACTCTATTATTAACTCTCAACTCCATGATATTGAACTTAATGGTAGAAAATACACCTGGTTTAACAAAATATCTAGTTCACAACTAATACAAGTGAGACTGGATAGATTTTTGGTAACAGAAGAATGGTTAAGTTAGGATATTTCCCTTTTCTCTCTTCCAAGGATAGGATCTAATCATAGCCCTATTATTTTGATGATAAACAACCCTTTAAGAAGAATAACTCCCTTCCATTTTCGGGAAACTGTGGCTCCAAAATGAGGATCTTAGATATCTTATTAATGAATGGTGGAAGTTGAAGGTCTAGGGAAAAACTATGTATAGATTAACCAAAAAACTATAGAATGTCAAAATGAATCTCAAAGTCTGGAATAAGAAAGGTTTTGGGAACATTTTTCAGAAGAAAGTAGAAATCAAATCTGACTTACAAAATTTCCAAAGGTAGAATGAAAGGTTGGATTTAGAACCAGAATGGAAGACTATGAAAAGGAAATATTTCTCCTTTCAGAATACCACAACATCCTTGTGAAGGAGGAAACCTTCTGGAGACAGAAATCTCGAATTACTTGGCTCAAGGAAGGGGATAAAAATGTAAGGTTCTTCCGTCTATCTACCCTGAAGCGTAAAAGTTTCAATAGAATTAGTAAAATCAGGAAAGATGAAGGAAACCTCTTGGAAGAGAAGGATGAAATAAATGAAGAGGCTATATCTTTCTTAAAAACTTTCTCACTAATCAAGGTGTTCCTAATTTGGAAAAAGAGTAGGATTTTCTTAATTACATTCCTTCTATGGTTTCTGTAGAACATAATAAGCTCCTCTCAGCAATCCCATCTATGGAGGAGGTTGAATTTATGATCAAACATCTTAGTCTTGATAAGGCTCCTGGACCAAATGGGTTTCAAGCCTTTTTCTTTCAGCATTTTTGGGATATAATAAAAAAGGATGCTTACAATGTTGTGAGAGAATTATTCATCCATAAATATATTATTAAGGATATGAATTGTACCTTTCTTTCTCTAGTTACAAAATGTGGTAATGCTATGGAATTAAAAGACTTTATACCTATAAGTCTTTGCAACACTACCTACAAAATTTGTACAAAAATAATTTCCCTCCATTTACAATTGATCCTTCCTTCTATCATTTTAAAACAATAAGGAGGTTTTGTTCTAGGTTGTCAAATTCAAGATGGGATCATTACAAAGAAAGAGACTATTCATTGGGATAAACTTAGCGAGAAGGAAGCTATGATTCTAAAATTAGATATGGCCAAGGCTTATGATAGGGTTTCATGGAGTTTTCTTGATAAAATCCTAAACAAGTTTGGTTTTGACATTTCCTTTTGGATTTTAGTTAAGGCTTGTATTTCAAATGCTTGGTTCTCCATTCTTATTAATGGGACCCCTTGTGGTTTTTTTCCCAGCTCCCAAGGTTTAAGGCAAGGGGATCCTCTTTCCCCTTTCCTGTTCATAATTATGGCAGAAGCCCTCAGTAGAAGACTCAATGTGGAAACTAGTAATGGCTACATCAAAGGGATATCTCCAGTGAGGGATATGGATAATGTGACTCATCAAAATTTTGTGAATGACACTATCTTGGTGGGAGAAGAATCTATTCCTGAAGCTAAGAAGATTAAAAATCTTTTAGATGATTACATGGAGGTTTCAGGACAACTGGTGAATTATAGGAAAAGATCTATTTTTTTCCTCAACACTTTGGAAAGTCGATGTAAGAAGATAGCTGAAATTTTGGAATGTGACCATAAGCCCTTTCCAACCATTTATTTGGGCATTCCCCTTGGGGATAAAATACCTTTTAGTGGTGAATGGAACTTTCTTATTGAAAGTTTGAAAAGAAGCTTGTGGGTTGGAAAGCTAATCTGTTATCTCAGGTGGGGAAAATTACTTTACTCAAGAGCTCTCTTCAAAGCCTCCTGGTGTATGCAATGTATCTCTATCAACTTCCTAGGATAATAACGGAAAAACTGGAAAAGATCCAAAAAAATTTCCTATGGAGTGGAACCGAAAGCAAAGAAAGAATTCCACTGGTGGCTTGGAATAGGGTCTGTAAACCTAAGAAGATAGGGGGACTTGGTCTTAGAGATTGGACTAAAATGAACAAATCCCTTCTAGCTAAAATTGGTTGGAGGATAACTAAAGAAGATGGGGTGTGGACTAGAATTTTAAGGAAAAAATATTGGACAAATGCAAATGATAAATTTTGGATATTCAAACAGGCATCTTTCAATGGGTCAAGTATATGGAAAGCTATTAACTGGGAAAAGGAAATAGTTGCTAAGGGAAGCAGGTGGAAAATAGGTAATGGAAATGAAATCTACTTCTGGACTGACAAATGGGCTGGTAACTTTACTCTTGAAGACAAATTCCCCCAAATTTCAAAATTGTTAGAAGTTAAATATGGGGGAAAAATAAACAATTACATGGATAATAATGAGAGCTTCCATACTTGGAAGCGCATGGAATTGGACAGGCAGGAACTTAAAGAGCACATGGTTAACCTCAATGTTTTCTTAAAAAACTATGTGTCTTTTAACAACAAGGAACAAGATAGAATTTTGTGGCATAGAGAACATAATAGTATTTTCTCAGTTAAATCAGCCTATGCATTATTATTTGAGGAGGAAACTAGAGAGGAAGATCTTGTGACTGGTAAGATATGGAACAATAATATCATCCCCAAGGTCAATGTTTTCAGCTGGCTTATGGTGATAAAAAATAGACTTACAGTTGATAACCTTGCCAAAAGAGGTTTCCATATGGTAAATAGATGTGTCCTATACAAAAATAACTTGGAAATGGTCAACCATTTGTTCTTGGAATGCCCCTTTTCTTCTATATTGGGTATGTTCTTGATTAACTGGGTTAATCCTAAGGAGATCCAATCTACGTGGAATCAATGGAAATGTCCTTTCATCAGTCAAGGGCTGAAAAATCTATGGATAATGAGCCTTGGAAATTTGTGGTGGGAAATATGGAAAGAGAGGAACATGAGGATTTTCAATAGTAAGAAACTTCCCAACAGGTTGATTATTAACAAATGTTTACAGGCTGTTAGAAACAATTTTTCTATCCTAAAGAACAAAGAAGTGGAAGTCATGGATAGTGAACAACATATCATAAAGAAATGGAACTTAATATGTGACCCTCAACCCAAGAAGAGAAATCCTAGAGAAGGGGTTAAATGGACCTCTCCTAGAGAAGGTGTTATTAAAATCAATTTCGATGGTGCCACTAAAGGGAACCCAGGTAAGGCAAGAGGAGGAGGATTTTTTCGAGATGTTAAAGGTATGTTTCTCCTTGCATATTTCTTTAATTTGGGCATACAATCTAACCATGTCACAGAGGCTACGGTGATGTTCTAGGGAGTGAAGTTAGCAGAAGAGAGAGGCTTTAAGAACCTAATTGTGGAAGGGGATTCTCTAAATATAATATCATGTATGATGGAAAAAAATTCATCTTTTATATCTATTGAATACTTCATTAATAATACCAAGAATAAAATGTCTTCCTTTATTGAAATCTCTTTCCAACACAATTATCGTGAAGGAAAAAAACTTGTTGATTTAATTGCTAACAAGGGGGTGGAAGTAATGGACTTAAATGTGGTTGACAAACTAACCAATATGGAAGATAATTTCATAAAAATTCTGGAAAAGGAATGTGTCCCAAATAACATATCTTTCTAATGAGAATGGATACAGGTTATGATGCTTTCTGGGTGATGCACCATGATATTATGAATCCTAGACTCATGCCAACCATTATTTCCTATCAATCCATGGTTTGGGTGGATCCCCATATAATTTTGAATCATTTCAACAAGTGTGGTAAATGTAGCTACCATAAGGTTTTGCATATCCATTATAGGAAGAAGAGTTACAGAAGAAAAATGGGAGGTGATTTAGTGAGAACTGAACCTAGCAAGGTCCCGACAATGTCAAAAGAGGTGGAGGAATTGCTTGATAAGGTTGGTCTATTAAAATTTTTCAAAATATTTGATGGGTATGATGAAAAAATGAGTGAAGCTGTGCCAAAACTTGGAAGGAAGGTCATGTGTCGGTTGGGAACTTCTCATTCACAATCTCTCCAAAGTTCAAATCAAAAGTGTTAGGCCTGTCTCAGGAAGGAAGATGTATCTTTAAGCCCAAGTCAACTAGAGTTTGGAGATCGAATGCTTCAAGCAAGGTAAGGGAGCACCTATTTCTCTTCATAATGGTTATGCTAGAGAGGATTTTCCTCAGCCTTTTAATGAAATAGCTCAGTTAATCATGGCATATATTTCTCTGGAAGGGAGATATAAAGTGATTTATGGGTATCACTTTCCTATGCTAAATCATGTTAGAAATAACAGACCCTACAATTTCCCCAATTTTCTATATCTTTCTTTGGCTAAATTGGTTGCTCAGGTTGGGAAAGGAACCTTCACCCTTCCTTTGCATCAAGGTCTCATCAAAGCCATGCTTAAGATGGGTACCCCCCTCATTGGAAAAAATGAAAAAAATGGGGCTTTTGGAATACCTGAATCAAACCATTTTAGGGTGAAAGAATGAGAAATTAGTAGCTAATGTGGCTACTCATAGTATGGAGGAAATGGGGAAATCGATGGCTAAAAGTACTAGGTCTCATTTGGAAAAAGGAAGTGTTAAGAAAAGAGGCAGGAGAGTGGGGCTTCAGAGCCTTAGGAGAAATTGGAAATTGTTTCAGACTTCAGGGGAACATCTGGAAGAGGAAGCTTTCCATTCAGATTTCAGAGGATTGACAGGAAGAGGAAGCTTACCAATCTGACAGTAGTGAGGAGTTGGAGGCTGGGAAAGATCAGGAGAACTCAGAGGGGAAAAGATCCAAAAACTTGGAGGAGGCTATTGAGAGTCTGCACGATCTCAAAACTTCTCAGAAGAACTTGTTCAAAGCCCAGGATACGGCAGTCAAATCAAATGTATTCATGAGAGAGTTTGAAAATTGTAGGTTGGATATTGAAATAAACAGACATATGATAAGCATGGTGACCATAGATCTGAGGGAGGTGCAGGAAAAAGTTGAGAAACTCATGTCTATTGTTCTTAGTGAACAATTAAATAATGCCAATGAGAGATGCCTGGCCATGGAGAATGAGATGCTGAAAATAAAGGAGATTATTCTACAGATTAGGGATGTTCACATCCTCAATGTCAAAAGGATAATTCACCTTCTTAAAATCCTTGACTGAGATGATCCATTCCATGGAAATTGTGAAGAATAGAGAAAAGGATGGGTCTGGCAGACCCAAAGTGGAGATAGCTGAACTGGATTATCAGTTATGGAAATCTACTATTGTCGGTTTGGTTAAGGAATGGAATGGGTGCATGCACACAGTGGGTGCTCTGATTAATGAATGATGGCTTATTTTTTTGGATGTTATGGTTTTTTATTTTTTCCTGTTGTTAGTTCCATGGCCCCTGTTGTTAGTTATTTTACTTTGGGCTTTTAGGTTGGTTTTCTTATTTATGGCTTTATAGTTTTGGCATTTGGTTATTCTAGGGCTTCAATGGATACTCCGCCATTACAAAAGGAGGAATAAAAAATAGTAAGAAAAAAGAAAACAAAAAAGTTCCAGAAAGGAGTTAAACATGTTTAAATCTTACAATAAAGGACCAGAATTTATAGAAAGGTGGGGAAACCAGAGAGAAGGAGAAATAGTCTCTAAAAAAGAAAAACAACAGAAGTTCACCAAAATTCTGCCAACAATCCTGAACTAAAAGTTAATTTTTTGGGGATCCCCCACTGTTACCATCATGGCTATCTTTGTTCACACAATTCTTAGCACCTTTTTCATTAATATCATCCTCCAGCTCATCCTCATAGCTAATGATGCACAAATTGAAAATCCTTCTTTTGGTGCCCTCCTCCATCCTTTCTAGCTATTCAATGATATTTTTGACCTGATCCTCTAGCTCAATAATTTTTTTCCTGGACTTCACTTGTGCAGTGACAATTTGCTTAGAAGCATTGATGACATCCATCATTGTTTACCTTTGGCCAGCATTGGTTTCTTCCATCGACTGGAGCACCCCTTCTAAGTACTAAACCTTACTGCTCAAATCCTCAAAACCCTTTAAATTTTCATCCTTGTCCCTTTTTCTCAAAGTTCTTGCTTCCCCATGACCATCCTCACCCATATCTTTACCAAAATCCTCCCCTAAAAATTTGCATTTTTTGGCCTTCATCTTAGTGAGGCAGTTAGCAAGAGTGAGGTCATCATCATCCACATGTTCTTTTAGGGAAGGGGACAGAGCAAGTTTCCCATTTTCATACATCAAAAGAATGATCCCTTCATGCAGAGGCCACTCCACTTTCTCCTACTGGAAAGCCACTAAATATTTAGTCAAAGACATAAATAGAAAGAAGGGGATGCTCACCATGACCTTATGGCGGAACATGTTTAGAAGGGTCAAATGGTGAGTATAGATTTTTTTATTTGGGAAGAGAGAACAACGGAGAAATCCGAGTCGGACCTGAATGGGAATGACATGAAAAGTCTTTTTCAGAACCCATGATGAAGGGCGTTACGACGATATACGAGAGAAATGGAGAAGAACTCGTGATTGGTGTGGGTAAATGGAGTAGAAGGTTGATTTACTTCATGATTTGAAGGCATACCTCTCTCTAAACACCCGAAATGCATGACTTGGAAATACCATCCGTAAAGAAAGAACATCTTTCCTTGCCAAGAAATAACAACTCAATTTCCTGTTCTCTACGGGTTCTATCCTTAAAAATTTTAAGCCCATCCATTTTCATGTCCATGACCAGGGCGATGGAGGAATCAAACACCTCGATTTCCATCCCTCTAACAACAAACTTATTCAATTTCCAATATTTTCCAAAATTCTTAAACAAAGAAGGATCGTGACCATGTGATTTGGCAGTGAAATTATTGAAACCCTCAATCCTAAGCTTGTTCCACATAGGGTGATTACAAGCTTAAATGCTTTAGCTAGTAGGTTCAACTCTAATCCTATTTCTGCCCATATTCACTAGACCGAGATTCTTTTGTTTGCTACTAAAATTCAAAAAAAGACCTTCTTTCGCACTAGCAGAAATCTTGAAAAACAAGATATTAAGTAAGTTGTTGCCACCACAGGGATCACTCATGCCAACATTATAAAACTTAGTTCCCTCTATCTCTATTGATGGTCTCATTAATGTCCATGGGTAATATATCAACTTTACACCATATCTTATAATCATTACAATAGATTCCATAATTAGCCATCTTATCCACACATTTTTTCCCTTGACAAAGGGTATCATTATAAGAAATGCTATTAAAAAATTTGAAGTTTCCTTTACATCATTGAGGATATTACTTATGGCCCAATTAATGGAATCTTTGTTATTAAGTGCATTAATTAAGAGGAGAGAGTCACCTTTGATCTAGATGTCCTTGAAGCCTTTTTCTTTTACTAGCAGAACCCCCCAAAGAAGAGCTCTGGCTTCCACCATGTTATTTGTTTGGTGACCTAAAGGACCTGCGTAGGAAAACAACTAGTCTCCATCATTGTTCCTTAAAATTCATCCTCCCTCAGCAGGACCCATATTCCCTTTTAAGACTCCATCAAATTTTAAATTTACAACATTTCCTCTAGGCCTTTTCCAACTAGAGTTCTTTTTAGGAATGTGAAAATCCACCGCACCAAGGGAAAACTTGTCAAGAATTTTTTGCTTACTATTCGGATAGGGTTTCTTGAATTTAACTTTAAAGAGTTTAATATTTTCCTTTATGGCATTCAATTTTTTTCTCCTAACTTTCGATAGAAGATATTTCTGATCGCGAAAGATACCATCATTCCTAGCTTTCCATAAACCCCCCAAAAATGTGGAAGGGTGATATTCCAGGCCCAGGTCAAGATAGGAAAATGGAAAGGTGTCTCCCATTAAAAGCATTAATCTTCAATCATCAAGGGTAGGATCCATTGGCTATTGAACATGTCTAGAATAGAATCAAAGATAGCATGGGAGAATCAGCAATGAAGGAGGATATGGTTGAAATTTTCCTCCTCTTTCTTATAGAGAGAACATCTATTAGGAATCTTCATTCCCCTTTTCCTGAGATTGTCCACAGTTAGGATTTTATTCTGGGTAGCCATCCAGAAAAATATATTAATCTCAGGGGTGATATCTTTCACCCATAGTTTCCCCCAATAGTCCATGAGCATATCATTCTTGAAATTTGACATGTAGGTAGATTTAACCATGAAATTACTAGATTCTTATTCTCTTCATTTGATGGAGTCCTCCATGGTTTGTAACATGGGGATGTGGAAAGCCTTAAGTTGATTGTTGAGAACCCATAAAGGTTGGCTGTCACCATTAAAATATGGGGGAGGTTCAATGATCTCATCATATGACAAAATCTTCCTGGATCCAAAAGTCCCATATCTAAAATTTGCCATATTCCTTATAGTATTGAGAAACATCTTTCCAGAAGTCTAAGTTAGCTAAGGGGGAATCCCCAAGCCAATTATCAAACCAAAATCTGATTCTAGAGCCCTTACCAATTTCCCAAATCATACCTTTGGATAAGATTTCTTTAGATGCCACAAAGGAGTTCCAGAAAAAATACCCTCTAGGGAGGTTTTTTTGGTTAAAAAAGGATTCCATTTTTCCTATATTCTACAAATATTTCATCTTTATGATTTTTACCCAAATACTTTCCTCTCTAGCAATCCTCCAACCAGCCTTGGATATTAATGCCTTATTCATAAGAGAAATGTTTTTGATCCCCAATCCACCACATAGCTTAGGTTTAGTAATCTTATCCCAAGCCACAAGAGGAAATTTAACCTTTTCACCAGCTCCCATCCAAAGGAACATCTTTTGGATTTTCTCTAAGGCTTCCTTAATTTTAGAAGGGATCATGAAAATAGACATCACATAAATGGGAATGCCTTGAAGGGAGATTTGGAGTAGTTGAATCTTACTAGTTTGAGAGAGCAAGAGACCCTTCCAATATGGGAGTTTATTATTAACTCTATCCAATAGAGCATTCCAAATTGTGAGGTCGGGCTTCTTAAGGACCAGGGGCATTCCCAAATCAAATATTATTAGAATCATAATGTTTATAACTCACACAAGACCAAATATTGATTATTTATTTTCTCTTTTTTCAAGGTATATGTCTAGGCCATTTGAGTTTCATATGAAGGTATCCAAGCATATATTAAGGTGTGTGAATGACACTATCAATTTTGGTATTTATTATTATGTTAATCAAAATCTTGAACTTTTTGGTTTTAGTGATTTTGATTGGGGAGGTAGTTTGGATGATGGGAAGTCAACATCAAAAAAAATGTTTTTCACTAAGATCGCATTTGGTTACATAGAATTCATAGAAAAAAATCTTAGTTTCTCTTTCATCTACTGAAGTATAATATATTATAGTCACTTCATCAAGTACAAAAGCATTATGGCTCTGAAAATTTTAGAAGAAATTATGAAGAAACAAAGTCAACCTACAATAAATTTTTGTGATAACATAAGCGTTATCAAATTAGCCAAGAGTAAAGTACCTTGTAGTAGGTAAAAGTATATCAATTTGAAGTAACACTTCATTTGAGATTTGGTTAAGAAGAAAATACACTAAAGATAAAGTTGCATATATCTTCACTAAATCTTTTGTCAAAGTTTAATTTTTGAAACTTTGATATAAAGTTGTTACTCCACTCAACATCAAGGGGGAGAATGTTGGCTAACTACTACCGAATTTATTAATTATTTTTAGTACAGTTGAGCTTATTTTTGCACAATAAAAATCCATGTAATGGTTGTAGTTCATAATAGGAACATCCATGAAAGGGATGTAGTTAAAATTAGATTTTTTAGGATATTGTTGTCATGCAAATGTGAAACAAGGAAATTAACAATTTTCGAGCATGACAACTATACCCTTGTGTTAATTTTTTACATTCTTATCATTCCAAGACATCCTGGGTTTGTCCATTTAATCCAAGTGACCTCCTGATTAATGCTATCTCACCCCCCTAAGTGATTTAGGAAATTCCATTCATTCCCCCTAGATGATTTTAGGAGTTCATTAAAAGTTGCAAGCTATGGGTAGTTGTGGGAAGGGCTATCACTGGCCTTCCTAGGGATGGAACAACCCCATGGAGTGGAGAAGAAGATCTAAAGCAGATGTGAAGGTGATTAAAATGTCTTGGGACATCATATAAGTGATTCATGAAGATTCTAGAAGGACTTAGAGAACGAGAAGTTGGAGCAGTCTCACCAATATTAGGGTTCACAAGCCTAGTCAGTACACAAACCAAAATAGTCATTGAGCTTCAGAAGGTGATTTTGGGAGCTTCGGATGGAGTAAGGAGAAAAATAAAACATATATGGAAAGATAATTCCAATCCCTACATGATTTTGAAATCATTATTTTCACAATACTTTGGCAGATTAGGTCTGCATGTAGTTTTTCTCAAGAACATGTGGAATACCAAATCAAAACTCCAATTTTTTAGGGATAAAATGAAAGAATCAAGAAATAAGAACCAAACCATTAGATTAAAAATGTCATTTCAAGTTAGAATCATATAAAAAATTTCCAAAACAATTCATTGAGATCTCTAGTTATCATCATCACAAGTTGTCCTCTTGGAGCGAGTTCGGGAGTTAGCGAAATTTTGGGAGGACATGTGTCAACTCCACTAGCCTAGTGGAATTTGTATCCCCAAAGTCCCTGAGGGTCAGGGACATCAACCTTGGAAAATTTTTCTCAGCCCCCATGTGACCTCTAGAACCCCATTCGACCATCCAGAGTGTCAGTTCAACCCCCGAGTGCAATTTGGAGCTCAAATTCTCTATCGTCGGATCTCCACCATGTGTCAACTCCAGGACCACTGTGGAATTTGATGTCCCTCACGTCCATCACAGATCAAGGACATAAAAATGTGAAAAATGGTCCCAACCCTCTAGGAGAGATTTATGGTCACGCATGTGACCCACTTCTAGCCCCTAAGTGCTTTAAAACTAATTTTGGAGCAATCACTCCCTACCATCGAATTGATGTCACCTATTGTCTTATTTCTTACCATGTAAATTTATGTCTCTCACATCCCTTTGAGGTAAGGGATTTCAAGGAAAATAAAATTCACCCATCCCTCTCTATTCATGATTTTAAATTTTTAAATATCTACCTCTTTCCCACTTCTAACTTCTAACAATCTTGTGCACAGACATATCTCCATACTTCCTCTACAACTCCATGCCATCACTCTGCCATTGCTGAAAATTGAACCAGACCTATCATAGAAATAATGTCCTTCAATCCATGAAATCATACATGTCTCAGAAGAAAGTTTGAGCAAACAAGGAAGAATAAATGAAGAACAACAAAGAAAAACACAAAAATCTTCATTGTCATAAAACAGAAATTCATACAAATCTTGGAAACCAGTGTACGAAGAAAGAAACCATTTTTTGTTTGTTACTCTATCCAAGACCATCACAAAAATACTTTCAAACTCTCCTCTCATGCAACAAATCATTCACAGTGAAGAAATCTCCTTTTCGTCTCAATAAAGGAAAAATTGAATTTCCCGTCAAACCGTTTGTCGGATTGAAGTAAAATTTCACGGGAAGCACTGGAAAAAAAACCCATATAAGAAATATATTTTTTTTCACAAATGGAGGAGAAAAACATACCCGCAATTTTGAGGTCCATTAATGGTTGTTGTGTCTAGAAGCACTGCCAAGTCAAAAATTTGAAAGTTTAAAATCTCCTGGACTATTAAACAGATAGGTCTAAAATTTCAGAGGAGTAATATTGGGAAAAACCCCATATAAAAAAAAATCATTTCACATCAATTCAAACATTTGAAACCCACTTTATAAAAATAGAAAGTATTCTACATATGGGACTACTATTTTGGGAAATTCATCAACAAAATAACTTGCGAATGAGACAGAGACATTAGAGGTGCATTACAGCTGAGAATTCATCGAAATGGGATTTTTTGGCACTTACTAAAAATAGTAAGTGCTCCCACAAGAACCTACCAAAAATAGAAAGTTAATCCAGAAGGAGGGAAGAACACAAGGAAAAGGGGGAATCAAGGTTGGAACATCTAGTTGTGGTTTTAGGGAGTTTCTTTTTCATACTTAATAAAAATAGTAAGTTGTTATTCGAGGGAAAAAATGAAGTAGAAGTGGATAGGGAAAAATATGGCACAACCCTTCACCTATGAGTATGAGATAGAAGACAATGATGTCTTGTACATGGACTTGAATGACCTAAGAAATCACATGACAGCCAGAGACTAGAAGAAGATTGAATATCAAATATTCACCAGTGGCTTGTTAGCTTCCACAGGACACCCAGTTTCTGTCCAAAGTCATGAGTTGGTCATATCTTGCTCTCATCACTCTGAGCCTAAAACATGAACCATCTGAGCTGACAATGGTACAATAATGGTAGTCATCAGCCATAGAACCATCTCATTTTCTCTACAGATACCAACATCACCCAACATGGTCATCATCTCAAAAGAAAGGGCCTTACATGATTGGGAAATGATGGATGCATATGTCCAAGGGGTTGCACTTGGTTTGTGGTTGAAAACCCTAAAGGATTCCTAAGAACCTTATAAGGTGTGAGTTCTAAGAAGGGTATTTGGAGGTCATCACTCTCCTCTATAGAGTAATGGGTGAAGAAAGCACAAGAGAATTCCAAGATTAGATCGGCCTTTTCATCTTGACGATGAAAGAAGGAAAACAGAGAATTGACTGGGGTGAGATCATCGGCGATAACCTCCATCTATAACTACTCTAAGTACCTATGATGAATAAGTTCCACATGAATTCTTACTTGTTCTACCTTGTCGCTAACTCAAGATCATTCAAGGGATTGGATCTCACACAAAACATTAACGCCAAGGTGCCTGCATTCGAGAAACTTCCATAGGTGGTGATGGAGGAAAGTCATAGGGATTTATCTCGTGTAAATGATGCATTCACAATATACGTAGTCTAAATCTTGGAAGAAGATCTTGAAGCTAGGATTTCATCACAAGCGGCATCCTTGATTAAGAAGTATGGATCCTATTTCATAAAATTCTTGACATTCCCCTACCTACGAGTTGCTGGCTTCAAACAAGCACTGCTAAGGCTTCCCAAGTACCTTAGTGATCAAATTGTATTGTTTGATTTCTGTAGACAGATCATTCAAGTGAATAATAATCTTAGAAGCAGGAGGAAGAAGTTGATTCCATTTCCTATCTCTCTTGGGGTATTCATGTGCAAGATCTCAAATGACGCATATCATCTAGAGGCTACTTTCTCTCATTTGACTTTTCATTCCCCATCACCAAGCCTAATTTTGACATCTGAGAAGATCCTGACTCTTTCGATGTCCTAGAATTACAACACAAACCGTAAGTCAAGGACTACTAGGAAAATTAAATTGATGATGTTGAAGAGCGTGAAAAGGACCATATGAGGATGACGATCAGTAAGATGAGGAAATTCAAGTTCTCCTAGTATGAAGATATTTTACACGACAATGGGAAAAATATGTATGATCATCAGTACGTGGCATTCAAGATGTCCCCCGTACCTCCAATCAACTAGTGTGTTGGTGAATCAGGGGATATATTAGAGCGAACTGAGAAGGTGGTGAGGAGAATGAGAAATTATTTTCAAAAGAAGTGAGCCATGATCATCCATTCATGAGGAATCCCCCCAAGTTAGAAACAATTTTTCCATCAGTCATCTTCAAAATTCGTAGAGGTGACTTCCAATTCTAAACACTTCGGAACAAGTTCAAAAAAGAAGGCCAAAGATTTAGAATCTTCTCCTTACAAGAAGATGCCAAAGAAACTTAGAGTAGAAAAATGCCCATTTACATCACTATGAGAGGAATATTTAATCACAAAAAAGAAGGAAGAACACCCCATGACAAAGGCACAAGTGGATAAAGAATGCATGGTTCAAGATTTAGTCTTCAAGCTACCATAGGAGGTTTCCCCTTTTGATGACATTCATGCCTCTCTCATTCAGGATTTTCCTCCTCCTTTAGAATAGGGTACCATCTATACTCCTATCATTAAAGCTGAGTGCAATGATATTTTTCCTTAGATGTAGGTGTAGACACCAAAATTGGGTCACACTCTCCTTGGTCCCCTTTTGAATATCCAATTTAAACATATTCACCTAACCATGACCCTTATACCCCACATTAATATTAATTTAATTATTTACAATTAAATTAATACTCATCCACACTTCATTCATTATTTAATTACCTCAATTAAAACCATTTTCAACCTCACCCCACCACCTCACCTAGACACCTCACCATAGACCTATTCATAGCATGTTTCCATAACTAAATAAGACTTATCCCTACTTACATTAATGAACTAAGACTTAGTATAACCATAAAATAACATTCCTATTCTTCCTCTAACCACATTCCTGCACGTATCTAAGTGCAACGTTCCATTTAGACCTGGAAAAAAAAAAAGCAAAAGATGGAGGAGGATAGCCAAGATTTGATATTTTAGGCAACCTAGGATATCCCACCTTAACCAATGCACCGGTCAACCTGAAACCAACGCCGGTAACCCTAAACCGTCATCAGTTACCATATAACCATTTTGGTAACCTTGTTTGAGAGGTTACACACATTCTCAAGTTTTTGGAGCAAAGGATGATATACATGCAAAAAATAACTAGAGATCTTTCACACATCCAGGAAATCATATCCAAACACAACCATTGATCAGAAGTTATTTGCATTCACATGAGCATTCCTGGAAGCACTTCCATGCGACACTGATCACCATTTCACCAATCAACAATCACCACCACCCATCTATTGAACCTACACAGCAAAAATTGTGTATCTAACCTACACCATTTCAATTATGTTCAATTTATAAGATTTATTGACCTTTTGTTTATCAACCACCATTTATATTTTTACCCCACGACTATTGCCTTCCTATGAACCTTACCATTTCCATCAGCTCACAACAATTTTAATCACCTATTTCTACTCCTGAGTACCTATGAATATTCCCAACACCTCCCTAGACCTAAACCAACTCCTTACCATCTCTAATTTAGTCTTAGTACAAACCCCCAAAACCATAAACTATTGAGTTATTGCCAGCCCGTAGTAACCATCCTCGGTTCTTACTAAACCCTGTCGTCGGTCATACCAGACCAATGTCAGTCTCTATATCTGGTAGTCCTACTAATACCAGATCCCAATAAACTTTTCCAAGTGACTCAACTGACCCAAAATCTTACCCTTACCTATTCCAACACCTTGCTTATTTACCTCATTTCCAGATCTGATCATAGCCTTGCCTGTTATGTTAGATGCGCTTATTGTATTTGGATGAGATGCCTAAATCATATCAACTACAGTAGGATTTTATTTATTTACATTATTTCCTACATTAAATTGTATTAAAAAGTGGGTTGAACTACCACTGAGGAAGTATCACACTTCCTAGATCTATCACACGCTAGGTAGCCCACTGACATATATTGTTTAACTCTTTCTTGTGGTCTTGTTTTATATTTCAGGTAGTTCCTCCTAGCCAAAAGGAAGCTTTAACAGTCAACATTGGATCAAGATGTCAGAATGCACGCACAACCTTCAAACTGACCATCGCAACAGGTATTCCCCCTTGGCCCATATCCTTATATGTTTTGTCTAAAAACTCAAAGAAAATGATGAAACATTTTGGCATGCTCGGTGGGACCCATCCAGGGTTCCTTGCATTTTATTCATTCCTAGGTGAAATTTGTGTGTTTTTTTCCCTTCTGAAAAAATTACACATTAATTTTCCTCTCTGAAATATTCCTCTCTTTCTCTTCTCTAAAAGCAATCGTGTTTTTGGTGCTATAAAAAGAATACTTATTTTCTTTCATTAGTAGTGCATTAGTGAAAGAGAATTCCTCTTCCTATTCATTATTTATTACATTGAATATCACACTTCGATTTGGTCTTAAAACACTTGCATTGCATTATGATTCATTGCATCTTAGCTCACATTATAATGATGAAAACTTATATGCTAGAATTCATGCCCAGCTGATGGTGGACATAATTGAATCGTAGAAAAGCACATTCTTTCTTCCCTCTCTTTGCTAAACTATATACAGTTTGAAAATATATACATCTTCTTAAAACAACATCCCACTTGGAAGAATCTATCAATCGATCACATGATCAAAGGATTGACAATGGGCACCTAGCTGGTTATCTGTGTCTAATACTCCATCAGAGGATGGCTCACCCCCACCATAACATAACCTTAAACCTCACCTTTGGAATTTCCTTCTTCGTAGGAAGCCTTCCCAACCAAAAACTCTACTCTAAATTCACGAGTTAGTATTTTAAATAACATACGCTAAACACACTAAATTCACTTATTGGGTCACATATTTTTCTTAGCTTTGTGCTTGACTTGCATGTTTGAGGTGTGAGGATATGATTATTCATTTTTATTTCTTTCCTTTCACACTCCGCCATCACAGTTGGAGTATTATGAATTTCTCAGAGTGTGTCAGGACCTAATATTATCATCCCCAGACTTCTGGGTTGATTATTCATCTAATCTAAATTCACAAAAACTCATTTTCTTTATTCTTCATATTTCATAATAACCAACATCGGTCTAGCGACCACTGCTGGTTTACATCTGGCCGCCATCATTTTACCTAACCAACATCAATTCCTTTTTCTTTTGGTTGATTTACCTAAGAGACACTTATCTCATCTGTCTCTTCTATTTTGAGTCTCTATGTGTATCATTGTACTCTATGTACTATGATAATAATCATCAACTACACCTTTCATGTCTAATAGTCATCAATTTCTACCTCATTTGCTACAATGTCATTTTCTCATAGTAACTAGTATTGGTTCCTTGTAACCAACATCAGTCACCCCTTAACTGTCATCGGTCAGTTAGACCAACATCGTTCACTCTATTTAGATTTTAATGAAAACACTTACCAAATTTCCCTCCCAGAATCTATTTTGTCCAATCTCTATTGTTCACTGTGTAATTTACAAGATTACATTTCACCTGATATACACTGATTCACATTGTATTGACTCACAACAAAACTAACACCCTTGTATTTTACATTCTAGCCACCAACCCCTCCCACCTAGTCCATCACCGCCATCTATTATATCACATATGAATCTGACAAAGCTTATCCCCATCGCTACCGGTGATGAGGAGTTTGCAAGACTCCTCGACTAGAATCCTGCTACCCTCCAGTACTACCTTACTCATTCCTCCACCCAGGATTCCTCAGGACAGTTAATATAAAACATGCATGTATCTATCCCTCCTGCTCTAGCTCCCCACTTTTACGTGTCAGCTATCACTAGTTTAGCACTACCATCATCAAAATTTATCACCTAGTGGTTTCTCAGCTAAATCAGACATAGCCACTATAACTGTAACATCTACATCATCTATCGCACCCTTCAACATCGAGTGTCCCTCCGATAGCCACTATGAGTATAGCCTCATCTACACCTACCAGTTAACATATACCCATTGCACTGCAAAACCACCTCCAGTGTCAGAAACTTACAACCCTTTCCAAAACCTCATCCTTTCTATCCCACAATCCTTACCCCTAATTGCCACTAGAGTTTGTTACAACTACCCCACCCACTTACACATACTACCAACAACCCCCGACCTCATCTATCACTTATGTTGGCTATGTGCAATCTACATCTATTTCTCCTATGTAGTTCTCATACTCAGTGCCACCATACACCAGCATACTACCCACCTCATACATTCAGCATCAACCCCATGTTTCTCTACAGGGGGACACCCATTCATCCCAACCTACTAACAACCTAATTAAAATGATGATGGAGAAGATGTACAGACCTTAGAAGCATCTATTTCTAGCTTGCGTAATTATTTAACATATGATGAAATATGTAACGAGCCTATCCATCCATCTATTCCCATTCATCCCTACCTTTTACATTGGGAGATGCCTAAATTCAATCACTTCAATAGTAAATAAGACCCACAACAACACTTGCGGTCATTTAAACATGGGTGTTACCTAATCGCCCATGATGACACTTTGCTCCTATGAAATTTTCCAGTGTATTTGACAGGACCAACATTAGTTTGGTATAGTCTGAATACATTTACATTCAATTTATTCCTTTAATAAAGTAGCCCAATATTTCTTATATCATTTTTCAATCAATGTTACCAAGAAATTCATCAATGATCGTTCTCTATTCAACTCTAATAGTATGAAGACAAATATATCCCAAATTTCGTTGCCCACTAGTCAGAGTCTTATTAACCAATTGACCGTTCCAACTACCTCATAACTGAACTTATTTATTTGTTCACTAGAGCTTGTGCCAGACACATCTCACCAAATCTGCAATTCCAAACCTTCCAAACCTTTGATGAATCATTCACCATGGCCCGGAAATTGGAAATTCGTGACCATTGAAGAAAAGAATATCCAATTACATAACAAGAACACCCCCTTCAAATCAAACAACTCTTATTCATCTTCAAAACCTCAAAATAACTATTCAAATCCCAAATTATCTGCCAATGTGGTAGTCCTCAAGGCAGGTCCACCTCATCCTTCTAATCAGGCTCAACCTTCTTTCAATCTTTCTCATGTCCAAACCTTTCAGCTCCGACAGGAAAAATGGAAATACACTTTGATTGAAGAGCCATATTCATCTGATCTTGGAGATTCTTCTTAAAGTATGGAGCCATTACAACTTCCTCCCATAAAATCTCATACAGGTTTTGATCCTATCTCGTCCCATGCCGGCATGGTATAAAGAACACAACTACTATAATTATCATCACGTTAAAGAACATAATGATGGTAACTACATAAATTTTAAAAACATTATTCAAGAGATGATAGAGAATGGAGACCTTGTTGTAGACAACCCAAACGTGCCAATAAATCAGAAATTACACATCTTTAAAAGTCATTACCTAATCATAAACCATCATCTAATCAAAATAGTGAACCTTCGTCCAGCAACATACAATGTTCCATGAAGTTCACGCAGTTTTTTATATTGTGCCAACTATTCCACAAAACCTACCTACTTCAATTATTGATGAAATATTGGCACAAGATCCTCCACCCACAGAGGAGAATACCTATTCTACTCCACCCACAGATAAGTCCCCCTCATCTCCCCCTACTCTCACATAGGAACCCACACATTATACTCGATTCCATTTCACCATCTACCTCACACCCTACTGAAACAATCAACACTTTTTTATTCTCTCATCCACAAGAGAATCATCATCACCTTCTCCTCCACCAAGAGAGAAATCTACCACACCCGACCTATTATCTCTCTTACCCATGGGATATTCTTCAGACATGTCACTACATATCGGGGATAGTTTTCCCCTAGCTATTCTCAAGACCCTATTGACATGATCTCATCTCTTTTACCTACAGAATCCAAGGCTAGCCAATTCCCTGTCTCACATACCTACTTTATAGGTATTGCCACCTAACCAATTTCATCCTCTTCTTCAATAATCCCGTTTTCATGGCTGGTCAATCATTTGGATTACATGTTGATCATTCCATGCTATGGGGACATCTTTGGCTTGTTATTTTAACCCAAATGCAAATGTTTCCTGAAGATACTTCCATGATCTACCTAAAGGTATTTTCAGCAACCAAAACTACATTGACCATGCTGATTGAAAGGACTTCCTCTTCATCATCCCTACCTCCATCTAAAATTCTACCCATCACTATAGCTCTTACCAAACCTAAAAACATACCCACACTTATCCCCTCATCATGTATGTAGACCCATCACCACTTTGGGTGTCATACCGACATCATTCCTTACTCACCCCACCCATGTCATATTGGACCTATCCATGTCTTCCTGAGTCCACACCAACATTATCCTCCTGCCTAAAATGCAAACCCAACCTTCTAGGACCACGTACACCATAGTCTCACCTACCACACCTTTATCACCTTCCCCCCTTCCATCAATCCTAGGGCCTCACCCACCAATCTTGACCAAAAATTTCTCATATCCAAGGCCATTCAAAGACTAAACAACCTACTCCTACCTCAAGAGCCTTTATTACACCTCATTCACCCAAAAAACAACACTTCCTCACCCTCACCCATACAATTATTGCCACCCATACCTCCACTAGCTATTATAACCCCAACCTTAGCCTATATGAACTTCATCCCCTGCCGTCTACCCTACCTTCACCAACCACCTCTACTGCAACTCGGTTGCCCCCATGGGTAACCCATACTCTTAAACCCATCTACTTTTCCTTCTACATATCTTTACTCCCATGTCACCTTTACCCAAGAAGGTGGAACCCAAGGCTAAGAATCCACTACCTTCTAATAAGGTAGTCAAACAAACCAAACCTTCCATCGCCATCTATTCTACCCCAACTTTACCCAAGTAGATGCCAACAAGATCTAAGACCACTCTGCATACCAAACTAGTATAAAAACTCATTCCCCCTCCTATAAATTCTCTTTCCTCACAATCAGCCACACCTGTACCCGAACCCACACTCGCTTCCCATTTTGATCTATTAGCAAGGTCCTACACCAACATTTTAACCAACTTCTTAGAAACTTCCGTCATCACATTACCGCCACTTCCTCAACCTTACGATCCTCTCAAACCAAAACCAAATGGGTTTAATGTAACCAAGATTTGTGCTTATCATCGCGTGCCTAGGGCATGATGTTGAAAATTGTAAGGCTCTGAAGACCATTCTTCTCCAAATTTTGTCCTCCTAAACAAAATTTTGATGATGAACGACCTTCTTGATGAGGACCATGCTCCACCTTCACCTATCACCACACATCATCATTCCTTTAACGACTCAACAGACCAATATCTCCACCCCCAAAATGATTTTACCCACCTCCAAAATTTGAGATCAACATGGTCCATATTAGATAATTAGCCAAATCACCATCCAAATGCCATTGTGCACTCAGCTTACTTCACAAGGATTTTCTACGCCCAGTAGGTTTCTTCCCTGTCATGTCATTACACCACTCATCCTACACTTTCTCCATTGTCCCCCTTCCCTCAGATTAACATGGTTCATGTCGCTACTACATGCGCTTAGAAAGACAAGTGGAAAGAGAGAAAATAACTAGCCCATCAACCAACCCTGTACCCAATATACCATTTACACTCTGTTCCCAAAATCACCATCCACATACCTACATACCCTATCTCTAACAAGATCACCCATTGTGTGATGATAAAAAAATTACATTAATCTCCTCTAAAGATGTCTTTGTATGATCTCGTCCAGACTTTCTGAATCCCATAGACAAGACCTTATCAAGGCTTTACAATCCATTAAAGTTTTTCCCAGTGACCCCACTTCAGTCGGATTCGATTATCACCCCTCACCACGTGGCTTTGCTAACTAGATCAGCTCCTCCTTCTACCCCTATGACCACTCCTCAAGTCGCCACTCTTAGATTCTCTGAAGAGGAGATTTTACCTCTCTAGTCAGATGACCCTAATCTTGCCTAATTCATTTCCAACTATATCAATAACATACACATACGACACATCATGATTGATGGTGGTGATAGCATTAACATCATCTCCTCCCACGCATACAATAAAATGCATATACCTTCTCATTGTATACATAATAACCCATTTATGTTGCGGTCCTTCAATGACTCTATCACCTCCACCCTTGGAACTATTATCCTTCATGTTCCCATAGGCCCTCACATTTACCCGAAACTTTTCTATGTCTTAGAGGGGGAATTCTAATATAACCTATCACTCTATAGACACCGGATTTATGTCATGGGTTATGTCCCTTCAACCTTACACCACTGTGTAAAATTTAAGCATGAGGGACATAACTCCACCATCCCCGCAAACCCGCTGCCATTCAAGACTTGTAACATGTTGTACCATCCCAATGATGTACTTGTACCAATCAAGGCATCTTCTGCTACCCCACTTCACCTTCACCCCCAAGCCCATCCACCAATGTTGTTGCTACCTCTCCCACATCTAACCCTACTATTCCTACTTCTACTGCAGCCTCCGAAATTGACTCATTTGCTTCCCAATCATCTAGAAATTCATCTATCCCCACTACCCACATATTGATTACTGTCTATACAATATCGACACATTCCTCACTCCGCAAGAGTATGGGAACCTGTGCCAACACCCTAGTTATGACTACCACATAGGTGGGATTTTCCCTTATGGTCCTCCCCACCTTCGCACTAATCTAAGGTATGGGGGACTTGATATGGCCACTTATTCACCCGAACCTCCATCCCAAACACAACCATTTTTATCTGACCTACAATCCCTTATGAACCGCTACTTAGCGTAGACTTTCCTCTACCATTGTGCATGGAAAGGATTTGGCTTCATTTTTTATGAACAGGGCTTTCATACTATCATTTCATGCACTACCCATAAACACAATGACCATAGTAGCATTGTCTTTGTTACACCACCTTCTAAGAAGGCCCACATCGACCTCATTAAGGAAGACAAACCTTCTCCACCTCATTCACCCGCGTCACCATCTTCACCCACAGAGTCCATACATCCCGAAGCTATTCCTCCTAAAAATTTTTTTGTAAACACAATTTCCCTGGGACCTCTGGCCTATCAACGCGATGGTGAGGCTCCCTCTTCTCTCCCCTTCATGTATCCTGACATGATCAATGATGATTCATCTTCTATTAATGCCATTCAATGTCAAGACGATGAGTCCATCCTCACCTAACTTGGTACGAAAGACTCTAATATTTACCAGTCATTACCCTCTGAGACATAAACCATGTTGAATGAATCGACTATTGAAATCAACATTAATACTCCAAATGACTCGCACATCCTAAAGATAGGCCAATCTTTATATGTTTTTGAATAGGAAGCTTTTACCTCTTTCCTCCAGGAAAATAGCAATTATTTTGCTTGGTCCTATGCCGATATGGCCAGTAGTTACCCTAAAATCATGGTCTATAATATCGTAACCATTCCTAATGCCAAACCCATCAAACAAAAGCTGTGGAAAATTCATCCTTGCATTACTCTTCTAGTCAAAGAAGAACTTCAACACCTTCTCTCAGTTTCCTTCATCCTACCCATTGACTATCCCCAATGGATTTCTAACATCATTCCTGTCAAAAAGGTGATAGGGGGACTCTACATTTGCATGGACTTCCATGACCTCAACCTAGCTTGTCCCAAAGATGATTTTCCCCTACCAGGTATTGACCAACTATTTGATCTCACTGCCAACCATGAAATACTATCATACATGAATAGTTAATCGGGTTATAATCAAATATTACTCACTCCAAAAGATCAGAAAAAAACTTCCTTCGTCACTCCTTGGGGGACCTTCTGTTATCTAGTCATGCCTTTTGGCCTTAAAAATGCTAGTGCTACATATCAAGGAGCCATGACGTACATCTTCCATGACATCATTCATCACATATTGGAAGATTAATTAGATGATATTATTTCCAAATCCAAACATTGGGCTAAACACCTGACTGTCCTTAAGGTCATATTTGACCACCTTATCAATTATTGTGTTCGTCTTCAACCAAAAAAGTGCATCTTTACGATACTTTCAAGAAAACTCCTTGGTTCATCATTTCTTTGCGTGGCATAGAAGTCTACCCTACTAAAGTTAAGGCTATTCTATAAATTCTCTACCTACTAATATTCGTCAACTTCGAAGCCTACAAAGTAAGTTGCAATCCATTCATCATTTTATCTTACAGCTTTCCGACTGTTGTCAACCATTTCATCATCTTCTCAAGAAGGATGTTTCATTCAAATGAGATGATGAATGCCATAAATCCTTTGATGCCTTAAAAGAAAACCTTATTCAACCACCAGTTCTCATTATTCCTAAGGATGACCAACCCTTTTACCTATACATTTCTACTACTGACCATTCTTTAGGTGCCATGCTCGCTCATCGTGACGAGAAACACAGAAAGAAAGTGGTTTATTACATAAGTCGTACCCTTCTGGACTACAAAACTAGATACACCCACGAGAATTTTTTATCTTAGCCATAGTTTTCATCACCACCAAACTCCTCCATTACCTACTCAACCAAAAAACCTTCGTTTTTACCAATACTGACCTCCTACACTATCTTTACGCCAAACCCTATCAACATCAACGTGCCATACATTGGCTTATGCTTTTTTCTGACCTTGACCTTGAATTCATTCATTAAAATTCCATCAAGGGCCAAGATATCACTGACCAAATAGCTGATGAAAATCTTTCTAGGAATCAATCCTCTAACTTTGATTTACCAGATGAATCCATAGCTACCCTCTCCTTAGATGATACTGCTTACCAAATTACCCTATTCTTTGATGGCTCCAAGTGTTAGCATGGAGGTGGGGCTGGTATTATCCTCATTCCTCTTGATGGTGAACCTATGCCTTTATCTTTCAAACTGGCTTTTGATTGTATAAATAATATCACCAAATACGAAGCACTCGTATTGGGTCTATAGGTTGTTTATGCCTTAGATGTTAATTCAATCAATATCTTTGGTGATTCCCATCTAGTTGTAAACTAAGTCAATGGTATATACCAGTGTCGTAATGAGATACTTCAAAAGTATAAACATCACGTAGACATGCTTTTGACTACCTTTGACCATTACGAACTTCAAACTACCCCCTATTCTACCAATAAGTTTACAGATACCATGGAATACTTGGCTTCTTAGATACCTGCTTCGCCCACTGACTCTAAAATCTTTGTCACAATACAAGGTTATAATCACCCTCTTATTTACCTCATGAGTTCCACTCTATCGAAACTATTGTACCTGACCCACATGACCTTTGGTATAAGCAGTTTGCAGACTATCTTTCACTTTCCATTATACCTGCTGATCTCACTCATAATAGACAACTTTCATTTCTTAAAAGTGTTGCTCACTATGTCATCATGGGTGGTCTCCTTTATATGCACATCTTTGATGGTATTCTCTTACGATGCCTTACAAGTTCTAAAATTCCTTACACCATCAAGGAAGTTCACGACGGCATTTGTGGAGGTCACTTTAGTGGTTTAGCTATCACTAAATGCATTCTTTGCCTCATCTTTTATTGGCCAACCCTAAAGCATGACTATTGTGACTATGTCAAATGTTGTGTAAAATTTCAGCAACATGCTAATCTTCATCACACACCTAGTCATGCCTTATAGGTAGCACGAGACCTTTGTCCCTTTTTTCAATGGGGCTTAGATCTTTTCAGATAAATCAATCCCCATTCTTCACAATGCCATCAATGGATCATAACCGCTACTAAATATTACACTAAATGGTCCACATTTCTAAAAAATATGAGAAAATATGTGAATTTATCAACCATCACATCATTTATCACTTCGGTGTTCCTCACCATCTCATCACTGATAATGGAAAGAAATTCAAAAACAAAAACCTATGTAAGTTGTGTGATGCTTTTGGCATCCAACTCAGTTTCACGTCACTTTATTACCCGCAAACCAATGGCCAAGAATAATCAGCCAATAAAACCTTGAAAAAAATTATTATGAAAGTAGTTTACGATACTAGCAAGGATTGGCATTCACATATTCCTTTCACCTTGTGGGATTATCGCACTAGTATTCACACTTCGAATATTTCCACACATTTTTCTCTGGTCTACAGTACTGAGGTTTTCTTGCCTCTTGAAGTCTAGATTCTATCTCTCTGCAACTCACTACAAGACATGCTCAACAAAGATGAATTTCGCAAGGATCGTTTGGCTCAACTTGAGTTATTAGATGAACATTGTCTTAATGCTCTTCACCATCTCCAAATTTCCCAAAAAGGTACCAAACGTTCCTACGAAAAATGTGTCCGTCAATGAACCTTTCAAGTCGGTGACCTCGTCCTGAAGGAAAATCAACATGTGACTAAAGAAGAGAAAAGTAAACGGGGAAAATTTTCTCTTAATTGGCTTGGACCCTATATCATTACCCATGCCTATGGATTAGGTGCTTATCATTTGTCTTCACTCAAAGTTAAACCCGAACTTGATCCTCTCAACGCCTCACACCTTTGACAATTTTATTGTTGACACTAATTCCTATATCACCTTCTATCTATTGATTTCTTATCCCTTGAGTGTCATCCACCTTCCATGTTACCCATTTTTAAAGATCAAAAACTAAACCAGAACCATGTGATTACCCATCACCTTTCAGCCTTATCTTCAATATGAGTACAACGGTTCTACTCATGGTAGGATTCTCATGGATACTTTTCATCTTTTTAAATATGGAATCCCATGGTCGTTCATCACTTGAAACCACCCCTTTCATATTTAACCCCTGTGTACTATGGTTATGTCTTCTAAACAAGAACCTAATCTTCCTTTATAGTCTTATCCATGACTTAAACATAAAAAAAACAAAAAAAAATGGGATTCGACTCCTTGAGTCAAACTTCTAGAAAAATATGACTCCCTCAAAATGGGGCATATTTTCTCTCTATTTCACTGCTATAAATAGACTACTCCCTTAAAGATCAACTATATAAAGTTATTACAAAAATACAATAAAAATATCCAGAAGCTTCCCGCATCGATTAGCTTCATGAATGCCTCAAAGCAATAATACAGTCATCCCATAAAGACTTCCCACATCGATCAATCTATTAAAAACAAACTAATGAAGAAAATGACGAAATTTTTGTCATGGACTTGCCTATTTTTTATCCTGGATTTATTTCTTAGTAAACATGCAGTCGTACACAAAGTTACACTAAACCATCCACTTTCACCTAATTACCTTTTGTGCCCTAGTTTTCTCTCTGCTCAAGGGACTTGCAGCTGTGACATTCCATGATCATGTGACTTTCTTCACCATTAGAATAGTCCATTATGCAATACCTTTAAGGTCTTACATTAATAAGCCCATCATGGGTATGGTAGACTCATTAGGGTTCTTACCAATTAAGAGGCTCTTTTTCCACCTCTTACCATTCACCTTCCTCATTACTTATTGATTATCCTATACAGGATGAGACCATTGACAATTATATTTAAAACAACTCAACCATGCTTATGACCTCACTCAATCATGCTTATGACTTAACTCAACCACGCCTATGACCCACATTCAATCATGCCTAAGATCTACCAACCCATTCCTCATATTATTCCCTAGCTTATGGGATAACTACATCGGCCTGAGGCCCCTTTTTTCCAGGGCTATATAGGCAGCACTTTGAGGGCATGTGGTCCTTGAAGGTTAGCTTGGCCACTCTTTAACCTAACCTATTTTACCCTTCATTTTCCTATGAACATCCTACCTTACTTAATTTTCATTTTATATCAAAAATTGGAAATTAAACCAAATAAGGAACAATTAATGAATATTTTTACCACATCATCACATCATACATTAATAATTTCACATTTCCATGATATTAAATATTTCAGAAATTTACACCATAACATACATATTCCTCATCATTCATTTTTCCATTCTACCAATAACTCATAAATTAAATCAAACCCATAAACATAACCAAAGCATTCCTATACCTAACTCCATCATGCCTAACTGACCTAACTCAACCATGCCTACATGACCTAGGCTCCACCATGCCTATATCTGACTCCTGCATGCCTAGTTGACCTAACTCAACCATGCCTACAAGACCTCGACTCAATCATGCCCAATTCACCTAGTTTCCATCACATACACAAATAATAATGGAAATTAAATCAAGTACAACATCCATACCATAAATATCATCATATATATCTATATGAGAAAGTCTGTGTATCCATACATATGTACACAGATACAAATAAATAAAAATATATCAAATCACTCAGATACAACCTCACTATATTTGACACACAAGCCAATATAAAAAATCAAAATCACAAAACTCACACATACATCCTCACTATCTTCGGCACACAGGTCAGTATATATATCAAAAAATTAATACAATGATCATCTCCAGTGACTAATCGTCACCCCACTTGATATCCTCTAGGCCAGTCTCATATGTTTCCTCCTCTCTACCTGCCTGTCATCCCACTAACATCTCACCACCCTCCATGGGCTTCAGTCTGACCTCTGCGGGTACCTCACCTAGAGCTAGCCTCTATGAACTAGTGGACTTGTTCTGACCCTGTCTCGGGGCTCGTCTACCCCATGTACTCTCCACCACTGTGAGTGAGAGACCTAGTCCTCTCACTCAAGGCCTGTTGTGCTCTATACTCTGCACATGTAGGGACATCTATCCCTGCGGCCATCAGGAGATCCTGATAGTATCTCGCCTTTCCTAGAGCATCCCTAAACCTAGTCATTAGTACTATTTGTGGTGGTGTCATCGGTCTCTGACCCTGTACCTGTACCATGGGACCCTATCCTACCCCTTCCTATAAAATGGGACTTTGTCCCTGAGCCTGTATGGGTTCATGTTCCTGTACATGGGCCTGAAGGGCCACAATCTGCATCTGTACAGTGATTACATGTTCCTACAAACCTACAACCTGTGCCTGTAGGGTAGCTTCCTGTACCCCATCTCCATCTTCACCCTCTATGGGTACTTTTCCTTGTGCAACTTGGTCCTGAAGGGATACTACCTGTGCATGTAGAGTAGAAACCTACACCTTTGACCCTGTCATCTACCCCTGTACTTTCTATAACTATGTCACCAGGGTAGTCACATGCCACTATAGGGCATCCCTCTGAACTATGATAATGGCTACCTTGGGGTGCCCTCGCCTCAGTGGTACAACCCATAATTATGTTACACACCACTGTATAAATCTATCTAGCACTTTAGCATCATCAATCTACTAGTCTACTGCCTGCTCCTCCTACCTTGTCGGCACTGTCGGTGGTGATAAAGGCATAGGCCTCTCCACGTCATCCCTCCTACTGTGGAAAGGGTGGAGGCACATCCTGTAGAAACCCAAACTGTCATCTAACCCTGTCTATAGGTATCATCTCATGCTCCCCGACATGGCATCCCTTTATCCATCTAAGCAGTTGTAGCTCATCCAACTCCACAACCATCTACCTATATGATGGGAAACCCATATACGGTTTCTAAATGATGTCCGCACCAAAAAACCCCTCTAGTACATGGTTGTAATATGCTACATTATGTGTATCCCTTGCAACCAGACGCTATCCAATAGTAGGTACCCATCGCCTGTAGCATACTTAGACCAAAACCACTTCAAATGCATCTGAATAGGGCATACCAACTAGACACACACACATGATGTGCTCATATTCCCAACAGTGTAGTAGAAAAGTGCAACACAAGCTGAACCATCCTAACCTCCCAAAGGCCCATAACTCTTTGTATAACTACACCAAGAATGCTAGTGCCCATGTAAAATGGGTCCTATCCTCCGTCATGTCGTGAAGAACCCCCATCAATGACTATGTGAATATCCCACTCTCCACATATGGCAGTGCAAAATAACAAACTACCTCCATAATCTAAACCACTAACCTCATCTCCTTAGGATGGGCCCTGTACATGTCTCTATAACTCAGTTTGACGTTATGGAACCACAACTCTGCCAGCCCCTCACTGAAAAGTGTCAACATCAACTCCTCAGATGCCTTTGAGGTAATGGAATACACATGCATCCCTACTATCGGTAGTCACAAGATCCTATAAAAATCCTCCAAGGTGACAATGATCTCACCTATTGCCAGATGAAAAGTGTTGGTCGTTGAATCCTATTTGTCAATGAGTGTGACCATCAAACTAGGCTCCCAGACTATGTGCCAGTAGTGTCTGACCCCAATTAGGCTAGCCCCTGCAACATGGTGTCACTCATTGGTGGTCATTCTCCCTCATACCGATACTAATAAGGCTAGTAACCTATCTTGTATCTGTAACTAGTCCTTCACCTACATCCAACAAACCATAACGTAATTAAATCTTGACCATACCTGCATTCACCCTGACCCTCCCCACTTATTCCCAAGATCCTTCCTACTCATAACATATCTCCCTCACCCCAACCTCAAATCATCCCTATGTATACCTATTACCTAAGTTATTTTCCTTCGATAATATCTTCCTATCTCATGACATATCTCCCCCACCCATCCCCTCTCATTTGCTAGCCCATTTTTCTCTAAATGCTTACCAACATTGGTTCTTATTGACTGGAAATAGTCTCCTAAAACTAGCATCAGTCACATCATCCTTTGCTGATGTCGGTTAACTCCCACTGACGTAGAAAAACCCTTGACCGACATCAGTCATTGTCGCGGTGTCAAATCCACCAAACCCTACCCTTTTTCTCTAAACATTCCACATTCTACCCTACCGACCTATCCTTCCCTACCTAAATCTCACCTCAACCCATCACCACCCCTCTTTAACCTACATACAACTTCCTACAATTCCTATTTCATAATCCTCCTTCCAATTTCAAATTTGATTCCCCACAAACCCATTTTTACCCAAACTCGATCTATATAAACAAATTCATTTAACAAACATATAATTAGACCGAATCCTACCTCATCCTGATGTTATTTTTTTGGGGGCACGTCAGGCCATTACACTGTTGGTCCACCCAACTCCTCTCCTACCTCTGCCATCACCGAATTCCCTCCTCACCTCCAACCAACATAATCTCTCACACCGATCTCATGACCCTGCCTGTAGACACCGAAATCATGTCGTAATCACCTTGGTCCTCTAGCACAGCCCTATAATCACTTTCTCATCCTCAAAACCTTATCACCTACCTCCTGTACCCCACACATTTTAATTTAATAACTTTAATTAAAATAATGTCATTTACCTCCATACATATTAATTTAATTATTTTTAATTAAGTTAATGACTTTTTACCCACACACACATTAATTTAATTATTCACATTAAATTAATTCACTACCCTCACACACCTATTTAATATAATTTCCTTTATTAAATGCACCTCACCTAACCACCCCCATCATTTGACCCATTAACCTAAACCCTAAACCAATGTCCTAAATAAAACCTAACATTAGACCCATCCCCTCACCTCACATTTAAAAGCCTCCTAAGGTCTGTTTTTACCCGAGAACAATCAAATAGTGGAGTAACTTCCTAGGAATTTTTTTGAACAACCCAAGATATCTCACCTAAACTGATGTCGGTTCACCCTAAACCAACACTGGTTATAATAGAATGGACCAAATGGCCTAATTAGACCCATCTACAGCTTTGTAATACGGGTTGAAAAACTTCTGATCTCGAGTTCGATCTCTTTAGACGCGACAACAGAACAAAGATTGATTTGTGATCAACAAAGGCAACTAAATACACTGACACAATAGTGAAACTTTCTTCCGAGCATCCTCCAACGTAGTAACTTCTTCATTATTCTTCAGACCTACACCTTAGAGAAAATTAAGTATCCTCCTTCCATCTATTTCATTTTCTTATCATCATTTGTAGTATTTGTGGTGAAGGAACCTAGTCCTTTACCCTATGTCCATTCCCTCTCTCTAGTTGCAGCCACCTTCCATACCTAATCATCTTAATAATTGGCGCAATTTCCTATTTGACCTCCTCAGTAGTCTCAGACCTTCGCAACATAGCTACACCCCCTCTGTGATCAATCCCCATCTTCTATCCACTCCAATTTTTATCCAAAACTCCAAAAAACTGGACTGTGTGATTCCACCAATACCTGACTTAATCATCGTCGGTTCTCTCTAACCATCACCAGTTACAATAAAATCATCATCGGTTTTATAAAACTGTGGTTGGTCTCTATGTCACCTAATCTATTCCAGAATAAAAAATTGTTTCTAACCCACATCTAACGTAACCTCATTTTTTCTGACATATACCTACTTGAACACCTATTTGACCGTCAGATCTATGTCTAACCTATCCTATTAGCTCAAATTCACCTATAACCAATCTACTTGACCTTTGGATCTCCTTCTAGCCTAGCCTATTAGATTATATCTAGCCTATTGTGTTTTGTATGAGATTCCTAAATCGTATTAAACTACAGTAGGACAACATTTACTTTATTTCAGCATTGGATTGTTTTAAACAGTGGATTGACATCCATCTAGGAAGTATCACACTTCCAAGATCTAGCATATGCTAGGCAGTCCACTACATATATTGTTTAACTCTCTTTGGTGGTCTTGTCTTGGTTCTTATATAGGTAGTTCCTCCTAGCCAAAAAGAAGGTCTCAAAATCACTTTGATTCAGAATTCAGATACGCGTGCATATAACCTTCAACCATCCCAAAACAGGTATTCCTCTTACCACCTTTACCTTATCTGGTTTGTCAAGTACTTCTCAGAAAACTAAGAAATTAGGTGAAACATTTTGGTATGCCTGATGGGACCCATCCGGGGTTCCTTGCATTTCATTCATTCCTAGGAAAAAAAAGTGTGTTTGTTTCCTTTCTAAAAGTGTACACACTAATTTTCTTCCCTGGTAATCCACTTCTTCTTTCTATTTTCTCTAAAGGACACATTTCAATTGGTGTATTTAAAAAGAACCTTCTTATTCTTGTTTTCTGCATTTTAATGAAAGAGCATCCCTCTTCCTGTTCATCTATTTTTGTCATCGAATATCATACTTTTGATTTGGGTTTAAAACAAGTGCACTGCATTCTGATTTAGCTCATTAGCTCACATTAATTGAGGGAAACCTATACACTGGAAGTCATGACCAGCTGATGGTTGACAAACGAATCATAGAAAAGCACTTCTATCCTTTTCTCTTTCTTTGAGTCTTACCAAACCACACAAAAATTCAAAATACATACATTCTTAAACAACATCCTACCTAGAAGAAGCTGTAGGTGATCACATGATCATAGTACAGTGGGTACCCAACTCACTGCTCTATCGATTCATACTTCAGAGTGAAGCCCACCCCCGCCATAACATTCCTAAAACATCACCCTTTAGAATTATTTCTTCGTAGGAAGCCTTTCTCACCAAGAAATTCTATTGTTCTATTCATAACAATCAGTCCATACAAATAGCTTAAGCTAAACAAATGTAATAAAATAGGCACTCTAGGTACGTTCTTTTTTAGTGATCTGTTTGATTTGCGTTTCGAGGTGAGAGCTTTCGATCATTATTTTTGTCTTTCCTTGCACACTCCCAATCATAGTCGTTGTATTCTGACTTCTTCTGAGTGTACTTGGACCACATCTTCATCATTCTCAAACTTCTGGGTTTGATTCAACACCAGTTTTTTAAATCACAACCATTTTTCTTGTTCTCTATTTCAATTTCATAGTAACCAGCTATGGTTATCTTTAACCATCATCGGTTACATTCCACCGAGCATTGGTTTAACCCAATCGGCATTGGTCTGAATTCTTTTTGGATACCTATCCAAAAGACACCTATTTCACTTTCTGAGCTGTAAAAGGCTCCTATCACCTTTCATATTTTCGTTACTTCAATCACAGTCACCTTACGTCACATCCTGTGTGAAAATTGTTAGTCTGGGACCATCATTTAATAGACTGTTGGTTTTTCACTATAACCAGCACCAGTTAAGCCTAACCGGCATCAATTTACTTGAACTGGCGTCGGTCACCCTCTGTTGTTTTACAACTCACCAGCCAACCTAATTCACTCATCATTGACTTTTTTCCTTGTTCTGTGGTGTTCTGTGCCATTCAGACATAATACAGTATCTCCAAATCAGTTCCTACCCACATGGTGCTGACCCATAGTCAGGAAAGCACCCTCATATTTCATGCTAGTCTACTACCGCTCCCACCTAGCCCTCCACCACCTGGTCCTTCACCACCTTCCATCTCATCATCCATGGATCCTAATCAACCTATCACCATTCCTATAGGTGACATAGAGTTTACACGACTCCTGGATCAAAATCCCGCTACTTTGAGCCACTACCTCACCCATGCCTCCACTCGAGATGCCTCGGGTTAATTGATCTATGGCATGCCTGTATCCTTATCTCCATCCCTAATGATCGCTTCCACCTCAGCTCCACCTCCCACCATGGTGACCTCACTCGTTTTATCCCTAGTTTTGTCGCAACTAGGTCCCACGCCAACTTTGACCGCCACATCCACCACCTCTATTACACCCACAGTCTCCACCATACCTTCATCCACCATCCAAAACATAGCATCATCCGCACCTTTTGTCTCATATATACCAATCACAATGCTACCACCCTTGGTGTCGGTAACCTCTACCCCATTTCAAAACGTTGTTCTTTTTATTCCCCAATCTCTACCTCACATCTCTACCAGGGTCACTACAAGTGTCCCACCCTCACATACCTACTACCATCCGCCTCTTGTTTCATTGGTCATTCAGTTCAGGTATATACCCTCTATGTCTATCTCTCAATTCCCGTCGCCTTATTCGACACCACCATACTCTATAATGTCCTATTCTTCATATGTCCAACAATATCCTTTTTTCACTTCAGGGGGTACCCAATCTTCATAACCTAACAATGACTTTATCAAGTTAATGATAGACAAGATGCAGACATTAGAAGCATCTGTTTCCAGCGCCCGCAATTCTCTCACCTATGACGAGATTTTTAATGATCCTATTCACCCATCCATTCCCATTTGCCCATATCCCGTACATTGGGAGATGCCTAAGTTTAACTACTTTGATAGTAAGGAAGACCCGCAACAGCATTTACGATCTTTCAAACATGGGTGTTACTTAATTTCCCATGATGATCCCTTGCTCTTGCGAACCTTTCCCATGTCCCTAACCGGTCCAGCATTGGATGGGTATAGTGGATTACCTAGACATTCCATCTTCTTATACAACCAAATAGCCCAAGCCTTCTTGGATCATTTTTCGATTAACATCGTTAAAAAGGTTACCATGACCGATCTTTATTCTACATGCCAATATGACGATGAATCTATCATAGATTTTGTCACTCGTTGGCGTAGCCTAATCAACAAACTTACTTTCCAATTACCGCAACCTGAACTCATAGAGCTCTTCACACGAGTCTGTGTTAGACATATCTCACCTACCTTATAGGTGCAAACTTTCTAAACATTTGATGAGGCTTTCACCATGGCACGTAAGCTTGAAATTTGTGCCATCAAAGAGAATAAGATACACTTATGAAACAATAAATCCTCGTTTAAATCACACGATACTTCCTCTTCCTTGAAACCTCAGATGAGTTATTCCAAAGCCAAGGGAACTAACAATGTAGTGGTACTTAAGGCTGGCCCTGCCCATCCATCCAATCATGCTAAGCCTTCATCCAATCTGTCACCAGTCTAAGCCTTCCAATTCAAACAAGAACAAAAGAAATACACCTCAATTGGGAAACCATATTCATCTGTTTTAGAAAATATTATTAAGGCCAATGCCATCACCCTTCCTCCTATCAAACCACATACTGGTTTTGACCACTCTCACCCCATACCAAGTTGGTATAAGGAAAATGACTACTGTAACTATCACTGTGTAAATGGTCACAGTGACAACAATTGTATCACCTTTAAAAAAATTGTTCAGGGAATGCTCGAGAGTGGCGAGTTAGTCCTGGATAACCCTAATGCACTTACCAATCAAGACCATATATTCAAGAAACCATTCGCTAACCATTCCCCATCTAATGATCAAACCGGTGATGCCTCACACAACGAAAGTAATACACGTGAGGTACATGTTATCTTTACCAATTTACCACTTGTTTCCCAAATATATCATATCCCCTCCATCAAGGAAATCCTAGCCCAAAATCTTCTACCCGCATAGGAACCTACTTTATCCATTCCTCTACCCATAGAGGAAAGCCCTTCACCTCCCCATACACGTGCAGAGGAGTCTCTCGTTAGCACCGATATCATTTCCCTTTCAGCTTCCCTACCTAGTGAGGTGCTACCAATTGTACCTCTTCCACCCACAAAGGAGTACCCATCATCTTCTCCACCTATTCAAGATCCAATAGATTTGCTATTACCGCTCGGTGACCATTTTCCATCAGCTACCCAAGATCCTGCGGACCTATTTTCAGCTCTCTTACGTACAGAGGCCAAAGCCAGTGAATTCCCTATTTCTCAAACACATTTTATGGGAATCGCCACTCACTCCACATCTACCTTATCTACCACTATGTCATTCTCACATTTGGCCAACCACCTGGACTATGTTGATAGGTCTTTACTTTGGGGGTGTCTCTTACTCCCAGCCTCGACTCAAATGCAATCATCTTCCACTGACACTTCTACCATTTATCCGAAGATGTTTCAACAACCCCAACCGCACATGAACATAACTCTCGATACATATTCTATTGCATCATCCTCATCTATACCCGCCCCTCTACTTGCTAGCCGACGTGTTCCAACATCATCTCTTGTATTTAAACCCACTAGTGTTCTAGGGTTCACACCCACATAAAACCTTGCACATCCTCCTATCAGGATACACTTGACCACATCTTCCCATATACCTATTGAACCAATCCCTCAACCTAGATGAAAAACCTAACCTTCTAACTCGCATGCACTAACCTCACCAACTACACCTTTATCACCTTCACCCCTACCATCCATCTTGGGACCTCACCCCTCTACCTTAACAAAATCTACTCTCTCCAGGGTTAAACCTTAAATTCCCTTGACCCCTTCACCACAACCTACACTTCTACCTAGGTGAACCATGCATCCTTCATCGCCATCTATAACTTCTTTTCCTCCTATACCACCATTACCGTCTATACCTCCTTCACTACCTATGACATTTTCTTCCACCTCACCTGTACCTCCCTCTCGACCTTGACCAACACCTACCACTATGCCTTATTTTTCCCCTTAAGTCACTCATCCTCTCCCACTATCTTCCTTTCCATCTACATCACGTGCTCCCCCTACACCTCTACCTAAGAAAAAGCACCAAAAATCAAAAAAACCATTAATTTCCAAAGAGGTGGTTAAACTTACCCCTCTTTCTGTTGCTGCACCTACACCAAAGAAAGTACAACCCAAATCCAAGATTACATCACCTCAACTACCACCACAACTACTCAATCTTCCAACCAAACCTACTTTCACTTCGCATTGTGATCCACTAGTGGGATCATATGCCACCATCTTGGCTAACCTCCTAGAAAGCTCTGTTATCACCCTCCCTCCTCTTAGACCTTATGAGCCTCTTAAACCTAAACCAGAATGGTTTGATGATACTTAAATTTGCACTTACCATCATGTGCCAAGACATGATGTTGAGAACTGTAAGGGTTTAAAGGTTTCCCTCATTCAATTATTTCCTTCTGACCCCAATTTTGATGATGATGATCTCTTAGATGATGAACCTATTTCACCCTCACTCCCTTCTTCACATCTTCCTCCTACACCTATACCACAACCTCCATCATCACTGCCATGACCTTTCTTTCCATCTCTGAAATTCAAAATCAACATGGTCCACATCTACGATATTTCTCAACCTTATCCTAAATTCTAGTGTTGGAAACTCATCCCAGAAGGCTCTTATCCACCTCTGGATAAATGTCCCTCCTACTAGTATACCTTTCATGGTAACCTCACCCCATCCACCTCTCTGCCTCAAATTAATATGGTTCACATCATTACCCGAGGTTAGCGAGACAAAGGGAAAGAAAAAATAGCCGATCCATCACCCAACCATGTACTCAATATACCAATTGCACCTGCACCTAAAGTCACTATCTATGGTCCAGCATATCCTATATCTGATGGGGTTACGCACTACGCAATTCTCAAACAATTACACCAATCTCCTCTCAAAATGTCCTTATATGATCTCATCCAAACCTTAGAGTCACATCGTCAAGCCCTCATGGAGGTCCTTCAATCTATAAATTTTTTTCCTAATGACCCCACACCTGTAGCATCTATTATCACACCTCATCATCTTGCCTTACCAAATTGTAATCTACCTCATCACCTCCACCTTCTCACCAAGTTACTGCCCTTAGTTTCTTGGATGAAGAAATTGTCCCCCACCAAACCAATGACCCAGATCCTACTCTTTTCATCTCCATCCATATCAATAATATACACATCTGATGTGTTATGATCGATGGGGGTGCTAGCATTAACATCATCTCCTCTCATGCATTCAAACAAATGCACATACCCAACAACTACATGCATAAACATCCAGTCATGTTGTGTTCATTCAATGACGCTATCACCTCTACACTTGGCACTATCATCCTCCATGTTTGTGTGGGTCCCCGTACTATTCTTGAGCTATTCTATGTTTTGGAAGGGGAGTTTCAATATAATTTGTTGCTTGTCAGACCCTGGATTCGTGTCATGGGTTGTGTTCCTTCTACTTTGCATCGATGTGTAAATTTTGAACATGAAGAACATTCCTATACCATTCCAGCTGACCCATCACCTTTTAAAACTTGTAACCTGCTTTACCGGCCCAATGATGGTCCTTACACCTATTAAGCCATCTACCTCCCTTCCTACATCTTCTTCACACATGACCCCCTCCACCAGTGCCATTGTAACCTCACCTTCACCCAAATATTCTATTCCCACCGCTGCTGTCGCTTCTACCAGTCACACATCAAATTCCCAACTAACTGAAACCTCCACTAATCTAACTTCTAATGCTTCCTCCATTCTAGCCACCAATATATCAACCACTGATCCCTTGGAAGGTGTTTTTCAACACCTCACTATGGGGGAGTATCACCTGTAAAATGTCAATACATTCCTTACTCCACAAGAGTATGGAAACCTTCACCAGCATCCTCACTATGATCACCACATAGGCGAGTGTCTCCTTTATGGTCCTCCCCACCTCTGTACCCATCTTACCTATGGGGGACTTGATATTTCCACTTACACACCCGAACCACCATCACAAACCTGACCTTTTTCGGCTGACCTTCAGTTGCTTACCAACCACCGCTTCGCTCACACTTTCCTACACCGTTATGCCTAGAAGGGTTTCAGATTTGGCCTTTATGAGCAAGGTCATCACACCGTTATTTCATGTACCATGTGTAAACACAATGATCATAGTGGAATCAGTTTTACCAAACTATCTGCCAAAAAGCCCCGTATTGAACTCATTGAAGACATTGACCCCTCTCCACCTTCTTCACCTACCCCACCTTCACCAATGGAGTCGATGGATCAAGAATCTATCCCTCCTAACCTTTTTATTCATAAATACCATTTCCTTGGGGCCTCTGACCTATCACCGTGATGGCAAGGCTCCTTCCTCTCTTCCTTTCATGTATCCTGACATGATAGGGGATGATACTCCTATTAATGTCGTTCAATGTTAGGATGATCAGTCCATACTCACCTACCTTGGTGTTAAAGACTCTTATATTCACCACTCATTACCTTCTGAGACACCAAACAATGTTGAATGAATCGACTATCGAAGTCAACATCCACACTCAGGATGACCCCCACATTCTCAAGATTGGCCAATCTTTGGATGTTGCTGAATAGGAAGCCCTCACTTCTTTTCTTAAAAATCATAGACATGCTTTCACTTGGTCCTATGCTGACATGCCTAGCATTGATCCCACTATCATGGTCCAAAATATTATAACCATTCCCGATGCCAAACCCGTAAAACAAAAGTTGAGGAAAATGCACCCTCGCATTACTCTTCTTGTCAAAGAAGAACTTCAACACCTTCTCTCATCTTCCTTCATCTTACCCATCAATTACCCCCAATGGATTTCTAACATCATCCCTATCACTAAGGTGACAGGGGGACTTTGCATTTGCACCAATTTCTGTGATCTCAACCTTGCCTTCCCAAAAGATGATTTTCCTTTGCCTGGTATTGACCAGTTGATTAACCTTACTGTTGGCCATGAGATGCTATCACTTATGGATGGTTTCTCAGGTTATAACCAAATATTTCTTGCTCTAGAGGATCAACACAAAACCACATTCATTACCCCTTAGGGGACCTTCTACTATTGAGTCATGCCTTTCGGCCTTAAAAACACGGGTGCCACCTATCAGCGGGCTATGACCTACATTTTCCATGACATTATGCACCATATATTAGAAGATTATGTAGACGATCTTCTTGCCAAATCCATCACATCGGGCCGAATTTCTCACTTCGGTGAAAATCATCTTTTATCACCTTATCACTGATAATGGAAAACAATTCAAAAACAAAACTCTATAGAAACTTTGCGATGCCTTTGGCATCCAGCTAAGCTTCTCCTCACCATATTATCCACAAACCAATGGCCAAGTTGAATCCACCAACAAAACCTTAAACAAAATTCTCATGAAAGTGTTGATGATACTGGGAAGGATTGGCATATGCACATTCCTTTCACCCTCTGGGCATACCATACTAGTATTCGCACCTCCACCATTGCCACTCCTTTTTTCTCTGGTCTACGGTACCGAGGCTATTTTGCCTCTCGAAGTCTAGATTCCATCTCTCTGTATCTCTCTTCAAGATATGCTTACTGATGATGAATTTCACAAGACCATTTATCACAACTTGAGTTATTAGATGAACACCATCTTCATGCTCTTGACCATCTCCAAGTCTACCAAAAATGCATCAAGCATGCCTATGACAAATGTGTCCCAATGCACCTTCAATTTCAGTGATCTTTTCCTCAAGGAAAATCAACATGTAACCAAAGCAGAAAAAAGCAAACTGGGCAAGTTTGCTCCTAATTGGCTTGGACCATACATTGTGACCCATGACTATGGATCAGGTGCTTATCGCTTGTCTTCACTTGATGGTAAGCCCAAACCTGAGCCCCTCAATGCCTTGCATCTTCGACCATTCTACTATTGACTTCTATTCCTACATCACTACTTCTCTATTTCATGCTCATCCCTTGAGCGCCATTCACCTTTCTCTTTTCTGCCCCTCCACTTCAATGACTAAACAAGAATCATGTGATTACCCATCACCCTTTTTCCTTCTCTTAAATATGTGCACCATGGCTCTGCACATGGCATGATTCTCATGGATACTTTTCATCTTCTTTTAGATGAGATCCCATGGTCATTCACCCTTTCCTTTTGAACAAGAACCAAATGCTTCGTTATAGTCTCGTCCATGACTTAAAAGCCAAAAATAAAAAATTAAAAAAATCTTTCCAAAATAAAGGGATCAACTCCTTGAGTCAAACTTCCAATATAAAAGATGAATCCCTCAAAAGGACATCTTCCACCTATAAGTAGACTACTCCCTTGAAGGACAGCTATAAAAATCTCGCAACTCTCTACATAGTCTTTCCAAAAAGAGGACTATTTTCTCAAAAATCAAAATTTAGAAGCTTCCCGCATCGATCAGCTTCACGAAGACCTCAAGGAGACATATATTCATCCCATATAGACTTCCCGCATTGATCAGTCTATCTAACAAAGTCAAAAAGAAAAGAAAAGTAAACTTTTCCGTCATGGACTTGTCTATTGTGATCTTGGATTCCTTTCCCAAGGCATTTTTACTTCATACCATATGACCTAATTACCTTCACCTCCTTACCCATTGTCTTTTCACTTCATACCTCAAGGGACCAGCTGAACCAATGACATTTGGTGATCATGTGACTATTAATCACTCTTAGAATTATCAATCATGCAATGTCTTTAGGGTCTTACGTTCACTAGCCTATCTTTAGATGTGTTTCATATGTTTTGATCCTTTCCAATCGGGTGGCTTTCTTGCCCCCTCTTATCTTTTCTCTTCTTCATTACCTTTTGATCCTCCTATATAGGACTAGACCCTCGACGCCTATCTTTTGGGATTTTCTTCTCCCACCTTAATTGACCTAAAATCACCTTTACCTATCTACCTATACTCTACCCAAACTTAATTGACCTTGACCTAATCATCCCTATGACCTAGACTCAACCCTACCTATCAACCTACCTACCTCTTCTTCTATCTTTTCATATTCTTCCCTAGCCTATGGGAGAACTACATTGGTCTGAGGTCCCTTTTCACCGGGACTATGTAGGCAGCACTTCCAGGGCATGGGGCCCTAGAAGGTTAGCTCGGCCACTCTTTACCCTAACCATTTTCCCCATCTTTACCTGATTTCCTGTTCATATCAAAAACCCAGAAATCTATCCCATATCCACATCATTCGACCTACATACAATCCTCATGTTTCACATACTCTTTTACCACTACAATTATTTCCCATATTCATCTATAACCCATATTTAAACATTGTACACCATTACATTCATTTTCATTAACATGTATTACCACAATACCGAAATACACATCCATGCCTAAAATCAACCTGACTCGATCCATACCTAAACTGACCTGACTCGATCCATGCCTAAACTAACCCGACTCAATCCATGCCTAAAATTAACCTGACTCAATCCATGCCTAAACCAACCTGACTCGATACATGCCTAAACTGACCTGACTCAATCCATTCCTAAACCGACTTGACTCCATCATGCCTAACTCACCTAATCCATTCATATCATAACGAAAGTAAAATAAAATACAAATCACAACACATAATCATCTGAACCTCATACATCTCATCATATAAATTCCTGTGTATCAAAATAATGTACACTTATCTCAAAAATACATGTGTCTCTCATACATCGTTGGCATGCCGGCCGCTATCCAATACAAAAATATCTTTGGCTCGCAGGCTGGTATCATGTACAAAAAAATAATAATAAATATAAAATCTCTTCAGCACGTAGGCTGGTCTCATATATAATCCATACAAAAATGACTTAGCATGTAGGCCAGTCTATAGCAAGTCAATCATCTCCCCATCTAATGTTGGGGAATGATCCCTATGACTCTATCTGTCTTGACCCCTCTGCCACACATGTCTGGTACCCAGCACCTACCTCACCTCCTGTTGATGACGCCTCACCTGGGGCTGGCCTCTATACACTAGTGGCCTCTGCACCCTATCTCTAGGCTCGCTGGCCCCCTGTACTCTCCACACTATGAGTGTGGGATCTAGTCCTCTCACTTGAGGTCTGTTGTGCTCTATACTTGGAATAGGTGGGCACATCTAGCCTGGTAGCTAACAAATGTTCCTGATAATATCATGCCTCTGCTAGGGAATCCCTGAATCTGACCATGGTCACTATCTGTGGGGGTGCCATGGGTCTCCCTACCTGTGTGGATTCCTGTACCATGGGACCCTATCCTGAAATCTAATTTGTCGGTACCATGGCCTGACACGGCCCTGGGGGCTATGCCTGTGCCTGAATTTGGGCCTGCAGAGTAGTAATTTGTGCCTATGCTACTAACAACTAGCTCTGTAAACCTGTAACCTCTCCCTACACTATGGCCAACTGGCCCTGTAAGTCTTGTACATGTGCCTATTGGGTGGCTATCTGCTCTCCCCCTCTGCCTACCTCCTTTCCATCTCCATCTCCCCCTGCCTCCACCTATATAAGTACCTATCCTTGCCCTACCTAAGCCTGCAGTGTCACTATATGAGCCTGTAATGTGGCAACCTGTGACTTTGTACCTGTTAGCTACCCCTGCATAATCCCAAGCTATGTCACCAGGGTAGCCACCTGCCCCTGTAGGGTGTCCCTCTGTACTGTGATGGTGGCTAAATCTGGCTGCCCTAGTTTTGGTGGTATGGCTCTTAGTTGTGTTTTCTGCCACTATCTGTATCCATCTGCCACTCCGGCATCATCAATCTATGAATCCACTAGCTACTCCTCCTATCTTGTAACACCCTGAACTGTTGTTACTTTCTCCTGAGCATACAAGTGTTGATATGTTATTTCTTGTAAAAGGATGTGTTCCTCGATTTAGAAATCATGCTTGATATGTACTGTAATTTCTTTGCAGATTTTAGATCTTGACTGAGTCGAAATATGATTAGACTCTTTTATTTATTTCATTTTTCATCTGAGTTTAATCTGATCTCGGAATGAATTATAGAGTTATCCATCTATAATACCTAGTCTTGGATTAGTGGAATTGATCCAAGTATTGCTTTAAGTTTGTTCATGATGAATTAAAAATTACAGACCTTGAACAGGTTGCAAGGTCTAGAAGCATTTAATAAGCTAGTCAAGAGTATGACTCAGGCTGATCAAGTGAAATGAATTGGTTCCCGATATGGAAGTATATCTGGAAGGTCTCGATCGTGGACTAGGTAATAATTTGGTTACATACGATTCTGCAGCCTAAGGCAGAACAGGAGCTAACCCTGTTCAGGAAGGTATGATGTAGGTCTTTTTCTGAGTATATAGAATGTAGACCTAACTGGAATTATTAATGGTTAGTAACCTAAAACTAAACCTAACCTAGGGGTTAGATTAGTGTTAATCTAACCTAGACCTAGGCTAAGTGCTAATGTCCTAAGTTAGTATCTACGTGTGATATGGTTAGAATAAGTATTATCCTAAATTCTAAACCTAAGTTACTAACCTAACTATTAAACAAAACGTATGGGGACCTATGGAGGGGTGCGAACCATGGGCGACGTTTTCTATGGGATTAAATACATGGGATAAGGATGAAGGATAGGTCTTGGTGGAGGTTTTGGGAACGGCTAACCTGTGCCGACGTGGTAGGTCGCCAAAATTGGAAATGAACTTGGGATTTTATTTGATTGTCGCCAACTTTGGCAGTCGGTGGAAGTGGAGTTTAAGCGGGAAAGTTGGTGAATTTTCATTCAATGCTCTCGGTAGACGAGCTCGGAACTCGCAAGAAGGCATGCAAATAGGAAGTTTGTTGGTTTGTTTGGCTTATCGCGATTTTCAGTTTTTCTTCTACCTGTTCACTGGTTCTTCGCACCAGTCTTCTTTGTGTTGCATGGCAAGCATGAGGTTATCTAGCTCTTTTCTCTGGCAAGGAGAGTATATATGTTTTGGAGATAGAAAAATTTTGTTGGTCGCTTTAACTTGGAAAAGGAAAAGGAAGTATGAGCTCTTCCAGTGGTCTGCTTCGAAATTTGAGCAAAAATCCAGGCATGTTAGGCCCTAACCTTTAAAAATCTTGTTGTCTTTCAAGTGATTTCATCAGAACAACTCTGTTCAAATGATTTATGGAATTAGATGTTTATCTATGGATGTCTTGTGTGATTTTTCTTGGTTCAGTATCTCTTCTGGTTCGAATCTTCATTTATCCTTTGTTGGGTGTTTATTAAATTCGAACTGTGGCATTATTTTCTTGTGTTTGCATTCTGGCTTAATTATGCGAAACATGTGAAATGTGTGAATGCTCGGCCTGTTCAGCGTGAGCCCATGAATCATTCCTGTGATGGGTATAGGCCATTGATTGTCTGTCAATTTTTGGTCGTTGATTCTTGCTTTGGAAACAGTCGGAAGAAACATTGATGGAACTGTTTGTTTGTTCAGTGTTATGAAATCTTTGTAGGCTCTGTCATGGGTTTTGATGATGGTAGTTATTGATACTTTGTGGGTTTTGTTCTATCTTTTAAATCTGTTTGGGAACAGGTAACTATTGTGTTACAGTAGTCATTACGACCTAGGGGAAGTTGTTTTTCCTTGTTATTGTGGTAACGGGATTTAACCCGTTGACAGTATACAATATGGATAAATGTATTTTTTTAATTAAACAACTTTGTGGAGTCCTCGGAATGAAATCGGTATTTGATTTGCTTACACTTGATTTGTTCTGAATGATTGCCATAGATGGCATAGAAGGATTCATTAACTATTTGTTTTTATCTATACTGTTGTTGGGTTCCGCGGTTATTGGTATAAACCCGTTTACAGTATGCAATGTATATATATATAGAATTATGTTTGTTTTAATCTGAACGACTCTGTAGAGTCGATGGAATGATTTGTATATATATTTGATCCACTGTTCAAGTTGAATATAAATGAATATTGGGAAATGTTGTACTAATGACCTAAGGGAATAACTTGTATTTCAATCACTGTTATTCTGTAAGAGTACCTTCATGTCGCAAGGATTTTGTGGTACAGATTCTCTTGGGTCTTCAGTCTATGCAAATTTGTGTAAAAGATTGGCAAGAGTTCAGTCAGATTCCTTGTTTTGAAATCAGTAATTGGAATTTCTTACCTAATTTTTAATAAGCTCCGTTGATGGGCTTAGATGGAATCGTATGCAATTATTTGACTTGTTACTGTTATTCGGATTCATATGAATTCTTAGAAGGTAACCTGTATTGTTTTGTACCTTTTGAACCTGATTTTTGGGACACTGTCATTTTGTCACTGTTCCTTGAGTATGGATAATTATCTTGTGTCCTGGCTCTGTTGAAGTGAGTCGCGAATACCATACTTAGATTTGAATGCGCCCAGGTGAGTATAGTTATGCTATGTTCCTTCCTATTTATTTCAGTTCGATTGAGACTGGTTATGTATCAGAGATTCTGTGTGGTCATCTTGGCATAGTCCTTAGGAAACTTCAAATTGCTTAAAGCAATGAAGTCTGTTGTTGACAACGATATGCCAGAGGTTCTTTGATTTCGAACTTGGATCGAAAACCTTGCTGTGTTTAAAAGGAACTAGTATTGAGCTATAGGTTGATATATGGGATTGATGACGTGTTAGCTACTGTACAGGAGTTTTTGGCTATGTTCTTTTTATTTAAAACAGCTATCCTTCTTGTGGCTTGTCGGACTTGTTGATATACATACTGGGTGAATGTTTTCCATATGTGGAGACGGTACAGTAGTGAACTTATATGAAAGGGGGTATGAATGATATGTTCTTTCTCTTCTATTATTATAATACTGGTAGAGATCTGTCTAACAGTTGGTATTGCTTTTGTAACATATTGGTGGAATCACGATTTTCTATGATATTCCATTTCTAATGAAAGTGACGATTTGTTCAATATTACTGATCTTGGATTCAAGATGATTGTTCTAATACTTTCGTTCTTTGATTCTTAATATTTGATGAAATATTAGAGAAGTGAGTAAGACTATTTTGTAATGATGATAGAGTTACACATTTGTAGACATTTTGTAATACAAAGGCATAGTCTGAATATGTTTACTTGTTTGGATAATTGATCTCATTTAAACAGGGTGTTTAATGAAAACAATTGATGGATTGCAATTGTTTTAAAAGTTAGCGCTTATCATGCTCAGTTCATCAAACTGACTCATGTTGAATATTTTTGCAGATGGTTGCCGTAAGTGGTAAAAGCAATGCAGATCTGACAGGATGATCAGATTATTTAATTTGTTTCATAATGAATTACAGCTTGATTATATAAATGTACTGTATGTGGAAAGATGTTTCTTTTCCGTTAAGCATTGTATCCAGTATGCTGCTTGCATAAAATGTAATTGTATAATTTTGAAAGGAATGGAAATAAGTGTTTGATACTTATGTGATGTATTCTATTTCTGATAGCTGACCTTCTTCGGTTTATATACCAGAATGGCAATGATATCTTTGTAAAATTTTGGATTCTTTTGTGATTGACAATGAAAGCTTACAAGAAAATGCGGTTGAATTCATATGAGTGTTTAGCAGATCTTATTGTTCTAGCGAAAGCAATATTGAATTTAAATAATTGTCTTTCTAAAAGTTAGGTTAAAAATGAACCTAAGCAGAACGCTAAACAAGCTGGATTAAATTACTAATCCCTAGTCCTGAGTATGACAGGACAATATTAAATTGGATTCTTAATCATTTATGTCCTTATACTAATAAGTATGATATAAATTCAGTTAAGAGAACTGATATAAATCAAATGAAGTTCGGATGGCAATCTCATGTGAAGGTTATGAGATATTGTCCAATTCTTTTGTTTAGAATCAGGTGTATTCTAATGACTCCTTGATGAGAGCTTGACCTTAATACCTCTACCATGTAATGGGTTTTATAGAGGAGGGTCGTCTTAAGAAAAAGAATCCAGGGATCGGGAAAGGCTAACCTTAGGGAAAATTCTTTAAAGTAATTGAAACTCAAGTGCGTAACGCATGTTGTTAAGTAGATCTTTTCGAGGTGGATTTAAAGGTTGACGACAAAAGTCAACTGCAGGGTTGTACCTCCAAGAAGATTAGGATCTTCTCGAAGTTACAACAATGCAGGAGACTTATGGCGACACCCTTTGCATTGATCACTAAGATTTACACTTTGATCTCGCACGAGTTACTCAGGGTCCGATTATGAACGTGGTCATGTTATAAGGCTGCATAGGAGATTCGGGGTATCATGACACACTGGTTGAACTGCAAGGTTGAACCAGTATGTCACCATATCCCTAATCCTCGTCGGCATCCATATAACATTATCACCTTGATAATCTACCTCCGAGTGATTCAGTTGTGAAAGGAAGGACTGACAGTAGTCAGTGTAGGACATTCTATATAACATAAGAATGGGGTGAAGGATGTATTCCAGATTGACGAGTATGCCGTTAAGGAATACGAGACATAAACAGTATGTTTCAAATCTTTGGCCAAAGTATCGCAAGCTGCTGATTGCGTTGTCCTAGTTCACCTAGTCTAAGGGATGAGATGCTGATGAATAATGGTAACAATTATTTAGTTAGGTTCCTTGGACAAAGCATTCTGAATCCCAGAATAGGGAAGAGAACCACAGGAGTGAAGGGTTAAGTAATAACGCCAACTCTTATTACTCATGAATAGATCGGTAGATTACCGAGTCATGGAATGAATATATCGGAGGTACTCCGAGTCATTACAGCTGCATATGGTTATCTGTTATATGAATGGTTATTTGATTTGTGAGTTCTAAATTATGTATTTAGAACCAGAATGCATTTATCAAAAAAAAATCGACTTGTTCTATTGTCTAAAATGAGGATGTTACATATCTAGTCAGCATGGTGGGTCAAGGTGGAGACATAGGTCTCTCCACATCATCTCTCCTATACTACGAGAATGGAGGTGGTACATCTTGGACTAACCCAAACTAGCTCCTAACCCTCTCTACAGGTATCCACTCATACTCTCCTGATCTCCTCCCCTCTATCCACATATATAGTTGAATCCCATCTAGCTCCATGGCCATCTATCTATATGCGAGGAAGCCCACATATGGCCTCCAAATGATGTCCACCCCAGAAAACCCCTACAACAACCTTCTATAGTAAGATACATCATGAGTATATCTAGCACCTCGAGCCTCTCCAATGGACGGTACCCACCGCCTATACCAAATTCTCAAAACTCTCCATGGGAATGCATCTTCCCAGGGCATCTCGACTAGTCGAACACAAACAATGTGCTCGTAAGCTCAGCAATGTAGTAGTACGGCGCAACAAATGTTGAACCTCCACAGTCACCCGTAGGCCCCATAGCTCTCTATATGTCTATGTTAGAAATGCAGGTGCCCATGTGAACCGTGTCTACTGTATCACCATGTCATGAAGGACTCCCATCAGTGACCTCAGGAATCTCCCACCCTCTACATCTGGCAGTGTGAAGCAACACACTACCTCCATCAAAAGTACCACTAACCTCATCTCCTCTGGATGAGCTCTATACATCGCTCCATAGCTCATGCTAGCACTATGAAATGTCAGGTCTGCTACACTCTCACCAAAAATGGGTGCTAGTTGCTGCTTAGATGCCTCTGAAGAGATAGAATAAACTTGGGCCCCCAATATGGGTAACCACAGGATCCTGTAGACATCCTCCAGGGTGATCGTCATCTCACCCATCGACATATGGAAGGTGTTTGTCATCAAGTCCCATCTATCGATGAGGGTAACCATTAGACTCACCTCTTAGACTACATGCTAGTAGCACTTCACCCCTATCAACCCCACCTCTGCAACATGTTGTCACTCCTCCAGCATCGTGCTCACCTGTACTATCAATAATAAGGGCGGCACTCGGGCCCTCATCCACAGCTCATCTCGGGCCTGCATCCCACAAAAACAAATGTATTAGTACACCTTCCCAACTTACCCTATTTCACCCCCATCCCATTGGCCTTATTTCTCATCTAACCTACCCATACCCATCTACCCTAACCCTCACCCAAACCTACCCAAACCCATCTACCCTACCTATCTACCCTAACCACCTAAACCCACCCAAACCCATCCACCCGAAACTATCTCACCCAAGCCACCCTAAACCCTTCTCATCTCCCTTAACCCTTTTCCCTCTCACCTAATTCCTTCCCACCCTACCTTTACTCTATTCCTTTTTTTGTCCCAACTTACCCTTAGGTTGACCGACCCCAATTATCCCTTGACTGACCATGGTCTCCCCTTGACCAGCATCGGTCATTATTATTATGATTGATATCAGTCACTACCCACTGATGTCAACCACAAGTCGACCGACGTCGGTCATTGTCATGCCACCCGCCACGACTTCCCAACCCTACTTTTTCCCTTCCTACTCCTACCCAATTAAACCCCTCTTTACACCCCTAATTATTCCTATACTACCCTTTACTCTACACCCTACCCTTCCCCATTCTCATTTCCCCCCTTTTTCCCCTTATTTTCAAATTTCTTCCCCCCCAACCCCCATTTTTAACATTTTTTATATTTTAACCAATTTCACTAAACGATCAATAACCAAGGTTCCAAACCTACCTGATCCTATTGTCACTGTCATGGTGGAACCATAGCCTTCGTGCTGCTCCTCCCGATCACTCTCTAGCCTCTACCATCTAAGAATGTCCACTAAATCTCCACACCAAATGCTTCACTCGCTTTGATCCTGTGACCCCACCTCTCACTCAACAAACCTCACCTACATGGCTCACTAACCAACTCTTGGATGTCCTTATTTTTCCTTTTCCTTTTTTCTCTCTTCTTCTCCTTTTCTCCTTTTCACAAATACCAAATGAATTTTCAACACGTGGGTTTTTCACCTTTTATAGCCTACCTGACTCAACTGATGTCAGTTAACCCTTGATCGATGTTGGTCTGATGCCCTAGCTAACCATCATCAGTTCCTCTCCACCGTCATCAGTTCATACTGACCATTTTTGGTTACCCTACACAGTCATTTCCCTCACATTTACCTAACTTTCCTTACTTCCCCTTTCTTTTGCCTCCTCTACACCTACCTGGACCACTTTAACTTCCCCTCTAGCCCTCCACCTTCTTCAACCTTACCTTGTTAGCTCTTGAAGCCTCATTATTTTACCCCTACCTCGGCCTTACCCATGTTGTGATCTATTTACCTGGACCCGAAAAACTATTTGTGACCTTTGACCTCATGTGTTCGCTATACCTTGCAGTAGTGTTGCCTATGTTGATTGACCCAATGACCTTACCTAGCCTATTACAGTGACTATTTATCCTAACCTTACCTTTGGTATACCAGAACATACCTAAATGTTCCTCCACCTGACCTACGTTGTGTTTCTTGACCTTATCTTATACCTTGGATACTGGAATAACTTCAACCTTGTTTGGATAAACCTATCAACCTAGATGATGTAGAGTTTGCAAGCTCTTCAACCTGGTACCATGTCACAGTTTATACGTGTGTGTGCGTTCAACTGCCCCTACCTTAGACCTAGGCCCTGTCATCACCAATCCGGCACTATGATAATTCTTCACCGGGAACTCCTCGTGCTATGATTATTTACTAATGCACAACCTTTATTTTGGTGGATGTAATCTGGAAACAAAACAACAACCGAACACAAGAATACCATTGACTATGATAAGACAGAATGACGACAAATCTGAAATATCAAAATAAATTATAATATTAACATGAAACTGTTACAATCTCACCCATGAGATACTTCAACAAGACTATGGGAGAAACTTTACAATTACACCTCTTGATGGCTTCTTCAACACACCTTTAACTGATGGCTTCCTTCGCACACTTCCTACAATATTTCTCACTACTTCTTTCTATGCTAAATGAGGGGGGTGGCCTCTCTATTTATAGAACTTCCAGGCTTATCCATCCTATCTCTAAGATAGGATAAGAAATCCACTCTGACGAATCATATTCCATACCTTAACTCTTATCTGTACATGTAAGCTTATCTGTTAAGATAAGATAAACCTTATCATTTTACATGGGTTCCACATTTTTAGACTTTTTACAAATAAAATACACAAAATATTTATGACCTCACTCCTTGTCCTTATTACCAATATAATATTTCTAATTCCTAATCATGTAGACCCTACTTCTCTAATTACCCAAACTTTGGCATTTTAACATTACCGGACCACTTACGACAAATATTTACTTTTTACAACATTCCTATTGTACTTTGACTGTTACCATACTCCACATTATCGGTGACACCGTACTAACGGCGCCGTTATCTTCTATCAGACGCTACTACTAATTATACTTAACAACATCCTATTCCTAATACATATATTAATGAAATAGAAATTATGGAGGAAAATTTTAGTGTCGACATCTTCCCCCTTCCTAGCTTCTACTCCGTCCTCGGAGTAGACTATTCTGGTGCTTAGAAAATCTTCAACTTGTCGTGGTTGACCCATTTCGTAATGGGAGTGCCATCCAATTCCTCCAGTTGGTACGTACCATTTTCATGCACAGCTACTATTTTGTAGGGCCCCATCCATTTTGGAAGAAATTTTCTCTGTCTTCTTTTTTTGTATCTGGAATCATATACTAGAACCAAGTCATTCACTTGAAATGGAGACCACCGGGATCTTTTGATCAAAGTACTCCTTCTACTTCATTTTCTTCTTATGGCTTGTATCCTTCGCTATTTCCCTCATTTCTTCTAGCAAATGAAGATGTACCAACCTTTCTTTTACTGAATCATTTTCATCCATCCTTTCATTTTTCATAACTCTCACAGTGGGAATATCAAACTCAATAGGAAGAACTGGATCAATGCCATAGGCCAATTGAAATGGGGAGTATCCTATTGCTGACTTTGATGTTGCCCTATATGCCCACAATGCTGCATGAATCCTCTTATCCCATTTATGTACCTGCAAGGCCGCATCTTTTCCTAGAATTTGACACAGCACAAATTTTTTTCGTTCCACCTGTCCATTTGTGCTTGGCTTGTATGTTGTTGCCTTCCTGTGCTTGATAGAAAACTTATTGACTAGGGCTTCTACCACCTCATTAATGAAGTGGCTCCCTTGATCTGTTACAATTTCTAATGGACAACCAAATCTGGTGACAATGCGTTCATATATAAACCTTACCACTTCATCCATGGAAACTGTTTTCAATGGCCTAGCTTCAACCCACTTGGTTAAATAATCTGTGGCAACTACAATATACTTATTTTGATGTGATGTAGTTGGAAGTGGACCTACAATGTCTATTCCCCACTTTTCAAAGGGACCAAGTGGAAGAATAGGACATAATGGAGCTGATGAAGTCTTACGGTTACCATGTGTTTGACAAATATCACATGTCTTACAATAATTATAACAATCTTTAAAAAGAGTGGGCCAGTGATAACCTGCATCCAAGATCCTTCTTGCTGTAAGTTGTCCAGAGAAGTGCCCTCCACATGTACCATTGTGGAATTCTTCTAGTAGCTCCTTTCCTTGATCACGTCCAACTGCCCTCTTGTATTGTCCATCAGGTCCTATTCGAAATAATGCTCCATGCAGAATAGAATATGGACGACTAGCTTGAGTAATCTTTCTCTTAGTCTTTGCATTGGCACCATCAGGAAACTTGAATTCATTCAGATAATTCCAAATATCTATGTATTCACTAGGGATTGTGTCAAGGGAGAACAATGCTGCATTGGGAAAATCATCATCATCACAAGATGATCCTAAACCACCATAGGCTCGAGAGAGTGCATCTGCATTGACATGCTTCTTTCCTGGCCTATCTATAATATCAAATTCAAATTCTTGTAGCAAAATTATCCATCTAGCTATCCTCCCTGATGGGTTAGGCTTATTGACAATATATTTCAAAGCCTGATGATCCGTTACAACTATAAATTTCTGCCCTAGCAAGTAATTTCTAAACTTCTTTACAGTAAAAATAATAGCCAGAGCCTCTTTTTCAGTTACAGTGTAGTTTACCTCAGCACTGCTCATTTTTCTGCTCCCAAAGTAAATTGGATGTTCATTCCCATTTTCATCCTTTTGGCTCAAAGTACTACCTAGTGCTGCATCTGAGGCATCAGTGTACACAATGAATGGCTTGCTCCAATCTGGATTCTTCAAAACAGGTGAAGACACCAGGGCTTCCTTCAGTTGTCCAAAAGCTTCATGCGCCATTTTTCCTAGTTCATAAGCAACATCCTTCTTCAAGAACTGGGTTAGTGGCTGTGCAATCTTTGAGAAATTCTTGATGAACCTTCTATAGTAACCCACATGGCCTAAAAATGATCTCAACTTACTTCTATTCATAGGAAATGGTAAATCTTTGATTTTTGAAACTTTATCAGGATCAGTACCAATACCATCTCTGGATACAACATGCCCTAACAAAACGCCTTTAGAACATCCAAAGACACACTTTGTAGGGTTTAGTGAGGCTTGTGCTTCATCTAACCTTTGAAATGCTGTCTCCATCTGGTGCAGGTGGTCCAACTTGCTCCCATAGATGCAAAAATCATCCAGAAATACTCCGATGAAGGTCCCAATGTAGGGTTCAAACACCCTATTCATCAAACGTTGGAATGTTTCTGGAGCATTACACAACCCAAAAGGCATAACTCTATAAGCAAACGTTCCCCAAGGAGTGGTGAACATGGTCTTCAGCTGATCTTTCTCTGCTATACGAACTTGGTTGTAGCCGCTATATCCATCAGCAAAACCATAGCACTCCTGGCCAGCTACTTCGTCCAAGATCTAATCTGAAAATAGAAGAGGGTAATGATCCTTCTTTGTTGCCTTATTGAGCTTCCTATAATCAACACAAATGCGTAGCTTCCCATTCTTTTTTATTGAGATCACAATGGGAGAAACCCATTCTGAATTCTCCACAGCAAATATGAATCCTGCATCAAGCAACTTATCTATTTCTTCTTTTACAGTCTTGGAAAAATTAGGATTCATTCTATATGGCATTTGCTTTATGGGCTTAGCACCATCTACCAGCTCAATACAATGTTCTACCCAACTTACTTGGCGGAGTTCCTTGTAATCAAAAGTGAATAGGTGTATGTACCTTCAAAAGAGCTGGAGGTAGGATTCCTTCTCACTCTCCATCACAGCATCACCAATCTTTATTTGTTGGAGACGATCATCAACTTCTTCTTCAGATAATTTTATGGGGTCCTGGGTTGGTGTGACTGGAAGAATATCCATGACTGAAACATCAACCTCACTTTCTTCATCTTCAGTGTCCACTTCACTGGTGCTAGAGTAATCAGAGGATGTCCAATCATCAGTTTCATCACTTGAATCCACAGGTTCTGCTTTATGATGTCGAGGGATCACGTTTATCTTCACCCTCTCTCTACCATGTCCAAGTGTCATGAAACCTTCATTCCAGTAGTTTCTTGCATGAACTCTCCTTAGCCATGGTCTTCCCAGCAGCATTGGGTACGCAACAGTACCATTTTTCATCACCTGAAAGTCTACCACACATACAACACCCATAACAGATATTGCCACATTTGAAACTACACCTTCTGGTTTAGTTTTTCCTTATTTAATGACCTTAACATAAGTGTTGAAGGGTGATCAATTTTTAAACCCAACATATTCATTACAGACTCGGTCATTACATTAACTGCAGCACCTCCATCAACTAAGACATCATGAATTGAAATACCATTACATAATACCTCAGCTTGTGGAGCATAGGGATCTGCCTCTGCCTCCAAAACAGGGACCTCAACCCTCCTTCCTTCTTCGAGCATTGAGTCCACCTCGCAACTCCCGCCTCTTCTCAGAAGACATAGCCAAGATTTGACCATATGTAATATTTGCAGGCCTTTTGGACAGATCTTCCAAGATCGAGTATGGTCCTTGCCCCTGTGAAATCAGAAAATCCTACACACCCAACTTTCTTCTCCTATATTTCTTACTAGTTTTCTTCTTTCATCTTCTTAGGATCATTTCCATCTTGATTATTATTATTTTTCTTTCTTTTTGTTACAAACACATCTACTTCATTATTTCTACTCTTATCTACTACATCAAAAGAATTCACAGGTGCTTTTCCTTTATCATTATCTCCTTTACCAGATGTAGAAGCTCTATCTGGACAATTATACTTATAATGACCCTTTTTATAACAACCATAACAAACAACTTCAGAAATATTTCTTTTTGAACCTCTATCTCCTCCCTGAGTACTAAATTCCTTTCCTTGAAGAAGATTAATAGTTAACTGACCCATCTTTTTGAGCAGATCTTCATACTCAGTAGATGTACTAGGAGAAATATTTGTGCTCACCGGGAGTGGTTGTGGATTCTGGACCAAAGGTGCTGGTATAGGCTCTACTTTAGCAACAATTTCTTTGGGCTCCTCTTCCATGCTTTCTTCTTGCCTTCTTGCAATCTCCTTTGCTTGTTCAATGGTAGCCGAGCGGTCATACTTCACTCGTTGTCTGATCTCTGGCTTCATCCCAAGAATGAACTGCTTACAGAGGAGATTATCCACGCCATTCATCAACCCATCCGCTAATCCTTCCCTCCGGATCTGGGCATCGAGCTTCCTCCTTAGCTCTAGAACACGAGCATGATAATCCCTTATCTTCTCCTTCTCTCCTTGGGATAGCTTTGTGATCTCGATCATGAGATTTACATATTTCTGTTGTTCACCAAATTCTTCAAGAAAACTTTTAGTTAATAAATCCCATGAATTTTTCACATTATCACCTAGTGTTTCAAACCACCTAAGTGTTGAACCATCCAAAAAGGTAGGAAAAAATTCAGTCCATTGTTCCCTTCTTATAAGGCCATTACAAATACAAGATCGTTTAAACTCTTGAATGAAAGAAAAAGCATCTTCATTAGATTGAGCTGAAAAAACAGGAATCTTTCCCATTTTCAAAAGTAACCACCATGAAATACCAACCCACAAGTACAATTAACAAGACTTATGTGCACAAATAATTGGAATCACTATACTAGAAAATGACTTTACACCTTTCTACAGTAAAATAGAAATGACCACGGTAAACTATGGTAAAACTTGACTTACTGCGGTAAAAACTGACTTTACTGTGGTAAACACTATTCACGGTAAAAAGTGAAGTTACTGCGGTAAATACTATTCACGGTAAAAAGTGACTTTACCTGCGGTAAATACTATTCCCATGGCAAAAATGACTTTACCAGGGTAACTACTATTCATGGCAAAAATGACTTTACCATGGTAACTACTATGCACAATAAAAACAAAGTTACCCTCTAATTGATTTTTGACCTAAGTGGGAATATCTCTCCAGAAAATCCACCAACGAGGAATGGTCCCGACAACGGAACCAAAATGTCATCACCAATCCGGCACTATGATAATTCTTCACCGGGAACTCCTCGTGCTATGATTATTTACTAATGCACAGACCTTTAGTTTGGTGGATGTAATCTGGAAACAGAACAACAACTGAACACAAAAATACCATCGACTATGATAAGACGGAATGATGACAAATCTGAAATATCAAAAGTAAATTATAATATTAACATGAAATTGTTACAATCTCATCCATGAGGTACTTCAACAAAACTATGGAAGAAACTTTACAATTACTCCTCTTGATGGCTTCTTCAACACACCTTTAACTGATGGCTTCCTTTGCACATTTCCTACAATATTTCTCACTACTTCTTTCTATGCTAAATGAGGGGGGTGGCCTCTCTATTTATAGAACTTCCAGGCTTATCCATCCTATCTCTAAGATAGGATAAGAAATCCACTCTGACGAATCATATTCCATACCTTAACTCTTATCTGTACATGTAAGTTTATCTCTTGAGATAAGATAAACCTTATCATTTTACATGGGTTCCACATTTTTAGACTTTTTACAAATAAAATACACAAAATATTTATGACCTCACTCCTTGTCCTTATTACCAATATAATATTTCTAATTCCTAATCATGTAGACCCTACTTCTCTAATTACCCAAACTTTGACATTTTAACATTATCGGACCACTTACGACAAATATTTACTTTTTACAACATTCCTATTGTACTTTAACTGTTACCGTACTCCACATTATTGGCGACACCGTACTGACGGCGCCGTTATCTTCTATCAAACGCTACTACTAATTATACTTAACATCCTATTCCTAATACATACATTAATAAAATAGAAATTATGGAGGAAAATTTTAGTGTTGACAGCCCGTTTACCTATATGCCCAATTTTCCCTTTGTAACATCCTCATTTTAAACTTTAGAACAAGTGAATTTTTTTTTTTTTTTGATAATTGCATACTGGTTCTAAATACATAATTTAGAACTCACAATTCAATAACCATTCATATAATAGACAACCATATGCAGCTGTAATGACTCGGAGTACCTCCGATCTATTCATTCCATGACTCGGTAATCTACCGATCTATTCATGAGTAATAAGAGTCGGTGTTTTTTATTTAACACACTACTCTTGCGGTTCTCTTCCCTAATCTGGGATTCAGAATGCTCTGTCCAAGGAATCTAACTGAATAATTGTTACCGTTATTCATCGGCATCTCATCCCTTAGACTAGGTGAATTAGGACAATGCAATCAGCAGCTTGCAATACTTTGGCCAAAGATTTGAAACATACTGTTCATGTCTCGTATTCCTTAACGGCATACTCGTCAATCTGGAATACGTCCTTCACCCCATTCATATGTTATATAAAATGTCTTATACTGACTACTGTCAGTCCTTCCTTTCACAACTGAATCACTCTGAGGCAGATTAACAAGGTGATAATGTTATATGGATGCCCACGAGGATTAGGGATATGATGATATACTGGTTCAACCCTGCAGTTCAACCAGCGTGTCACGATACCCCGAATCTCCTAACAAGGCATATATCATGACCACATTCTTAACCAGACTCTGGGGAACTCGTGCGAAATCAAGTGTAAATCTTAGCGATCAATGCAAATGGTGTCGCCATGAGTCATCTGCATTGTTGTAACTTCGAGAAGATCCTAATCTTCTCGGAGGTACAACCATGCAGTGGACTTATGTTGTCAACCTTCAAATCCGCCTCGAAAAGATCTACTCAATACCAAGCGTTACGCACTTGAGTTTAAATTACATTTAAAGACTCTTCCCTAAGGTTAGCCTTTCCCGAACCTTGGATTCTTCGTCTTAAGACGACCCTGCTCTATAAAACCCATTACATGGTAGAGGTATTACGGTCAGTTCTCATCAAGGAGCCATTAGAATACACCTGATTCTAAAGCAACAGAATCAGACAATATCTCATAACCTTTGCTTGAGATTGCCTTCTGAACTCCATTTGATTGCATATCATTTCTCTTAACTGAATTTATATCATACTTTTTAGTATAAAGATATAAATGATTAAGAATCCAATTTAATATTGTCCTTTTATACTTAGGACTAGGGATTAGTAATTTAATCCAGCTTGTTTAGCGTTCTCTTTTAGGCTCATTTTTAACCTATCTTCTAGAAAGACAATTATTTAAATCCAATATTGCTTTTGCTAGAACAAATTAGAACTACTAAACACTCATAAGAATTCAATCTCATTTTCATGCAAGCTTTCATTGTCAATCACAAAAGCATCCATATTGTACAATGATAACAATGCCCCTTCGTTACATAAACCGAAGAAGGTCAACTATCAAAAATAGAATACAACACATAAGTATCAAACACTTATTTCCATTCCTTTCCAAACTATACAATTACATTTTATGCAAACAACATACTTGATACAATGCTTAACGGAAAAGAAACATCTTTTCACATATAGTACATCTATAAAATCAAGCTGTAATTCATTATAAATCAAATAAACAATCCGATCAGCCATCAGATCTGCATTGCTTTTACCTCTTACGGAAAACCATCTACAAAAATAGTCAACATGAGTCAGTTCAATGAACTGAGCATGATAAGCACTAACTTTTAAAACAATTGCAATCCATCAATTGTTTTCATTAAACACCCTGTTTAAATGAGATCAAATATCCAAATAAGTAAACATATTCAGACTATGTCCTTGTAATACAAAATGATTACAAATATGTCACTCTATCATTGTTACAAAATAGTCTTAATCACTTTCTAATATTTCATCAAATATTAAAAATCAAGGAACGAATGTATACAAACAATCATTGAATCCAAATAACAACATTGGTCAGATTCTTTCATTCTTCCAAAAGGGAAATAACATAACAATTTGGGATTCTACCAAAATGCTACAAAACAATTTCCCACTGTTAGACAAATATCAACAAATATGAAATAACGGAAGAGAAAGAACCAATCCATTCATACTTCCTTTCACATAAATTCATCACTGTACCGTCTTCTCCTATGAAAAAATTTATTCAGTATATAAATGAACAAGTTAGACAAGCCGCAAGCAAGATCGCTGTTCTAAATCACGAAATAGAAACATAGCAAAACTCCTGTACAGCAACTAACACATCAACAATTCATGTGTCAACCCTAAGCCCAATGCTAGTTCCTTTTACACAGTAAGGCTTTGACACAAGTTGAAAACAAGAAACTACAAGCGTATCGCTGTAAACAACAACCTTATTGCATCAAGCAATTTGAGGTTTCCTAGAGACTATGCTATGTTGACCACACAGTATTTCCAAATCATGCTCAGTCAAATCGGACTGAATAAATGGAAAGGAACATAGCATACTTATTCTTGCTCATTCAAAATCAGACTGAAGTAAAAAAAATGAATACAACCAATCGATCCTTACCTTGGCGCATGCAAGTCTTAGTGTGGTATTCGCGACTTACCCAAACAAGGTCAGAACACGAAACAGTCATCCATACTCAAGGATCTCAAACAGTGACAAAAAAAACAGGGTCCAATGTCAAGTTCAGAATGAGACAAAAGTACCAGTTACCTTTCCAGAATTCCAAAGGATTCAAGCGGAGGTAACAATTCAAGCAATAGCATATGAATTCATACTGATATTCATCAACGAAGCATAATAAGAATCAGACAAACAAATTAATCTCTAATTTCACACCAAGAACCCGACTGAACTCTGCCAATCTTTTTACACAAATTTGTACAGGTCGAAGACGTAAATGTTCACCTAAGATTCTGTACCACAAAACCCATGCAACACAAGAGTAATTCCCGAAAATAGCAGAGGTCTATTACGTGTTATTCCTTCAAGTCGCAAGTTCAAAAATCACCAACTATTTAAATATATTCAACTTGAATAAGATTCAAATATAAATCATACAATCGACTCCTCAGAGTCGTTCAGATTACAACGATTGTAAATATATACATATATATGCACACGCTGTATACTATTAACGGGTTCATACCCATAACCGCTGAACCCTACAACAGCGTAATATGAAATTTGTGGATAAATCCTTCTATGCCATTCATGGCAAACATTCAGAATGAAACAAGTGTAAGCAAATCAAATACCCATTTCAAGCAAGGAAATCGACTGAGTTGCTTCGAAACTTTTGAACAGCTTTTACAAAAGAAATACAAATTCATACCCAGGAAGTCTATATCCTTATTTATTACAAATAACAGTGGCCAAAAGACCTGTTTCTTCTTACCAGGCTTCCACGAAAATCAATTCACAAAACTTATGGATGAATCTACATTCTCAGCAATAGATAGCAATATACGATTCAATCATGGACTCCACTGAGTCGATAAAATAAAGTACAGATGTATCTATATTATACACTATCAACAAGTAATCCCATTATCACAATAACAAGGAAAACAACTTCCGCTAGGTCGTATAGACTACGGTAACACAACAGTTACCTGTTCCTAGCAAAATTAGAAGACAATGAAAACCCAAAAAGTATCATTATACACTGTCCACAAAAACCACGACAGAGTTTCCAAAGAAGCAATAATACTGATCAATCTTACAGTATCCATCAAAATCATTCACAGTTTCCACAGCAAGAAACAGTGACCACAAATCAACAACATACAGTGGTCTATTCTCAACACAAGTATATTCTTTGGGCTCACGCCAAACAGGCCGAGCATTCATGCTCTTTATATATAAATATCTCATATATTTAAACCAGAAAGAATACACAAAGGAATAGAGCCACAATTCGAATTTAACAAACACCCATCAAGAGGAAATTGAAAAAATCGAACCAGAAGAGATGCAGTACCAAAATTTAAACAAGATCTCCATAGAAAATCCTTTATTTTCTCAAAACATTTGAACAGAGTTTTTCTAATGAAATCACTTGAAAGACAACAAGATATTTAAAGGTTAGGGCCCAACATGCCTGTATTTTTGATCAAATTTCCGAAGTAGACCTCTGGAAGAGCTCAAACTTCCTTTTCTTTTTCCACGATAAAGCAACCAACAAAATTTTGCTATCTCCATCACATATATATCCTCCAAGACAGAGAAAAGAGCTATAGCAGTTCATACTTGCCATGCAACTCAAAGAGAACTGGTGCGAAGAACCAGTAAACAAGCAGAGAGAGAGAGAAGACCGAAAATCGTGACAAACCAAACAAACCTTCAACTTCCCGTTTGCATGCCTTCTCGCGAGTTCCGAGCTCATCTCCCTAGAACATTGAATGCCATTAAACCAACTTTCCCGCTTAAACTCAACTTCCACCGACCACCAGAATGGCGACGGTCCAACTACAACTCATGCTCATTTCAAAACTTAGCGACCTGTCACGTCAGAAGAAGTTAGTTGCTGCTAAACCTTCCGCCATGACTTGTCCCTCATCCTTATCCCCAACATTAATTGCCATAGAAAATGCTGCCCATGGTTCGCACCCCTCCATCACATATATATCCTCCAAGACAGAGAAAAGAGCTATAGCAGTTCATACTTGCCATGCAACTCAAAGAGAACTGGTGTGAAGAACCAGTAAACAAGCAGAGAGAGAGAAGACCGAAAATCGCGACAAACCAAAAAAACCTTCAACTTCCTGTTTGCATGCCTTCTCGCGAGTTTCGAGCTCATTCTCCCTAGAACATTGAATGCCATTAAACCAACTTTCCCGCTTAAACTCAACTTCCACTGACCGCCAGAATTGGCGACGGTCCAACTACAACTCATGCTCATTTCCAACTCTAGTGATCTATTTCCAAACTTAGCGACCTGCCACGTCAGAACAAGTTAGCTGCTGCTAAACCTTCTGCCATGACCTGTTCCTCATCCTTATCCCCAGCATTAATTGCCATAGAAAACGCCGCCCATGGTTCGCACCCCTCCATAGGCCCCTTCACAATCTCCTCATTAGTTAGGTTAGTATCTTAGGTTAGAATTTAGGGTAATACCCATACTAACCAATTTACACATAGATACTAACTTAGGATATTAACACATAGCCTAGGTCTAGGTTAGCTTAACAATAATCTAACGCCTAGGTTAGGTTTTAGTTTTTAGGTTACTAACCATTAATAATTCCAGTTAAATTGAAAAAATCAAACCAGAAGAGATGCAGTACCAAAATTTAAACAAGATCTCCATAGAAAATCCTTTATTTTCTCAAAACATTTGAACAGAGTTGTTCTAATGAAATCACTTGAAAGACAGCAAGATATTTAAAGGTTAGGGCCTAACATGCCTGTATTTTTGATCAAATTTCTGAAGCAGACCTATGGAAGAGCTAAAACTTCCTTTTCTTTTTCCACGATAAAGTGACCAACAAAATTTCGCTATCTCCACCACATATATATCCTCCAAGACAGAGAAAAGAGCTATAGCAGTTCATACTTGCCATGCAACTCAAAGAGAACTGGTGCGAAGAACCAGTAAACAAGCAGAGAGAGAGAGAAGACCGAAAATCGTGACAAACCAAACAAACCTTCAACTTCCCGTTTGCATTCCTTCTCGCGAGTTCCGAGCTCGTCTCCCTAGAACATTGAATGCCATTAAACCAACTTTCCCTCTTAAACTCAACTTCCACCAACCACCAGAATTGGCGACGGTCCAACTACAACTCATGCTCATTTCCAAACTTAGCGACCTGCCACGTCAGAACAAGTTAGCTACTGCTAGAACCTTCTGCCATGACCTGTCCCTCATCCTTATCCCCAGCATTAATTTCCATAGAAAACGCCACCCATGGTTCGCACCCCTCCATAGGCCCCTTCACAATCTCCTCATTAGTTAGGTTAGTATCTTAGGTTAGAATTTAGGGTAATACCCATACTAACCAATTTACACATAGATACTAACTTAGGATATTAACACATAGCCTAGGTCTAGGTTAGCTTAACAATAATCTAACCCCTAGGTTAGGTTTTAGTTTTTAGGTTACTAACCATTAATAATTCCAGTTAGGTATAACATTATATATGCCAAGAAAAGACCTAAAATCATGCATCTCCGAATAGGATTTACTCTACAGCCGTTAGGCTACAGGAATATACATGACATAATTATTACTTGGTCCACGTCCAAGACCTTCCAGATATACTTCCACCTATTGGGAACCAATTCATTTCTCAAGATCAGCCTGAGTCATACTCCTGACCAGCTTAATCAATGCTTCCATACCTTGCAACCTGTTCAAGGTCTGTGATCTAATTTATCACAAACAAATTTAAAGCATTACTTGGATCAATTCCACTGATCCAAGTCTAGATATTATATATGAATATCTCTATAATTCATTCCCTGATCAGATTAATATTCAGACACAAAATGAAATAAATAAAAGAGTCTAATCATATTCTGACTCAGTCAAGATCTGCAATCTGCAAGAAATTCAGTACATATCAAGCATGATTTCTGAATCAAGGAACACATCCTTTTACAAGAAATCACATATCAACACTTGTATGCTTAGGAGAAAGTAACAACAGTTCAGGGTGTTACATGCTTCCCTCCTAAAAAGATTCATCATCTCGATGAATTACATATTAAATTAACCTTCAGGTCAATCAATTTATTAGTACACAAACAATGTGACTACTTCCATATTAAATAGTTTCAGAAATCAATGTCACAACACATTTACTCAACCTGAATAAAGTCTGCCTTAATCTGGCTTTCATAAATACTTAAAAACAATCAGTTCATAAAAGTATATTTTTGTCAACAGTTTTCATTCTGTTGCAAAAAGAGAAGGAAAAGAAATTTTCATCTCTTCCAGGTTTTCCCAAGTTGCACTTTCTTCGCTAAACTGGTCCCACTGGACCTTACATTGTTGTATATCACGATTTCTTAAATGCAATTGGCGAGTTTCTAGCACTCATGTGGGTTTAACCACGATTATTCCTGGGTCTTGGACCTGCAAGGAATTCCAATTTAAAACATGTGACAGATCTGAAACGTATTTCTTAAGCAAAGAAATATGGAAAACATCATGCATGCGAGATAAAGCAGGTGGCAATGCTAAACGATATGCTACAGGATTGATTATTTCGACAATTTTGAAAGTTCCCACAAATCGTGGTGACAACTTGGCAGCCTTGCCAAAAGTTATAGAACTCTTTCTGGGTTTAACACGCAGGAAAACCTTATCACCAAGCTCAAACTTTCTATCAACCCGCTTAAGTTCAGCATAGCTCTTCTGTCTATCCGCTGCTTCCTTTAATCGTTCACGAATCAGCTTAACTTGCTGTTCCATTTCTGTGAGAATCTCTGGTCCAATTACCACTTTATCCTCAACACTGTCCCAACTAACAGGGGTTCTGCACTTTCTTCCATAAAGTGCTTCAAATGGTGCCATCTTAAGAGATGAGTGATAAGTGTTGTTGTATGCGAACTCAACTAATGGAAGATATTCTTCCCATTTATACTGTTGATCCATGCAATACATTCGCAACATGTCCTCCAACACTTGATTTACCCTCTCAGTTTGCCCATCCGTTTCTGGATGATATGCAGAACTGAAGTTTAGTTTTGTTCCTAGGGCTGCGTTAAGTGTTTGCCAAAACCTTGACGTCATTCTAGGATCCCTGTCAGATATAATCAATTCTGGTACACCATGCAATCTAAAAATTTCGTGTACGAACCTCTTGGCCAGCACTGGTGAATCATCCTTTAGATTTCCAGCGATGAAATGAGCTACCTTAGTCAATTTATCTACAACTACCAGGATAACATCATGCTTATTCCTGGACATAGGTAGTCCTTGTACAAAATCCATGGTTATTACTTGCCATTTGTACTACGGTATGCTATGAGGATATAACAGTCCAGCAGGGTGCATATGCTCTGCCTTCACCCGCTGACATTCCAGGCAATGAGTCACAAAATTTATCACATCCTTTTTCATACCTTTCCAGAAGTATTGCTGTTTCAAATCAGCTAGCATTTTTGTGATACCTGGGTGTCCAGAGAAAGGTGAATTATGAAATTCAACTAACAACTTCTTTCTTAAATCATTCAGCACAGGTACATATACCCTATTTTCATAACGCTAGATTCCTTCATTATCAAAATGAAAACCTTCATACCTTGTATCCTTAGGTTTTGTAGCAAGCACTGCTTTTACTTGCTAGAAGTATGCATATGATTCTGAGGCACTTTTTACCTCGTATTTAAACTGAGTTCTTAATGTTATAAGAGCAGAAATGTGCCTCCTACGACTTAGAGCATCAGCTACTCTGATTCTCCTTCCCTTTGATATAAATTATATCAAAGTCATATTGTGATAAAAATTCTAACCACCTTCTCTATCTGGCATTCAGATTGGGCTGAGTAAAAATATATTTTAGTCCCAAGTGATCTGTCTTCAACTCAAAAGGTTTCCCAAGTAAATAGTGTCTCCAGACTTGAAGCGCTATGAACAATGGCAGCAAGTTCCAAATCATGAGGGGCATAATTCAGCTCATGTAACTTAAGTTTTCTACTTTCATATGCTATGACCTGATCGTTTTGTAACAAAACACCTCCAAGGCCTTCCCCAGAAGCATCCGTTACAACAGTAAAATTCCCATTAGGGTATGGTACAGCTAAAATAGGTGCAGAAGTCAACTGGTCTTACAGACTTTTGAAAGCCGCTTCGCACTTGTCATTCCACATGAATTTCTTATCCTTCTTTTGTAAAGAAGTTATTGGTGCAGCTAATTTAGAAAAATCCTTTACAAATTTTCTATAGTAACCTGCAAGACCCATGAAGCTTCTTACTTCATGTACATTCTTTGGCGCAGGCCACTTCAGTTATTTCCACTATTTTTGAAGGATCTATAGCAATTCCTTCTTTGCTTATGACATGACCCAAATAGTGAACTTCTGAATCAAAGAAAGAACATTTGGATAACTTACCATACAACTTTCTGTTTCTCAAAATTCCCAAAACTATCTTCAGATGCTCATTGTGCTCCTCAACGCTCTTAGAATAAATGAGAATATCGTCCAAGAATACAAGTACAAACTTGTCCAGGTATTCTTGAAAAATATTGTTCATTAAATTCATAAAGGCTGCAGGTGCATTAGTTAACCCGAAGGGTAGAACTATGAATTCATAATGTTCGTACCTTGTTTGGAAAGTTGTTTTATGAATATCTTCCTCTTTAATCCTTAACTGATGATAACCAGATCGAAGGTCTATCTTAGAATAAACCACTGCTCCATGCATCTGATCAAACAGATCATCGATCCTAGGAAGTGGATATCGGTTCTTGATTGTTGCTTTGTTCAACATCCGATAATCAATACACAGCCTTAGTGTTCCATCCTTCTTTTTCACAAATATCACTGGTGCTCCCCAAGGTGAAACACTTGGTCTAATCAATCCTTTAGACAAAAGCTCTTGTAACTGTGCCTTAAGCTCGACTAACTCAGTAGTAGTCATCTGATATGGCGCCTTGGAAATAGGTTCCGTTCCAGGCTTGATTTCAATGGTAAAATCAAATTCTCTCTTGGGTGGTAACCCTGGTAATTCCTCAGGAAAAACATCCCTGAAACTTTGTAACAGTGGAATTTTCTTCATGTAATCACCATCTTCTTCTAAAGATTCAGATATCTTTACTGCATAAAGAGTACATCCTTTATTCTTAGTCTTTTTAAGCTGCATAGCTGATAGTTTTCTAACTGAAATTTCCCGTTTCACACCTTGAATCTCTGCTAATTCCAGCTGATCATCTAAACATTTTATGTTATTTTCATAGCAATCTACCTTTGCTTTATGGTCAGCTAACCAATTGACACCAATAATAATGTCATACGATCCCAAAGGTGTAACATAGAGATCAACTTCCGTGGAGAAATTAGGTAAATCAAGGACTGCTCCAAAGAGACACATACTCACTGTATGAACAGAATTATTACCATACTCTACAGTCCAAGATTTATCCATTTTCCCAGCTTTTCTTTTAATTTTAGAAGCAAGTTTATTAGAAATAAAACATTCAGTAGCTCCTGTATCAAAAATAATAGTGACAGGTATGCCGAATAACTTACCCGAAACTTCTATAGGTGTCACTTGCTTTTCAGCTTGCTTGTCTGCTACTGCAGCATGTATCTTATGCTGCTGATTACGATCATCCTTCTTCAAAGGGCACTGATTTGCGTAATGATCTTTACCACAAGTGTAGCAGCCTCCTACAGGTCCCTTTTTAGGCTCAAAGTTACCTCCAGTTTTATAATTGTCACGCTGTCCTCCATAGGACTTCTGTCCATTATTATAATTTTTAGCAAAATTATCCTTTACGTTTCCAGCAGGCTTATTCACTGTTGCTTTCTTATTTTTATCTCCTGGAAACTTACTCTTGTTTCCAAACTTTTTCCATGGTCCTTTTCTGGGTGCAAGAGAGGTTGAAGAAGGGTTTGCAGTCTTCTTCCGCACTTCCTCCTTATGAGCAGAAATAGCCTTTAATTTCTGTTCTTGCCTTATGGCCTTTTCAACAACTCCTTCCATAGTGGTTGGGCTGTGAACATCGACCTCTCCCCCTATCACAGGATTCAATCCCATGATGAATTTCCATATCCTGAACTTTTCGTCAGTTTGATACTGCGGTACATACTTGAGGAGTTTTGTAAACCGCTCCCAGTATTCAGTTACCGTTAGCTTCCCTTGAGCTAAGTTCTGAAATTCTGTCATTTTCTGATCATAGAAAAGTTGTGGCAGCCGACGTTGCCTAAAATAGCCTTTAAATTGATCCCAAGTAATATTGATCTCATCAATGTTTAGCTCAGCTTTTCGGCTATCCCACCACAAAGACGCTTCGTGAGAAAGCTGATAGGCTCCCCAAATAGCTTTGGTTTCCTCCAAGAAGTTCCTTATTGCAAAGTACTTCTCCATTTCGCTGAGCCAGTTCTCAGCTCCATCTCCTAACGTGGTGCCATCATACTTAGGTGGACTTATCCTTTTTATATCATTAGTGAGTTCTGCTGCCAATCTGGCCTTTTTGTTTTCTGGTTGGACAGGTGCATTTCCGGCATTAACATCAACACCCATTTTGGGGTTGTCCTCAGGAGGTTGCTAATTATTATTATCAGCTTCTTCTTCCTCCTCATTTCCCATCACCTACTGTTCAAGTACAGCTAAGCGATCTCTTGTGTCCAACAGGGCAGCAAGGATCTCATCAAGTTTCTGGGTTGTTGCTGCTCCTCCTTTAGGTGGAGCATTACTCGCAACGTTCCCCCTTGTTCTAACCATTTTCTGTTACAAGAAAATTCAGGTTTTTATCAGATTATGGACTCAATAGGTCTAAGAGCTGCAACCTTCAGCTCTGATACCAAGATGTAACATACTCATTTTAAACTTTAGAACAAGTGAATTTTTTTTTATTTTTTTTTTTGATAATTGCATACTGGTTCTAAATACATAATTTAGAACTCACAATTCAATAACCATTCATATAACAGACAACCATATGCAGCTGTAATGACTCAGAGTACCTCCGATCTATTCATTCCATGACTCGGTAATCTACCGATCTATTCATGAGTAATAAGAGTCGGTGTTTTTATTTAACACACAACTCTTGCGGTTCTCTTCCCTAATCTGGGATTCAGAATGCTCTGTCCAAGGAATCTAACTGAATAATTGTTACCATTATTCATCGGCATCTCATCCCTTAGACTAGGTGAATTAGAACAACGCAATCAACAGCTTGCGATACTTTGGCCAAAGATTTGAAACATACTGTTCATGTCTCGTATTCCTTAACGGCATACTCGTCAATCTGGAATACGTCCTTTACCCCATTCATATGTTATATAGAATGTCTTATACTGACTACTGTCAGTCCTTCCTTTCACAACTGAATCACTCTGAGGCAGATTAACAAGGTGATAATGTTATATGGATGCCCACGAGGATTAGGGATATGATGACATACTGGTTCAACCTTGCAGTTCAACCAGCGTGTCACGATACCTCGAATCTCCTAGGCATCCATATATCATAACCATGTTCTTAATCGGACTCTGGGTAACTCGTGTGAAATCAAGTGTAAATCTTAGCGATCAATGCAAAGGGTGTCGCCATGAGTCATCTGCATTGTTGTAACTTCGAGAAGATCCTAATCTTCTCAAAGGTAAAACCATTCAGTGGACTTATGTCGTCAACCTTCAAATCCACCTCGAAAAGATCTACTCAATACCAAGCGTTACGCACTTGAGTTTAAATTACTTTTAAAGACTCTTCCCTAAGGTTAGCCTTTCCCGATCCCTGGATTCTTCATCTTAAGACGACCCTCCTCTATAAAACCCATTACATGGTAGAGGTATTACGGTCAGTTCTCATCAAGGAGTCATTAGAATACACCTGATTCTAAAGCAACAAAATCGGACAATATCTCATAACCTTTGCTTGAGATTTCCTTCTGAACTCCATTTGATTGCATATCAGTTCTCTTAACTGAATTTATATCATACTTTTTAGTATAAAGATATAAATGATTAAGAATCCAATTTAATATTGTCCTGTCATACTTAGGACTAGGGATTAGTAATTTAATCCAGTTTGTTTAGCATTCTCTTTAGGCTCATTTTTAACCTAACTTCTAGAAAGACAAATATTTAAATCCAATATTGCTTTCGCTAGAACAGATTAGAACTTCTAAACACTCATAAGAATTCAATCTCATTTTATTGTAAGATTTCATTGTCAATCACAAAAGCATCCATATTATACAATGATAACAATGCCTCTTCGTTACATAAAACGAAGAAGGTCAACTATCAGAAATAGAATACAACACATAAGTATCAAACACTTATTTCCATTCCTTTCAAAACTATACAATTACATTTTATGCAACAGCATACTTGATACAATGCTTAACGGAAAAGAAACATCTTTTCACATATAGTACATCTATAAAATCAAGCTGTAATTCATTATAAATCAAATAAACAATCTGATCAGCCGTCAGATCTGCATTGCTTTTACCTCTTACGGCAACCATCTGCAAAAATAGTCAACATGAGTCAGTTCAATGAACTGAGCATGATAAGCACTAACTTTTAAAACAATTGCAATCCATCAATTGTTTTCATTAAACACCCTGTTTAAATGAGATCAAATATCCGAATAAGTAAACATATTCAGACTATGTCCTTGTAATACAAAATGATTACAAATATGTAACTCTATCATTGTTACAAAATAGTCTTAATCACTTTCTAATATTTCATCAAATATTAAAAATCAAGGAACGAATGTATACAAACAATCATTGAATCCAAATCACAACATTGGTCAGATTGTTTCATTCTTCCAAAAGGGAAATAACATAACAATTCGGGATTCTACCAAAACGCTACAAAACAATTTCCCACTGTTAGACAAATATCAACAAATATGAAATAACGGAAGAGAAAGAACCAATCCATTCATACTTCCTTTCACATAAATTCATCACTGTACCGTCTTCTCCTATGAAAACATTTATCCAGTATATAAATGACCAAGTTAGACAAGCCGCAAGCAAGATCGTTGTTCTAAATCACGAAATAGAAACACATCAAAACTCCTGTACAGCAACTAACACATCAACAATTCATGTGTCAACCCTAAGCCCAATGCTAGTTCCTTTTACACAGTAAGGCTTTGACACAAGTTGAAAACAAGAAACTACAAGCGTATCGCTGTAAACAACAACCTTATTGCATCAAGCAATTTGAGGTTTCCTAGAGACTATGCTATGTTGACCACACAGTATTTCCAAATCATGCTCAGTCAAATCGGACTGAATAAATGGAAAGGAACATAGCATACTTATTCTTGCTCAGTCAAAATCGGACTGAAGTAAAAAAAATGAATACAACCAATCGATCCTTACCTTGGCGCATGCAAGTCTTAGTGTGGTATTCGCGACTTACCCAAACAAGGTCAGAACACGAAACAGTCATCCATACTCAAGGATCTCAAACAGTGACAAAAAAAATAGGGTCTAATGTCAAGTTCAGAATGAGACAAAAGTACCAGTTACCTTTCCAGAATTCCAAAGGATTCAAGCGGAGGTATCAATTCAAGAAATAGCATATGAATTCATACTGATATTCATCAACGAAGCATAATAAGAATCAGACAAATAAATTAATCTCTGATTTCACACCAAGAACCCGACTGAACTCTGCCAATATTTTTACACAAATTTGTACAGGTCGAAGACGTAAATGTTCACCTAAGATTCTGTACCACAAAACCCATGCAACACAAGAGTAATTCCCAAAAATAACAGAGGTCTATTACGTGTTATTCCTTCAAGTCGCAGGTTCAACAATCACCAACTATTTAAATATATTCAACTTGAATAAGATTCAAATATAAATCATACAATCGACTCCTCAGAGTCGTTCAGATTACAACGATTGTAAATATATACATATATATGCACACGCTGTATACTGTTAACGGGTTCATACCCATAACCGTTGAACCCTACAACAGCGTAATATGAAATTTGTGGATAAATCCTTCTATGCCATTCATGGCAAACATTCAGAATGAAACAAGTGTAAGCAAATCAAATACCCATTTCAAGCAAGGAAATCGACTGAGTTGCTTCGAAACTTTCGAACACCTTTTACAAAAGAAATGCAAATTCATACCCAGGAAGTCTATATCCTTATTTATTACAAATAACAGTGGCCAAAAGACCTGTTTCTTCTTACCAGGCTTCCACGAAAATCAATTCACAAAACTTATGGATGAATCTACATTCTCAGCAATAGATAGCAATATACGATTCAATCATGGACTCCACAAAGTCGATAAAATAAAGTACAGATGTATCTATATTTTACACAGTCAACAAGTAATCCCGTTATCACAATAACAAGGAAAACAACTTCCGCTAGGTCATATAGACTACGGTAACACAACAGTTACCTGTTCCTAGCAAAATTAGAAGACAATGAAAACCCAAAAAGTATCGTTATACACTGTCAACAAAAACCACGACAGAGTTTCCAAAGAAGCAATAATACTGATCAATCTTACAGTATCCATCAAAATCATTCCATACAGTTTCCACAGCAAGAAACAGTGACCACAAATCAACAACATACAGTGGTCTATTCTTAACAAAAGTATATTCTTTGGGCTCACGCCAAACAGGCCGAGCATTCATGCTCTTTATATATAAATATCTCATATATTTAAACCAGAAAGAATACACAAAGGAATAGAGCCACAATTCGAATTTAACAAACACCCATCAAGAGGAAATTGAAAAAAATCGAACCAGAAGAGATGCAGTACCAAAATTTAAACAAGATCTCCATAGAAAATCCTTTATTTTCTCAAAACATTTGAACAGAGTTGTTCTAATGAAATCACTTGAAAGACAGCAAGATATTTAAAGGTTAGGGCCTAACATGCCTGTATTTTTGATCAAATTTCCGAAGCAGACCACTGGAAGAGCTCAAACTTCCTTTTCTTTTTCCATGATAAAGCGACCAACAAAATTTTG